>CM046837.1:17718708-18155139 GCA_025618425.1 Heliocidaris tuberculata
GAGGAGAAAGAAACGACGCGTGTAAGAAAACCCTCTTGCTCTAATTTTTCTCAGCCGTGGAGTAGATATAAATCTCAGCAGTATGACAAGTTAAACGATATCTGATCTTCTACTTTCGTCAATCATGCCTAGACGCAGTGTAAACACATTAGAACAGACAGATGAAAATTTTGGTGCATTGGAGTTGATGTGTCTGGATGACGAGTGAATGAATACATTAACTGTGTTCGATGGCAGATTCTAGGGAGATAGACCTGGGTTTTACACAAATCAAATCTTCAGAAATCTTAGGAAGCTCCATGGGAGAGAGATTTTTGAAGAAACATGTTTTGCTGTTATTCCTAGGGTTTTATATCAGCTGCGTGATCTGTACGAGAATGAAAAAAAAGTCGGAATTTTTGAACCAGGAGGGATGTGAATCTGCAAATCTACTATAACATCTCAAAGACTTGGAGTTTCAGCAAAAAAAATATCTTCTATAAAATTTGATAACAGTACACCATCAGAGAGGCATAATTTCATACATGTCAAATGACTTTGATATATAATCATACTTAATCTAACATCAATGAAAGCTTTTGAAAGTATTTTTCACCGAGGGAGGGGGATCATGAAATTATCCATCCAGGAATCAGGAAGGACAGCAAGATAATAACAAATGCTGGGTACACTATTTCATGTTGACTTAATTTGTACATTCCTCTTGTTTTTTCTCAAAAGGGCATATACAGAACACATTCAGAAAAAGAAGAAATAACCTAATATTCATGTTTCTGTTTATAGAATAAGACACTTGCTCATCTAATAATAATAATAATAATACAAGAATAATAATATTAAATATTTATGTATGTAGCGCTCATATCCATCTAATACTTTTATTTCATTTTTTTTCATCTGTACTTGCCTCCTACATTGTTGAAATGTTTCAATTCATTAAATAAGTAACACCCAGGTTTGATATCATGGTGTCTTAAAACATACATGTACATGCATGCATCCAGCCATGACACATGATGGCCATATAAGGTATTAATCATAAATCCTAGCTAAATGGATGAAATTTGTTTGTCGAGATGTAGCGGGCAAATGTTTGCCAACCTCTTAGGTTGATTCATACAGTCTCATCGTCCTGATGTCCCATCATGATACACATATCGAGTTACAGACAATTACTTATGCGGCAGATATATTCATGCTATATGCTTTTAATTCTAGCGGCATGGAGCTTTTACTGTATAATTAAAATTATTTTCATTACATCCCCCTCGATCCCCCCCCCAACACACACACACATAGCACCATGCATGATGCACATAAAAGTTAGTTTTTAATAACATTTTCAAGTAAATTTTCAAATAAATGTTAAGGAATATTGCATGAATCTAACCTTAAATACATTGGAAAAAAAACTACTGCAAAGATTGAATAAAAGAAGAGTAGTACATCTATGTCAGAAGAGAAATTTGACTTGTTTTCTTTTTCTTTCAGCTTGATCACTAAGGCTTTTGAAAAATCAACTTATGGCAATTTCAGTAGCCTTGTGCATCACCTTTCGAATTGTGCAATGTCATAATTTATATAATCCGAAAATGAGTTCTAAAGGCAGTACAATAGGCTGTTGAAATTGCTGTTATAAGTTGATTTCTTGAAAGTCTTTTCTATTGTGTTTTTTTAATTTCTATTCGCAGTTCATAAACCCATATTGAATATGCAATCGGAAACAGATATAATGTGGTGTTGTTGATAGAAAAAGATCCGTCCGATGGTTCTTTTCGTTGGTTTTATAGCAATCTCCAACACTATTGGTTTTTTAGGCATGTAGCCTCCAGAATGCTAAACAGTACCTTTAACTCCAATCATTGACATTTACTGAGAAAAATTGATTCAGGTCTCCAAGCATGTGATGCATGGAATGATACTCTTGCTCTTGCTTCTAAAGAAAAAGCAGAGGAAGTCATGGGCATGATGTAAAAGGCAAGAAATCCATTATTAGGATTATCTCTGTAGACCCTGGATGTCTTGGAAAATTAATTCCACCAATGACCCAGTAGGGGAATTAGGCTTTTATATCTATGCCCATCATTTGTTTCACGGTCACGTCATATTTTTTAGTTGTTTATATACGTTATGTTGCTCTTGTTTGGTTATAGATTCTACCATTTTCAGGTGGTTGTTTATAAATGTTTTAGGTCTTCACAAGCTGATTATCAGTATGGTTTCTGTCTTTTCATGTTTCATTCCTTCTCTCTCTCTCTCTCTCTCGCTCTGTCATCTCTCTCTCTCTCTCTCTCTCTCTCTCTCCCTTTGTCTCTCTCTCTCTCTCTCTGTCTCTCTCTCTCTCTGTCTCTCTCTGTTTCTCTGTCTCTATCTCTCTGTCTCTTCTCTCTGTCTCTTTCATTATATGGTAAGAAAGGCTTTTTGTTCTTCATGATTTTCAGCTTACTTTTTATTGCTCCTTTCTCTCTCCATCTCTCTTTCTCTCTTTCTCTCTGTCTTTCTGTCTCTCTCTTAACCCCTCCTGAGGTGAATTATTCTAAAGAGATTTAGCATTCACTGTTTGTCTATTTGTTCTTTCCTCTTCCTTTTTTTCCTTCATCCCAACTCTCTGCCACCGCTCATCTCCATCACCATCCATCGCCTCCCATCTTTGGCACGCATCTCTTTCATCATCTTTTTTCTCCTGTCACCCTCCTTTCCCCCTACCACTCTCTATGAAGAGAGAGAGAGAGATAGAGTTGTACTTTCATGTCTCCTCCCAAGGTGTGCATAGAATGTGTGAAGAGATGTCACCTACCAATGACAGACAAACATTTAACTTGATTGTTTTTCTTCCTCTGTTCGCACTGGCATCTTGTACGTCTTACTTGACGTTTTATCAGTGGAAGTGGTGAGTTCCACTTGCATTTGTGATCAAGATGCATTTGTAGATCCCCTTATGTTACTAAGAATCAGATTGATTGTTTTAATCCATCAAAAATTACTTAGATTTTATTTCCTTCCACTGTCCACACTAACAGCTTGTACGTTCTACTTCATGTTTCTCGTTTCATCCCACAGTTGATCAATGCCAGTGTTGCTACATGGATGATATTCAATGCTATATAGATAGACATAGTATTCACAATGATCAAATTGATTGATCTCTTGACATATTTTCCAATGATGTAAAGAAATGAATGTTTATGTACCAGAAAGAATGCATCCATATGTTGGGTGTTTCAGACACGTTTCAGGAAAAATCACTGGCAAGATTATAGACCTTGCCACGTGTGGAGGCCGGCCGTGACATCTGTCTTGCCAAATAGCGTACGCGGTGCTCCGTGTTTTTTCCCATATCTTTCCAGCTCGTTGCCAAATCATTGATTTTAGCTCGTATCTCGTTAGCTTCGACGTTCACGGCTATCTCCCACTTTGGGTCTCCTTCAGGAAACCTCCAGGCGAGCTCTCAGTTAGGAGCCATCCCAAATTGACTTTTCCTCCTGACATTTAAAGCGTACCAATCACCTGAAAAAATAATCTGTACACAGCTAGAAAGTATAAAATGAACCTCATAGAACTTTATCTGGCATTCTATAGGTCAACAGTTAAGGAGTATGAAGGAAATGAAGGATAGCATGAAAATGCTCGTGCGGAACCGAACTCTGAGTTTGGTTCCCCACTAGCCTTAATTATCTTGGCGAGCACGTACAGGTGCGTCGAGTAGTCCATTCACAAGTCACTTTTACACTTATAGAGAGTGTAATTTAAAATTGCAATATGTCTTTATAGAATAAGTATTTGAAGCCCATGTTTTGAATATAGTATAATGACATCGAACCTCTTAACATACAGAGCAAAATATTTTTTGGTGGTTGGTACCCTTTAAGACATTTAAGTAAAAATGATGGTGCATATGGATAGACTTGCTAGGGAGAAGAGAAAATATAAGAGACAGAGAGAAGAAGAGAGGGGAAAGAGAGTGAGAGAGAGAGAGGGGGATGGAGATTAGAGAAAGGGGAGAGAGAGAAACATATACATTTAAACACAGACCAACACAGAGAGATAGAGATTTTTTTAAAAAGAACTATAGAGAGAAAAACATGCAGAGACAGAGAAATGGAATAAGTTGACATTTTCAAATACAGATTCCCCCTCCCTCCTTTCTCCCCCTCTCTCTCCCTCTCTCTCCCTCTTTCTCTATCTCTCTCCCTCTCTCTCCCTCTCTCCCTCTCTCTCACCCTCTTCCCCCCCCTCTCTCTCTCTCTTTCTTCCCTCCCTCTCTCTCTTTTTCCCTCTCTATCTCATTCTTAGATTGTATAATGCATAGAGAAAACAACACATTATGCTATGATGAAAATATATTTGAAGTTCATTGCGGCATGTTGATCAAATATATTTATGCTGAAAAGGGTGCCTCGGAACAAATATTTTTTTAACATTATAGAAAAGAGCATATTCATATCAACTATACAATAAATCTAGAAAATAACAATTTATAATAACATCTACCAATATCAAGTGTGTTGCTGGATTTGAAATTGTTATAAAATAATTTGAATTTATATTAAATCACTCAATCAAAGTAGATAAAGACATCCTGAGAACCTTGTACTTTTCCACCCTTCTCTATTATCTCAGCAGCAATTCTTGTACGTTGCTTTTCAAATGCTTTCTTAGAAATGATGCTTCAATTCTACCTTGTCACACAGTCAAATACATGCACGAAGAGGCTCCCCTCAAATGTCAATTCCATTCCCTGAATTCATTCTCTGCTGTTTGAATATGTTGTTACGACAGTCGTGTCAATACTACGTTTTGAAAAAAAAAACTCATTCAATAATGATGTTCTGATTTGAAGGACATCTTTTATTTCTGTATACATCTGTATAGTGCCAAGTCTTTCAAGTCTGGCATTTCTACTTTTGTCAGTACATTCAATAACAGGTGAAATTGTTTGTATGCCACAGTGTTTGCTCGTATGTGACTAATGCTCTTATTCTGCCCCACTCCTTTTGAGAAGGGACATGCTCAACAGAGGAGATAGAAGGAAGATAGTGGATGGTAGTGGATAAAGGAAGTGATGGTAATAATTTTTATAGAATTAGTAGTAGTAGTATTAATAGTAATAATAGAATTTGCAATAGTATTTTTATTTGTAGCAGTTGTAGGGGACCTGTGAGTGTTAGTATAAGTGGTATAAATAGTATTGTATCATTCATGAAAAGAATCTGCGCAAGTGATTGGTCCAGTGCGCATCATGTGACAAAATACAATTCCCACTAGCCTCATGCAAAGGAGCTACATTATGACGACAATCATTTGCGCATATCTATGGTTTTAGGCATCGGCACGTGATGATGTCATCATTACGTGTTTGATATCCGTGCAAATTCATTCCTTGTTCATAACTGTTTGTGTACTTTTGTGTGCGGTCTACCATAGGCCTTCGGTGCAGATGATCATAAGTAGATGAGTAGATTTGGGCTTTAGTTCAAGATGGCGGATATAAACCAAATAAATCTGCCTACATTCTAGTCTCTGGTTAAGCTACGGTACCCTCGGTGACGTGAAGATGACTATTTTCCTTCGGGGCTCCGCCCCTCATGAAAATATTCATTGTTCACATCACCTCGGAGACCATAGTTCCAACCAGACCTTCTATTTGTATACTATTATTAGGAGTAGCAATTTTCATTCTAGAAATGTGATAGTCGAAATAGAGTAGTTAATAGTAGAAGTAACAGGATCAATGGTAGTGAAAAGAAGAGGAAAAGAAGGAAGACTAGATAGAAATTGAGATAAAGAATATATCATGATAATCTATTTTCTTCTAAAATCACCATTTCTTTAATCCCCTCAGAGTGCCAATTATTTAACAAAGTATGAATGAGTTATCCATCTATTCATGCTAGCCTGCACTTTGTTAACCCCCATTAGACATCTCATATTGGACAGTCCGGGTCACTGATAGACCCTTAGCTCAACCTTTTCATGTTCAGCAGCTATTAAACTTGTCCAGTCTCTCATCCAAGTTTCAAGTGATGCCATTCTAAAATGCCAATTCCCTCCAATCTGTGCACTATATCTTCTTCTTTAACCTAAATATGCCACCCTAGTTGTAGACATGCTCTCCCCTCCCTCCCTCTCTCTCCCTCTCTCTCCATTTCTCTCTTTTTTCCTTTTCTATCTCTCTATGTCTCACTCTATCTCTTCCTCTCTCTCTCTTCTTCTCTCTTCCCCTCCCCCCCCCCCCCCCTCTCTATATATCTCTATGGCCCTCGCTATCTACCTATCTCCCTCTTTTTTTTCATTTGTTTAAAGAGATGGAAGTTAAGAGCATTAGGCCATGTTATTTTCATTTCAGATTCTGTATTTTGTACAATTTGAGTTATGCTTTTCTAGAGGTAGATGGAATAAATGTTCTGGGTGGAATATCCAAGTAGAGTCTGCACTACATTTGTTGGGAGAATGTCCCCATGAACTTTAATAGAAAATACAACTTTTGAAACATTTTGTTTAGAAAGAGTATGTTCTTAGGAAGTTATTCTTCATAACAGGAATAATGTAACAGGAATAATGTAATAGGAACATTTCGTTCACACTATTCATTTTACAGATTTTTTTTTGTATTATAAATTATTTCCTGTAATTATTCTGTGTAAAAGCAGCATTAAAGTTAATGAAATGAAACTGCATATATCATCTGTTTGGAGCCAGAAGGGTGTTAACTCAAATACTTTAACAATGGCTCTCAACAGACGATAAGGTGTAGGACCTACAAAATTTGATACCATCCTAGCTCAAGCTAGCATTTGTTTTACAGGTAAAATGACTCATTCCATCGCACTTGTTTAATGCATGGCGAAACTCCTCATTCTCTTCTGTATCTCCAAAGTACAATATGATGGGGCTCACCAAATCAATCCAATTTTCATTAAATGGAAAGCGATAATGATTTTCTTTTGATCTAGACCCAAGAGAGAGAGAGAGTTAGGTGGCCAGCCGATAACGTTATTTAATTAGGAATGACCCATTTTGGGGCCGTGATCCCTTTCAGAAGGGTCATCATCTGTGAAATGATATGATAACGTTCTCATCGATTCCATTGATTGTTTCAGGGGACTTCCTCGCCTCCTCGTATGGTAATAGGGAGCTTTCGATTCTCACGCCTAACGACTTCTGCTGCTATACTGGAGGGTGAAGACAGCGGCAGAGTGGGAGGGGATTGGGACATTTTTAAAGGAGGCAATGATTTAGTTTTTCTCTGAATTTTATTACATTGTATCTCATAGTCGGTCATGAGTTAAGATGGATCAGAATGTTTGTAAGAGAAATGTACTGGGGTAGGCAAGGAAGAGAGATGGAGTGAGAGTGATGTATGACAGACTATTTCCATCCTCTTTCAAGTCTTGTCATTCTTTCATCACAAGAGGGGGCTGTCTCACTTAGGTTTGCAAAGATGCTAACAAATCTAGCATATTGAAACAATTTTAGATGAATCAGACGTGTAGAATGAAGCAAGGAATGAGTAGGTTGGTCTGGTGGAATGTAATGCATGGTTTCAAAGTATTTTGGGAAGGATGTTGCTTCATTTGAGCAGAATATATATATTGCTGTTCTCGTTAGAAATACAAGATGTAAATTATGAAAATCATGTAAATTGTGAAATTATGAAAATCATGTAAATTGGGATGGACTGATGTTTGGAAATATTGGATGGATATATTCAGTATGTAGAAATGTTGATGGATAAATGGTATGATTGGTTGATTGATTGTGGTTTGCTTTGATGACTTGATTGTTGTGAAATTATTGACACAATTCTTCTTCGACTAAGTTTTACGTACCGATTTAAACATGCAAACTCCATTTTCGTCATTCTTTTCATTGTTACACAATTATTTGCATTCTGATTTTAATTTCAAAAGACTCCCTTTCTGGTAAATTTCTGATGATCTGGCTACATGCATGGAAAGTTCCTCTTGACATAAATCACTATAGTCACAATTGCACATCTGTATTATATTTTTGCCTAGGATTTTAATATTGATTAACACATTTTTGCTTTTGTCTGTTATTTCACCATGATTTTAACATAAAAACTCTCTTGTTGGTCATTTTTCTGTCACAGGCTATCAAGGAATCTCTGGATGATCTGGCTCCGTCCATCGAGTCTGTGAAGGAGAAGGAGCATGTGGTGGTCTCTCAGGTCGGAGCTACACAACGTAAAGAGATACAGGAGGTGATGGATCGCCTCCGGGAGAACTGGCAGAGACTCAACAGAGAGTATGAAGAAAGGCATGGGTAAGTCTTACTTGAGAGAAAGAGGTGAAAGAGAAGGAGAAAGAGAGAGATTAATTTTCCACTCCTTCGTGAGCTTTGACTATCTATAGAGACAGCACATTTACATTGAGTTGTATTTTACAAACGCATTTTGTGCCATTCAACAGAAAATACTGGATTCCTGATACATACATGTACAACAAAACAAATTTTGGTTTTGACCTATATTAGAGCTACATGTACATGTAATAATTCTTTTCTTTTTTTTATATTACCAAAGAAACAAAGCCAAATTCTGTTGTGTAGCTGAGCATGATCAGTCAAGAGTGAGAATTTTGTCCGTCCATGACACAAAATATATTTTATCATAAAATTAATTGAATGACTATCCCTGCCATGAAATAGATCGAAAGTTACTAGAAATTTGGTTCTTGAAAGGGTTCCAAGGTGCCAGAGTTCTTAGACCAAACTATTTTCAAGCAGGAGTGTTGTCAAAAAATGACACTTTTAGCAAATTTCCATCTGTGATGCACATATTTCACATCTAATACTGTATGTAATCTAAAGCTTGTTTTGAAATTCAAAATGTCTGATAGGAAGCCAATTTAACTGACTAACATTTGCAAGTGAAAATATTAGACAAGATCATGTTGTTCTTATATTAATAGAAAAAGAGTAATGAGAAGTCAACACAAAATTTCTATCTCCCACTCTAAGAAATGGAGCATTTTATTGATTCTCATTGAAATAAGTAACCATGACAACCAAATTTTATAATTTTTCAGTACACCTAGTGATACCCTCCAAAATGAATCATAAACTTAATGTATATTTACAGGCCTCCCAACTTGGGAAATTTTGAAATGTCTGTCTGTGATGCGAACTGATCGCACTCAGCTCTACTGCTAAAGTTCCTACTATGGTCATACGTGTTCTTGGGAGCACCTATACAAGAAAGACCACATTTTTGTTTCCCTTGAACAGTATTTCTCATTGAAACATGTATTAAAAGAACCTGTACTTCAATATAAAGTTGAGTTCTGGTCATGAGATTGAATTGTGAAAGAAACTGTCTCAAGGCAATTGGGAAAGGTTGATTATATAGCGCATAAAAATTGGTGTATGCTGTAAGGTTTTGGAATCACCAAAATGATAAGAAATTGACTCAATCCTGCTGAGAGTCACATGCACTGCACACAGAAATGTGTATATGGGACTACACACAAATGTTTGGCCCGAAAATTTCAGCTGTTTCTTGTCATATATTGAATGTGAGAGCATTGGAAGAGTAATCCTTTTCAGGAGACATATCTACTATGATAATCTTCCAAACTAACATAAAAAGAATGAGAAAGCTCACAAATTATTTTTTACCTTTCCCAGAACTCAAACTTCCCTTTAAAGACCATCTCCCTGTAAAGGCCACTTTTCTTGTCTCCCTTTTATATACATTTTGCTGTACATGCCTGTGATTCAGGGCTGTTTTATAAGGAGCATCTCTGTTTTTTTTTTTCTCTTTTTTTTTTTACAGTCAATTTCAGCGATGCTTTGACCAATGGCGTCAGTTCCATTGTGACATGAGAGACTTGGCATCCTGGTTGTCTGAAGCTGAGAGGATGATTCAGGATAGCAAGAGAGCTGATGGTAGACTACACATTGAGAAGGCATGCAAACATCAACCAGTAAGTTCTTCATTTTGTTATGATACACCCTGTATTCATTCCTCATTGCCTGCCTTGGTAGAGTTTTGCCAGGGGGCTGACCTTTGATGCCTTAATATGAACTTTCCAGTTTATCATTTACGAGAGCAAGTGAAGCAAGTTAGAGGAAATTTTAACACTGTTTTACAGTGAAAATGTCATTTTCTCTTAAAAGTATACTATGTGTAAATAAGATATAAAAATTACAAATAGACCAGCTCACTACCCAAACAAAATGATGTGATGGTTGCCCAAATATTGGTACTTTCAAAACTTCGCCTCGTATGCCTGTATAGTACATTTTGCTAGACAATGATACTCTCAATATTTCATCATTTATATGAAACACACTGTAGCCCTATATAATATTATGTACAGTCTGTTGTTGTTTTTTATGATGCACCTTGTACAGCATTCTGCCAAAGTCTATTAAAATGGCAAAAGTATAACTGCCCATTTACTGCTGATGAAAATCAATTTAGAAGATTGTCATTCAACAACATATCGTCTGCACTGGTATAGAGATGATGGAACAGTACAAGTCATTTCTATATTGAATATTGTGCTGTAGTACAAACAAAATTTTAGGGGTGGGAAGGAGGCAAATCATTTATTGCTACCTCTATACTGTACATATGTAATTGTATAGTTGTAGTGAATTGGTTTGTTGTCATAAAAACACATCAAACAAGCAGCTAAAATTGTTAAGTTTACAAGGTAAAAAATCCATATAGTAAAATACAATAGTAATACACTGAAAATATGAGAATATGTATGTACATAAGGTCTAAATCATCCATTCAGAAAAACATTCATTTGAAATATCAAGTGTAATATTCCGAAATATACAGTTAAATACAGCATACTGATTTAAGAAAAATAGAAGAAAAAAGATTGAAATATGTCATAGAATCCATTATCAAATCAAATTTGATCTGTTAGATAATGTATCATATTTGTAAGTGCTGTCCTGAGGGGTATCAATATTATTGGTATTGATTACTAAGTTGAGTACTAGAGTATCTTCTACAATTGGAAGTGACAGTGATACTCAAATTAAGTCATTTGAACCTGCATAATGACAAAATCCAATCTCTAACTCTCTCAAGTATGGTTTTCTACCCTTCAGTTATGCAAATGCGAGAGACTGACAAGATTCCATTCATTTTTTTGCCAAGCCACTTATCTAGAAAGTATGCCATAACCATTACATTGATTCATCATACCCTGTCAGTTATCTTTGACATCCCTGGTTTTGCACCAGAAACCCTTCTGGAAATCACATTTAGTGCAGAGTTTACATGATCCTCGGTGACTGCAAGGCCCATCATCGTTATTGTTCAAAGTATTTCCAGTTTTACTACCTTAATGATTTGAGGTAAAACAGTAGTCATTAACTATTTTCAAAGTGTGGAAATATGTCAGATCTTCGTAGACCCTCATTACCATGGTACAATACTTTCCTTTTAAAAATTCCAGGAACTTTGATTGCTTTGGTTTAATTTTAAGTAAAGATGATTTCATTTGTAAAAAATAGAATCAGCTTTGCTTTAGGAAGTATTTAACACTAGGATACTCACCTTAGACCTAAAAATATCCATCATCTTATGACCAATTCCATGCCCCCTTCTCCTTCTCCTACACCCAGAAAAACCCGAAACCAGTTTTCCCATTTTTCCTTGGCACCCACCTCGCTGTTGAATCGTGTCACGATGACGGTAAAATGTGCGTGCCCTTGCATGTCTCCGCACAGGTTGGATCAGACGCATTTAGCGCATTTGTCACAATGCATTTTGACAAATTGGAAATAACAGGAGGAAATGAGAGAAAATTGAACCTCCAGTGGAAAGAATGTCACTCTAGCACGTCGAGTGATATGCTCAACCCGATTCTGACATCCTCTGTAGCATTTCGGGATGCTTTTTGATGCATTTTGGCATGTTCAGTCATTATGTTTTGTTTTTCTTTCCGTTTCCGTCCTTGATGCATCATTAATCATGCGTTATCTTTCATTGAACATGGTTATGAATGAGTTGCATGTTCAGGGATAACCATGGAAGGGATTTTGTTTTGACAGCATTAGTTTGATTTTTGCACTTTCCTGGAATATTTTATCTTGAAAATTGGCCTTGGATGGTGGAATCCGATACTTTCACTTTTGTGAATGCTGAATTGATTTTTTTTTTCTCCAGGGAACTGTTCCTTTTAAACATACATGTACATATGTACATAATTATAAATGAAAGAACTTTATTACCAAAAATTGATCACAATATAGTATACATTTGGAAAACAAATCTTTGGTAATAGGACACCACTAGATAGCAATACTGCTAGTAGGACATGGCACCCTTGAGACAAATATGAATACGCTTACATTATAAATGGATGACATTACTTGTAAATAAATATATAAGTTACAATATAAATTGATAATGTACATTGTGTTTTGAGTTATTATTTTTTACATGAAAATGTTCACTTTGTTCTTGAAAATGTTTATTCTGTACGTGTACATGTAATAATCAATGTTTTTTTCATAATGAAAGAAATAATAATCATCATCACATAAAGGAAAAGTGCATTCCCCTGATTTGAAGGAAATTACAGTGTCAATAGACTGCGCATGTTTGAATTAGTAATTGCTTCTTCCACATGGTTACATCTCTGGATCTGCATGGGGTGTTCCAATTTTGAATTGGGTCAATATGGCTTATTTTCATCTTTTCCAAAAAAATGTCTTTTTTAATGCTGTAATCTTCAGGCCAAGTAATCATACATATTCAAATAAGATAGATGATCACCACTAACGATTACAAGGGTCTCATTTTACAGAAAATAATAGCTTTCAGGTTTTTTTCTTGCCTCTCTTTTTTCTTTATATCTGAAACTTTTATCACCTATAAACCAAAGCTCGTCCTTGTAATAATGCTTCTCAATTCAAAGCTGCCAGATTCCCTAAGTCCCATCAATTTCAACCCCTATCAAATCTCTGCAAATTGTTTTGCTATAAACATGTATGACATCAACCTGCATGTTTACAAGTGCTCGATTTACAGAAAATACGGCCTTCGGATTTGTCTTCCTGCCCCTCTATCACTAAATTCTGATACTTTTATCACCCATAAACCAAAGCTCATCCTTCTTGTAAGGCTCTCAATTCAAAGCTGCCAGATCCCCAAATCCCGTCAATTTCCACCCCTATTAATACTCTGCAAATTGGCAGCCGATGTGGGGTCCCCCTCGGTGAGTTCATATCTGCCTCAGATCGTGTGATGCCGTCGTCACTGAATGAGGTCTTAATGGTAGATGTCACGCTTGTCTAGTTTCTCAAGCGCTGGGTTCGTTGATGTGCAAATCTCGTATGGTTGGGACGTTAACTGTGTGTGTGGACGGTGATCGAGGGCTTGGTGTTGGCTTGTTGGTGTAGTTCCACATATTCATTTACGTGGAGGTGATCTGTGTAGAAGACTTGGTAGTGTATACATATACATCTGGATGTTTATTTACAGTAATTGAGGTCAGTGTATATGCATTGTCTCTAAGGAGGAACAGTTGAAAACAAGAATGATAGGAAAATACACATGTCTGGGTGCTTATAGTTACATGTAGATCTATGTGTGTCAAAAGAAGTAGTTATTTATCCATTCAAATATAACTAAAACATTATATAAATCATTCTGTAGAATAGAAAAGAAAGCACAATATGCAATTTTTTTCTGCAATATTATATGATGATCAAGGATGAACATTCATAGATTTATTCATTTTTACAGATTCCTTTAAAATCTGTCATTTAGACGTACCCTTTTTTGTACTTTTTTTGCAATACAAAAAAAGTTGTACTTTGTCTTACATCTTTTGATGAAAATGTTGATGTTGCCTCTTATTCTAATACAATTATAAGATGCAATGAGTGAATAATGAAGAATTTCTTGTCTTACAAAAATCACATTTGGAAGGATAGTAGATGATTTGTTGACATTTTTTGTCTATTAGATGTCAGTTAAATGTGTGACCTTTCATTTTAATTGGTGAGATGCCAAGCACTGTGTAATATCTGACAAAAAAGGAAATGCCCGTTCTATTCCAAGAAGTGTTTGTACTCCAAATCAAATTTGCAATTTACATTTCGCCTTGTGATGAAAATAGTAGTTCTCATAATGCTATGAATAACATCAACTTTGAGGGCAGAGGATTGAATTATAACTTTTATGATGTTCAAATTATTTGGTCAGCGCTAAAAGGACACTAAATCACATCATTCAACAGAGTTTACGCCCTTCTCGCTGTCAGTCGATGTGACCTCCATGTCTCCTACCAAATTTGTTCAGTTCCAATAAAAAAAAAGAGACCCATAATGAAAGTTTATGAAGGACATCATCATTAAATACAAACATTTTCTTCTCCCTAAATCACATATTGACCTTTCCATTTTCGGAGACAACTTGTGTCCATGGTGTTTCAATAATGAAACGTGAGGAAAATGTTGTTTAGTTCCTTGTTAAAATAGCGTGATTTGTTGTAATAGAGGAAAATGCAAACATTAGGGGTGATGGAAGCAGACCTTCTGGGGTCTTTCACTAATACATCATCTATGTAAATATTTGTTGATGTATTCTCTATGCTGTAGTAGATACTATTAACAGTCTCAGGGCTCAAGAATAGTATTCTGCCAAATAAATTAGAAATGGTTGTACACTTTCCTTGGATGAGACTTTGTGACTTTTTGTTCTTAAAACAAAAAGGAGGCTATATGCCGAAAAACACAAACCTATTTTAATTCTTAAGTGGTCCCAGTTTGCAATAGCTGCATGCAGTAAAACACAAGAATGAAAACCTCAATTTTTTTTTTTTCTAATTTGCAAAAGTTTCCTGTCTCTGAAATAGCCATCATTAACAAATAACTTAATTTTCTGGATTTATGTGGTTGAGAAGTTTGATTTCTTTCCACTTACTTTGTATGCAATTCAGTGAAAGAATAGATGAAAGAAAATAGGATAGCATCTCTTAATCATTTTTTGGTGGCACTTTCACTATTAAATGTTGTGCTTATAGATAACTGAAGATTGCAAATGACATGTTTTATAATTCAAATTATTAAAGTAAGACTTACATTGTACATTGTGCCTTCATAAAAGAAATCTGTTGTTTGCATGTGTTTTATGTGAGTGATTTTATAGGATGCAAGAAGGGAAATTGCCCTTTTTAATAGTGCAATAGATTTTCATCGTATTGTTTTAAGCTTCTCAGAGTGTC
Source organism: Heliocidaris tuberculata (assembly GCA_025618425.1). NCBI lineage: Eukaryota > Metazoa > Echinodermata > Echinoidea > Camarodonta > Echinometridae > Heliocidaris > Heliocidaris tuberculata. The sequence goes on from CM046837.1 coordinate 17,733,933, forward strand.
TTTCATCATTCCCAATTTATGCACAGTTGGACTTAAAAGGTAAAGTTGAGTTCTGGTCATGAGAGTGAATTGTGAAAGAAACCGTCTCAAAACAATTGGGAAAGGTTGATTATATAGCTAATAAGATCAGAATTGGTGTATGTAAGGTTTCGGAATCACCAAAATGATAAGAAATTGACTCACATGCATTGCACACAGAAATGTGTATATGAGACTACACACAAATGTTCGGTCTGAACATTTCAGCTGTTCCTTGTCATGTTTTGAATGTGAGAGCAAATGATAAGAAATCGACTCACATGCATTGCACACAGAAATGTGTATATGGGACTACACACAAATGTTTGGTCTGAACATTTCAGCTGTTTCTTGTCATGTTTTGAATGTGAGATCATTTGAAGAGCAATACTCTTCAGGGGACATATCTGCTATGATAATCTTCCAAACTAACATAGAAAGAATGAGAAAGCTCACAAATTATTTTTTTCCTTTCCCAGAACTCAAGCTTACCTTTAAGAGAAGACTAATTTTTAACCCTTTACATACAATTTGATTTTGATATAATACACATCTTCCATAGACCCCAGCCTCAGTTATCTAGGGACTAGTAATCAACAGGTTAAAATCATACCTCTACCCTGGTAGATCGTCCCTCATAAATCTCCCTCAGGTTATTCATTGACAACCTATATTGCAAGCTAGGGTTTCCAGGTAGCAAGGGTACATGTATATCCATGGTTTAGCGTTGGAAAAGGCTTTCATTATACTAATATGTAAGATGACACTCTTCATTTTTATTCTCAGTGTTGGGTGCTCCGACATTAGCTCCTGCGACAATTGCGTTGTGCCCTTTGTGAATAAAGATAAAGGATTAGGGTTAGAGTGGCAGTTGGAATTTAGGTTTGTTTTAGGGTTAGGATGCATTCATTTTAGTTCTTTCATGGATGAATTTAAAATAACTTTCCTTTTCCAGTTTGTTACATGATATTCATGTACATGCATATAGAGCATTCACACTTCATCTTGGTCCCATTGTAGAGTAACTCGCATAAATGTCCATAAACATATTGTTTTCAGTACCGCAATGTTACCAGTCCTGGAGGGGCTTGACAGTTTTGGATTAATAATTTTCAGAAAATACCACGGTTGTTGAGGAATCACCCACCATTCGATGCCGAAAATGCTTGTGAATAAAATACACCTAAAACATTGCATCTTGCTTCTACGGCAGAATGCTACAGCGGGAATGCTACGGCGGGAATGCTACTGCGGCGCTTCTGTTGCTCCAGTGTCGCCGTACATTGCACCAGTGGTGCCGCACCCTTCTCAAATGATATTGCAAAGGAAGGATTAATCTAAGATAAATCACTCCGTTGTAAAAATATTCACTTAGTACATGTCGCGCTACGAAACCATACGCAGGAAGCTATCTGGCTATTGCATTATCTTTATGGGATTGCGCATGCACACTGCGTAATGTGCTTGTCGGGCTGCCTATATCATGATTTGTGTGTTGTAGGCATGCTGTAGGAATGGCGCGTCACAACTGAAGCATTCTCAGCAAGACAGCCAAATTTGAAAGAAGATAACTTATTTCCAAAGTATTTTTCATGCCATAAACTTGTCTGGCCAACATCTATGGAACTTAAGCTCTGTTACATCGAAAACAGAAAATGTGGTACAGATTATTTATTTTGTTTCAGTCTGCTAAAGAGGAAGTTCTTGTTTTACAAAAAAATTAGCAGAACATAAAAAATCCCCATGGATAATTCTCTTTGGAAACAAATTTTGCCTGCCATCATTCTTTGCGAGATCGGCAGCAAGTGAAATGTCGCATAGTTGTTCCTTATTTATTTTGGTACAATATCTGTGAGCCAATAGCATCTGCTCATTTTGCTCAGGAGAGACTGTAGGGCAGTTGATACAGGGCGTTGCAGCAATAAAGCTGTATTACAAGGGTGCGCCACGACTGATGACATTACGGTACTACCCTTGTGGCACAAAGCATTCCCCTGCTGTACATTACATTATATCCAGCTTTGTGTGCATGCTGGGTGTAACATATTCATGTCCATGCATGTCCTCATTAAGCTAATTGGAATGGATGCTAGAATCGGGCAGACTTCCATATGAATTCATGTATTCATTTAGCTGCATTTATAATGCATTTTACTTGATTATGAACTACTCTTTAGATATTCCTACTCAAGAAAGTCCCTATAAAACATTATATGCCATATGTTAGTTTAAAGTGATGTCTTTGAAATTCAGGATTTTAAGCAAGTAGCTTTTGGATGAGGGCTGAACAAGACAAGATGAACAGAATATGAGTTTTAAGATTCTAACTTTACTTGAAGCAATTGGGAAAGGTAGGTTATGTATATATGGGGTTACACACCCGTATGGCATGAAAGTTTGGTCCGAACATTTCAGCTGTTTCTTGTCATAATCTGAATATGAGGGCATTCGAAAAGCTATCCTTTTTCAGGGGACATTGCTTTTATGATAATCTTCCGAACTATCATAAAGAGCATGAGAAGGCTAAAAAAATATTTTCATCATTCCCACAACTTAACCCTTTCATGACAGGAATTGTTTAAGGGGTAAATTGATCACAATTTGTTCTTCAAATTGGCAACAATGATATTTTTCTTTTAGTGCTACATGGTTCTAACACAATGTAATGTCTTTGAAAACAATATACATCGTTAGAAACTTAGTCGAAAGTTGAAAAAAAATGCCAATTTCGATAAAAAACAGTGATTTTGAACCTCTCAATGTGTTGCCAATTTAAGGATTTTGAAGCTTATTCTCCTTTTTAAAATTCCTGGCATCAAACTCAATATGGTCATGCAACAAAAATGGAAACAATGTGTGTAGAAATTTTTGCTCTTTCTACTCATGCATCTGGTATATTTTTTAGAGCTCTGAATCAAAAGTTATGGAGCCAAACCACAAAATGTGGTCAATTGTCTCGAAAGGGTTATCCTTCTCTTTCAGATAATGTATAATTATGTTCATGTGGGTGATATGCATTTATGCTTCTTGTTTGAGCTATCTCATGGAGCCCTTTGACATTTTATGATGGATCATGAAAGTGAAACAATTTCTTGGTTGCCATACTACAAAGAAATACTAAAAGACTATTAATATCCTAGTCATCCTTCATGATCCATCTAGATTATGAACACATGATATGTAGATATTTCCTTATTCTGTATGTTGCTTTAATTTTCTTTTTGAAGTATACTATTTAACATTTCAAATGACTTTTTGCAAATTAATCTTTAGCTATTAAAGGCAGTGAAGAGATAACCAAGAATACATAGGCCAAATTAAATTTTATAGATATTACATTTAATTAAGCAATTCTAGGTTGCATTTTCTCCTTTTATTTGCCAGTCAGATGAATATGAATATAAGTTTAAATGAATTAAGGCAAAATTACATTTTAAATTACTTGTAAAGTTAATTATTGAAGTTGAAAAGGCTTAAGCTGTTTACCTTTTTTTCAAATATGGAGAATAAAGTTAATGCACAATATCATTACAGGAAAAGTCTTTCAACTACTGTATTAAAAAAAATGAGATTGTACCTTTATTCCTTTAGAACTAGCATGTATATGTATTTGGGTTGAATAAACTGCATTGTTGATATGATGAATATGCTTTGCACAATGGACATTTGTTTGGACACTTTACAATGCCACTTGACAGTCTATTGCCCACGTGAAGTCATCATTCAATAATACTGGTCATAAATAATGAGAGCCGCTCACCGTATTGGACTGGTAACGATCGACCCCTCAGAGATAGTTGCGTCATTATATCCGTGTGTGTACATATCATCATTGGGTTATTACTACTTATTTCTCTGGACATTGTACACATATAGGCCTGTTGGTTTAGATCTATGCATTCTGTTTGATATGCAATTGAAGATGTTTTCTGAAGGTGTATTATACCTTTAATTTTAAAGGTAATGAGAGCTGCTTGTATGGGACTGGTAACAAGGTTACATTGTACTAGGGTTATTGATACATTTATTTTCCAGACTGGACATTGTACATATATGTATATACATGTAGGCCTGCATATTCTGTGTGGTATGCAGTTGAAGTTTTTTACTGAAGGTGTATTCATTCAGTGAATTCTTATCTTCTTGGAGAAGTGGAATTAAACACTCATTTATGGGTTAGATTTGGTCAGATTTTATGGAGGGTAATTGTATAATGTTTTATTGAGTTATCCTTCATTATAGAATTCAAATGACTTGATTTTTGAAGAAAAATATTCAGTTTTCTTTTTTATAGAAACAACCATCTTGGACCTAAAATAGTAAACATCAGAACTATTCAGTCTCTCATGTAATCATAATGGTTTTTATTAACCCTTTCAAGACAATTGACCACATTTTGTGGTTTGGCTCAATAACTTTTGATCCAGAGCTCTCAAAAATATACCAGATGCCAGAGCAGAAAGAGCAAAATTTTCTGCACACACTATGTCCATTTTTATTGCATGACCATATTGCATTTGATGTCAGGAATTTTAAAAACAAGAATAAGCTTTGAGATCCTTAAATTGGCAACACATTGAGAGGTTTAAAATCATTGTTCTTCATCAAAATTGGCAATTTCTTTCAACTATTCAATAAATTTCTAACCATGTATATTGTTTTCAAAGACATTACAACTTATTTGAACCATGTTGCACTCAAAGAAAAATATTATTGTTGCCAATTTGAAGAACAAAATGTGATCAGTTTAGCCCTTAAATAATCCCTGTCCTAAAAGGGTTAAAGCAGATGTTGGATGCCTTTAAATTCATGAACTCCCAAGCCATGTCATTGTATAATGTATTCCATCGGCCAGTGATTGAAAGGGAAATTAATCAGACAATGAAAGGAATTAAATATGAATTAGTTTTTCTTTTTGATTACATGTATTGCATCCCTTGATGCTATACGTACATGTAGTTATGTCTAATAAGTTCATTAACATTTCCTGTGAATGATACAAGGTGTCCTTCATGTAGAAACACGTAATATGAACTGCACAGTACTAGTACTGAAAGGAAATTGAAATGATAAGATGAATATAGATATTCATTATGGGCAACAATGAGAAGAAGACAGGATTAGGAAGAAAGGCTCAGAACTATTACAATGGAGAGACTTTGAACTGAGAGATAGATGTAAAGAGAAGAAAGAGAGAGAGAAACTGTTACAAGTGAGAGACGTTGAAATGAGAGATAGACATAAAGAGAAGAGCTAGAGAGAGAAATAGAAAGATTTTATAGAGAGCAAGAGAGGGAGAGAGAGCTAGAGAAAGAGATAAGGATGTCGAGAGGAAGAGAGAGACAGAGAGAGACAGAGACAGAGAAATAGAGATTGAGAGAAATAGGGAAGAAGAGAAGACAGAGAAAGACAGGGGGGAAGACAGACAGAGAGAGAGAAAGAAAGAAAGAGATGCACAGGAGATACTGATTATGAATACCCCAAGCACAATATATTCACACCTGACCATTCTATCTCTGTCATATTACCCTGTCCACCCATTGACATCACCATACACCAACCACCGACAAGCTATTCAGCCTCAGCCTTGGAAATTGGATAGGCTCGTTATAGACTATACTTGAATATGAACCAGTCATTCGGAACATTGGGTCATATATCTGGCAAGCTCCGACAACGACAAGAACAGCCCGCCGCTGGCATATAACTCCATGTGATGTCCATCCCTCACAGCTGTTTTCATTCTTACATCAAGGTGTTTTCTGGAGGCAGCCAGCACAGCTCTGAAAATCCCTCCCTTTTAATCACGGCTAGTTAAAGGTGCCAATTTGAGCCGTTCGGGAACATATGTTTAGCGTTACAGATTTGGAATATATTACTCAGCTGGGCAGGATGACTGGTGGAGTATAGTACATGCACCTGGAGTGTAAATGGAACCCCCTTTTTTCGGATAGATTTTCAAGTACTTGTATACATATGCACAAGGAGGGGAATGTGTCGGGGTAGAAGAGTCGGAGGCTCTGCAAATAACGCAGGTATTGACGTAAAGCGTAAGACAGCATTGAAGTTTAAGTGGTAAAGGAGATTAATCAAACGGAGCTAGCATTGCGGGATAAGTGACACGATTGGAAACATATTCCAGAGGGAGTATTCGGAATATATACCAGGCAAACATACACCAGAGGGAATATATATGGAATATATGGAATACACACAGGCCAAGGAAGGATAGTATTGAGTAGAGGTATGTCAGGGGTGCTGATGGATACAATTTTTTTTCTCTCTCTCCAGTGTTTTGAGTTGTGAGATGCAGAAATGTGAAGTCCACTACGCTTTAATACTTCCTTTCATTTTTTCCCATGGTAGCATTTTGTAAGGCCATAATTTATCTCATGTACGAAGAATGCATGATTGGTGCTTGAGATGACCTCAAAAATTCCATTTGACTATCTGGTAGAAGATATGGGTGGAGTCTTCTGTATGGAAATTTGAAATTGTCTTTGAATCATTTTGGCCTTCCAGGACAACTTTTGTGTATCCTGCATACAGCAGTCACTAGTTATTGATTAATATGCATATTGTAAGGCTTTTTTCAAACAGCTTCTAAAGAAGCAAAACCAGGTTAAAGGGAAGGTTGAGTTCTGGGAAAGGTAAAAAATAATTTGTGAGCTTTCTTATTCTTTTTATGTCAGTTTGGAAGAACATCATAGTAGAAATGTCCCCTGAAAAGGATTGCTCTTGAAATGCTCTCATATTCGAAATATAACAAGAAACAGCTGAAATGTTCGGGCCAAACATATGTATGTAGTCCCATATACACATTTCTGTGTGCAGTGCATGTGACCCTCAACAGGATTGAGTAAATTTCTTCTTGTTTTGGTGATTCCAAAACCTTACAGCATACACCTATTCTTATGTACTACATAATCAACCTTTCCCAATTGATTTGAGACAGTTTCTTTCATGATGTTATCGGATGACCAGAACTCAACTTTATCTTTAATTGTCAATGCCTTTTAGGCCCCTAAGTTTTTTGACAATGAACTTTAGGTAGCTTAGCGAAACGGAGTGGTACGAAAAGACACGTCCAGAATGCAAGCGGAAAAATTGTTGGTAATAGTGGTGAATAAAAAAGTTGCATTTTGACGTATGTAATGACAGTTTGGGTAATATTAAGCCTAATCTAGGCAGTATAGATATTGTTTCTGATTCTATGGTTTGATAAAATCTTTTTACCTTAATGCGATAAAATTACGATTTTTAACAATATGCATTTTTGTGCTCCTGACGTGTCTTAATTTTCGCGCCACTACGTTTCGCCAAGCTACCTTACAGAATTAAATTCTTATACTTTTTAGCAAGTCCAAGCTATTTTGTCACATAATGTATGTTACAGACCACATCTAATAATTAAGTATATCTGATAAATGTATCAAGCTACTACAGGCAAAATACCAAGTAGAATTACATTTTATCTTCACAATTCCGTGATACGACTCATAATACTTGATATTTGGCAACGTATGGGACATACCTCGGAATTGCCCTTTAATATGCTTTGTTTAATGGATAAATTGTGCATATAGAATATCTTCTGTGGATATAAACTTCACAATAAATGTAAATTTCAAGTCTTCTGATGGAAAATTGTCAACCTTCTCAGTCTAACATAATGTTTATTAAATTCTTGGCTGGATTTGCCATCACGATACAGAATAGTTTATTAATAATGCTATTAATACCTATTATTTGTTGGCTCAGTCTGTTTTAGTTTTTAATTGGCACTTTCACTTTCATGTGCTAATGTCAGAATCTATGATGTTTAGCATGCAGTGATCTCACACTATCGTTTGAAGCATCACTGTTGTATGTAGAAAGAAAGGGATGCAAAAAAAAATCAAACGTTTTCACTTCCTTGAAATTTGAAAGTGTAATGACTTATGATCAATCAAATATACATACATCATTTTTCTCTCCTGCCTGCTTTTATACTCATGTATTCCTTCATTTCAAATACTTTTCCTTCCAAAGATAGAATTCTTCAAAGGTTTACTTCAAACGATAAAAGCTATGTACTTCTTCTCTCGATGTATATTTTAATTAAAATTACTCATAAATTGAGATAAATATTTGTCATTGTAACAAAAGTAGGACGACATTTCATTCATTCAGGTTTGCGATGTTTGGACTGAATTGAGGGGTGACATAGTCATTTGTATGGCATGTGTTAGAATCATGTCGTAGCACTAGCTTTTAATCGATACCATAATTATGACCGGGCAGACCAAATCAATATCTTCTACACATACAACTAAACACATAGAAAATCAATCCCTTTACATTCTACATTTAATCTGAGGACATATTTCTACACTTTGAATTATGGTTTTGAAATGTTTTAGGTTTGTGAATTATGATAATGCTAGTTGTAATGAAAGAAAAATCAAGCTATTGGAAAGAGGAAAGAGAAAAGAAAAAGAAAAAGAAAAGGAGAAAAATGAGGGAAAAGAGGTCGGGAGAGAGAGGGGGGAGGAGGGAGAGAGAGAGGGGAGGAGGAAGAGAGAGAGGGGAGGAGGGAGAGAGAGGGGGGGAGGAGGGAGAGAGAGAGGGGGGAGGAGGGAGAGAGAGAGGGGGAGGAGGGAGAGAGAGAGGGGGGAGGAGGGAGAGAGAGAGGGGGGAGGAGGGAGAGAGAGAGGGGGGAGGAGGGAGAGAGAGAGGGGGGAGGAGGGAGAGAGAGAGGGGGGAGGAGGGAGAGAGAGAGGGGGGGAGGAGGGAGAGAGAGAGGGGGGAGGAGGGAGAGAGAGGGGGGAGGAGGGAGAGAGAGAGAGGGGAGGAGGGAGAGAGAGAGAGGGGAGGAGGGAGAGAGAGAGGGGGGAGGAGGGAGAGAGAGAGGGGGGAGGAGGGAGAGAGAGAGGGGGGAGGAGGGAGAGAGAGAGGGGAGGAGGGAGAGAGAGAGAGGGGAGGAGGGAGAGAGAGAGGGGGGAGGAGGGAGAGAGAGAGGGGAGGAGGAAGAGTACAAAAGAGAGAGATGCAAAACAATAGTTTTTATCAATATTTTTCATAGGTTTTCATCAGTGTCTTTATTAGGTTTTACAGAGCATGCTTTTGTAAAATCAGGCATATTCCTAAAGTTATCAGTTTATTAAATGTGAAAATAAGATAAACAACCCATCTTAGAGGCATATATCATCATAGATATTAGATATTACAATCTAATGGTTTGTGGAAATATTTGAAACAGCTCTTTTGGTAATGAGGTATTTTTCCCAGCTATGACTTATTTTTAGTTCCTACTTTGTCTAATGATGTGTGATACTTTTAATGATCGATGTCATATTAAAATGTGCTGTAAATGTTCATCGCTATAACAACCGTCACGTCATGACATGCACAATGAAGTCAAGACTATTTAGTTTAAAAGCATACTCGGTTAGGTATTTTCAGAGCTCATTGATGTAATAAAGCTGTATTTTTTATGCTATATTTTTCTTACGATAGATCAATGTTGACATAATACACTGTAAAAGCCCTTCAACTATTTTGTGTTGAGAAGGGGAAATTGTTTTCAGCCAGATGTAGGTATTATGCTCCCTCAAAGATTTGCATGCATTTGGTATAAAAATTAATGGATAACTATTTATTTGTCTATTTCTATTTTATGAGTTACTCAGGAGCTTGGGAATCTTAAATCTCGGGATACTTTATTCAGGGCTCATCACTTACAGGACACATGGGCGCCCGAAATCTAAGTCGAGAACTCCAAAACCTAAAACTTTTTGACAAGGAAGCTTTTGGTCTGGAATGAAATTTTTAGGGTCAGTGTGCAAAAGCTTCCTTGTCAGTGTGGGTTCCTGATTTATTTGACAGATATTTGAGATGGAGAGTCATTAACCACTCTTTCTTCACACTCCATCAAATTGAAATCTCACCATTCTCGTTCCCTTCTCAGGTGCTAGAAGACGGTATCGCCACCCACCAGGCTATGGTAGCATCTCTCAACTCCAACGGAGAGGACATCGTGGCCCAGTCTTCCTCTGTGGATGGTGGAATGCTGCAAGAGAAACTCGAGGGACTCAATGCGCGCTGGAAAAGTGTCTGTGCTGAAGTAGCTTCTTGGAAAGAAAGGTAACGTGTGCAGTGGTTTGGAGGGTTGACATTAGAACTCTAAGTTCCAAGGTTCAAAACCCAATATATATCCATCCTACAGTCGATTCTTGGAAAGAATGATGAGTAGAAGGGGGCTTTGTGGCAAGAGGGTTTGTCTTAGAACTGGCAGGTTCAAAACTAATTCTGCCAGAGTTGTTTTTTTGAGAAAAAGACAGATTGAAGGGGGATCATGGGTTAATAAAGGGATAGTCTTGGAATTAGGAAGTTCCTACTTAATAAATGATAGCACCTTTGCTAAAATACGATGTAGCTTCTTGGAAAGAAAGGTTAAAAGAAGGAGGTTCCATGGTTAGAGGAATTGTCTTAGAACTACTTACAGGAGGTTCCAGCTTCAAAATTGATCATGTCTTTGCTGAAGTACAATGTAGCTGTTTGAAAGAAGGTTGAGAAGAATGGGGTTTCGTGGTTAGAGGAATGATCATAGAACTAAAAGAGATCTGGCTAAAAATCAAAACCGTCTTCACTGAATTACAAATGGCTCCTAGAAAGAAGAGTGAGAAGAAGGGGGTTCAGTGGTTAGATGGGTGACATTGATGGGTCCCAGGTTCAAAAAACTAAATGTGTCTGTGCTTCAACCACTTTTAAGAAAGAAAAATGAGAAGGAAAGGATTTTATTATGATTAGAAGAGTGGTCTTGTAACAAAGAAATCAAAGATTCAAAACTAAAAGTGTCAATGAAGTTGCTTCTTAACAGAAATGTGAAAACAAAGGGATGCAGAAAATGATGATATTAGAATTAGAAGCTCCCAGATTCAAAACCTGAAGTGTCTGTGCATAAGTCACTTCTTGGAAAGAAAAGTGAGAAGGGCAAGGTTCAGGGTTAAAAATTTATTAAACTTAAACTCAAAGTGCCCATGCAAGTCCTAATGTCTGTATGCCTTGTTGTGTTTTTCTTGGGTACCAGGTTTGAGTTCAGTCCAGAGAAAGTGGAGGCCTTCATGGAGGATTGTAGCCGTCTGCAGCAATGGCTGTCAGAGTGCCAGGCCTTGATACGAGCCCAGGCCCAGCCTGTACCCGGTGATGCCACAGGCTTCAAAGAACTCATCCTCAAGATCAAGGTAAATCATAGTTCAAAAGATCTGGTGAGAGACAAAAGGATGTTAGATGATAGCACTTCACCTAAATTTAATGCCCTTTTGACTCTTTACAAACAAAATTATTAAATAATTTGATATTCCTTTTTTATACAGACTTTTTCTCTTTATGACATAGCATGCACTTCCAAAACTTAAGAAATCATATACCTCAGCTCTAGCTTCAGAATCAATTATCAGCGCAGAGTGTGTTCCAAGGAACCAATGCTCTCAAGTAGCCCTTTAATACCTGGGTCGAGAGTGACAAATGTAGATAAAATGCTTTACCTAAGGACTGGGCAGAGATTTGAACCCTCAACATTAAATATGAAAGAAAAAAGTAATTTCAGATTTGATCGTGAGTAAGAGAGTTTCTGAGGGAAAGTGGCAACCATTGGGGTGGAGAAGGAGGAATAGAATTACAATGTCATGAAAATGAAAGACAAGATGAAAGTTTATAGGGAAGGGGAACAATAGAATTAATCTGAATCTAGGTAACTGGAGATGAATTTGGAATAGGGACAGAGATGACTCAGACGAAGAAGAGACAGACAGACAGACAATAGACAAACAAATTGACATATATGAATGAAAGTATGGAAGCATGAAATTAGATGTGACATCTCTTTAAAAAATGGGAAGGCTCAATATAGACATGCTGATGGCTGACGTAATCCCAAGGTATAAAATGTCAGGAATAACGTGATAAGTCACTTGTAGTTAATCAATAATCCCGGCCAAGCCATAAAATGGTATTCTCGCATGAAAAATTTGGCACTCGTAGATTTATATCCCTGAAATTAAAAGAAAAACAGGAGTGAGATTGATAATCTAATTTTGGAGTTGATGATTCAGGGTTTTTCAGTGTGTGCACACCCCATGCCACCTCTTTCAATTTCTTTTCATCTCTGTTTATCTCTCTCTCTTTCGCTGTCCCTCTCTCTCTCTCTCTCTCTCTCTCTCTCTCTCTCTCTCTCTTCTGCTTATCTTTTTCTCACTCTATTTCTTGCTCTCACCATTTACCTTTCAATGGCAAATCAGAATAATATCTTTGCGATATATCATACATGTATATATATATATATGTTTATTGTATTGGAGATCTTGTTGCATGTTTATGGTGTAGCTGTTGAGTGTATTTTTCAGTCAAAAATAGAGCATGTCTGCTGTTAGTTTATGTTGCATTATCATCATCCTACCCAGTTTCCAAGCTGGCATCACAGAAAATATTTCAAGGGACAAGTTTTAATCATTGTTCCTTTTTACTTCGATTATTTGGATAAAATCATTTTCCATGATTTCCATGACATTAGACATGACAATCCGTGAATCAGTCTTAGGAATTGAAGAAGAAACACAAACTTTTTCTGAGATGAACATATTTGATTCAATATTATAATTTTGCCTGTATGAAGGACTTACAGTACTAGAAGGGTTGAGAAGCAAATGAAGGCAGTAATCACCTTATTTTTATCTTAATCACTTTCCGTTTAATCTGTTTTAAGAAGCCAATCAGAGCAATAACCACTTTGCTTTAATCAGTTCTCCCGAAAATATCCTCTCCATCTCCATTTAATCTATTTTCTGATAATATCCCTCTCAGGAGCGCGAAGAAGAATTACAGCAGAAAGCAGACGAGAAACAGAGGATAGAAGAAAGCGTTCAGATCTTACTCTCGGGAGGTACCATTAGTCAAGAAAGGGGGATCAGCATCAAGAAAGAGACGGAGGCTCTGTTTAAAATATGGGAGAAGGTAAGCTGTTGATTTGGAACGAAATTTGTTTTCAGTGTGCAGTGGTTTGTGAAATTAGTATAGGTGTTTCCTGACGAAGTGATATGGAAGAGAGGGCCTATTGGTATTTTTAGGATAATATTTGAGCTATATATATTTTAGACTAGAGAAACACAATCTCCTTTCTCCAAATCTCAAAATTTGATTACTTTTTTGATGTTGTTGTTGCTTGTTCAAAAAAATGTATTGAATCTCAGTGGGCATATTTTAAAATCTACATGTATCAGATCAATTGGATTTACACCTGTTGTTCAATTTATAAGATCTGAGGACCTTTCCTTTTTTTTTTTTTTTTTTTTTTTTGCCTGTTGTATTTTTTTTTTGTTTTATATTTATTTATTTTTTATTTTTTTATTATTTTTCAGCAAATATGTTTTGACAACCTTCCCCCCCATTCAAAATAATATGGCTATGCCCTTAGCAGCTGAAAGATATGCTAGAGTTACTTCATAAATTTCAAGTTTACAAACATTTCTTTGTGTGTGTTTTGTTTTGTTGGTGGGGTTTAGTGAAAACAAAATAAACCAAATTTTGATGGAAATATAATTGAAATTGATTTGCAGATGAACAAAATCATCCTTACCAAAAAGACATCTCTCCTCTCCATAGGTTTCAGGTACAATACCCAAGTTCCGAGCACAGCTCGAGGAGAAGTTAGAGAAGACAGAGGCCTTCCTGGAGGAGCTCAATCAGATGAGAGCATGGGTTCAAGCCACCATGGACGTCTTAGAGACCCAGGGACCCGTAGGATCAGCGACGTCCAACGACGAGCAGGACTCTGTCGTGGTGGATCCACAGGTATGGGAAACTTGGATTGAATCTTGGAATTTATATGATACATTCTAAGACTTCAGCTTTCGATCAGAATGGAATGTCTGATTGTTTGCTTGCTTATTCTCATTTTGCAAAGTATGATCTAACATGGCATACACCAATGACAGAATAATTCTATTAAATAACATGAATTTTTAAAATTTATCGTTTGACTCCACATGTACAGTAGTTCTCTTTTTTTTGTAGAACATATAGGAATATTTTGGTCTTCAGAATTTCACACTTCATAGCTATGTGTGACTACTGCTTACTTTTAAATACCACACGCTGTGTTATGAAGATGATTTCTCTCCCATTAACCATTCAGACAATGAATGAGGCCATCAAGGCCAGACAGGATAACATGGATGGCATCAACTGTCTCAATACCCAACTGAGCACCGAGGCTAAGGCAGAAAGCAGACCGCTGGCTGACCCTGAGAAAGGACATGGAAATATTTGTAATAAGTACCTTCTTAAAGTCCACAAACATAATGTGTACAATTATATTTCTCCCTTCGATTATTCAGACAATGAATGAGGCCCTGAAAGCCAGGCAGGAGAACATGGATAGCATCAATCGTCTCAACACCCAACTGACAGCCGAGGCTCAGGCTGCTAGCAGGCAGCTTGCCGACCCTCTGAGGGAGGATGTGGAGAAGCTGAATGCGGACTGGGAGAGGATACGATACCTGGCCGCTCACCTCCGACCCAGGTCAGACGTGGAGCTGGAAAGGAAAGTCGTCATACAGCAAAGAATAGGTGAGAGGTCAACTGGGGGTCATGGAAGGTCATGGGAGGTCATAGATGAGGAAAGGGAGACCGATATTGCTTGTGAGGGAGATCTTTGGCAATCTTAACATACAGGGTCGGGGTCTGAAATTATCTTGGATGCAGATTAAACTAACACAAGTCCAGGACTTGTGGGTGTTTTATTTGACACAACCATTGTTTTGTTCAGTCTGGACCAAAGTTACAATATATCAAATGCTGTCTCTGCATTTTTACCTTTTCGTACCAGCATTATGCCCTCCCAACAATATTTGGTGTGTGTTTCCTTCTTTGTGTCCCTCTTTCTCTTGTTTTCTTTCTTTCTCCCCATCCACCTCTCTCTCTCTCTCTCTCTCTCTTTTTTCTCTCTCTGTTTCTCGTCTCTTCTCTCTCCCTCTCTCCCTCCCCATCTCTTTCTCTTCTCTCCTTCTCTCTCATTCTATTCTCTTCTATCTCTTGCTCTTTCTTTCTCTTCATTCTTCTATCTCTCTCTTTCATGATTCCTACACATTTCTTCATCTTTTTTCTTTTTCTATCATACTTCCTCTCTCTTTTTCTCTTTCTAAACACTTGTGGACCAAGATCCTGCCAACAAATTTCTTAAAGACAGAAAAGGAAGTTTTTAATCAGTGCATGAAGCCCATTAATTCACTCAGACATTTCAATAACAAGATTCCAGTGACTGGGGTGTTCAATGTATTGTATATGGACACTTCAATGAATAACTTCCTGTAGCAGGGTTCACAGGGGAAGTGAATTTCTGGAAATGTTGTAGGTAACGACAAAAAACAAATTTTCTAGATGACACAGTTATTAGGCAAAGTTAGGCAATTCCTGATTTCCTTATGAAAGTTTTAAAAATTCTAAGATGATCAGCAGGTGATGTCCAGTGAAACCTGTCTATTAAGACCACTCATAGGAGACAAGAAAAGCGGTCTTTATGAACAGGTGGACTTTATGTACAGGTTCCTTTAATACAAGTTTCAATGAGAAAATGTTTTCAAGGGAAACAAGAAATGTGGTCTTTACAGACAGGTGCTCTTTCTGTAAAGGTGGTCGCTGAAGCAGGTTTGACTGTATTACATGGAACAATTGGTTCTTATAGCTTGAAGGTCAAAATCAAATAAGATCTTTCAAAATGCATGAAGTAAACTGAGGAAAAGTTTTGAAATAAATCAATGATATACCCCCCCCCCCCCCATCCCCTTTCCTCTCTGAGAGGAAATGGAAGGCTTGTAGAAAATATAAAACTGTTAAACCTGCTTTCGCAACCATCTGTCTATAAAGACCACATTTTATACTTCCCTTGAACAGTGCTTTTCATTGAAATGAGCATTAAACAAACCTACACTACATGTATATATGTGACCCGGCACCACAAAACCACCAAAAAGTCGCAAAAAATAATTTTTCTGATTTTATCCTATTTGGATAGAACAAAGTCTCAGCTTTAAAATGATATATGACTCATTATAATTGAAACTTTCTAACCCTTTTAATTCAGCGAATGAAAGGAGCTTGTAAGAGAGGTTTGCTGGTATTAAATAGGGAGGAAATGAGCTCTAAAGTTGAGGCCTATTCAAGCGTGCGGAGCAAGAAAACAATAGAGAAAATCAGTGGAGAGTTAATCAAAAGGCCATAGCACCCACTATGATGAATTGTCGGATTAGGTTGATATTTGGTAGGAGTGTTAAATATAGTTTATTCATTCTATTGCCAAGACTTCAAATTGTGAACTTTAGTTGTTCGAGAGTTATTATGATACAAATGAGAGTGTTCTAATGGGAGATTAAGCGCACCTCGGTGGCCTGACACCTGCACTAGACAATGCCTATTCACTTCTTTGGGGTGTCTTTCTTTGTTCCCTGTTACATAATACTGGTTTGTTACCTGTGTAGTCATTCTGTTATCATACATTGAACTTGTAATTTAGCCTATAATTAACTTGAATAGGACCTACTCTTTTTCTTGTTCACATTGATTAACCTATGGAATTTGTTTTACATAGAACTTACATACTCTTTCCTTGCTCACATGAATAAACTTGATCGTTCGACCTTTTTCAGACTCTGTTTCGTCATCGAAATGGAACTTAAAAATTGCTCTGTAATTTGCTTTCACGACTATTGGTGAACTGTAATATCAGTATGATGAGATTGCTGAGAGTTTATTCTTTCTATCAGTATAAAATTTATTAGGGAAAAGGTAATTTAAGGTCCGTGAGATTGCAGTGATTTTGCGAGGGTGAGCGGTACCGATTAAAAAAAGATCATACGGGAAGGCGAAGAATTAGGAAGAAACCGAAGCTGTGCGAAAAAAACTGGTCTAGAAAAACTGTTAAAAATTCATCTTCTACTGTGTTTTAAACTTCCTGATTTTGATATAAGGTACAGAAAAGAACGATCTTTCAGAAAAACCAAAAATCCCAAAATAAAATTTTCCAACCCAAATTTCCATTTCAGCTGTTTACACAAAATCACGGGTTGCGACTTTTTGGTGGTTTTGTGGTGCCGGGTCACATATGTAGACCACCTGCCAATAAAGATTGTGTTTTCGTGTCTCCTTTGAGCAGTCTTTGTACACAGGCTTCACTGTACATGTTTACTTCAAACAGACTTTTGTTGCTTGAAGAGGCTACATTCTACTTGCAGTAATCCTATGCTACATTCCTACGCTTTGTGCTGAATGATACTGACCTCCCGGATCATAAATAACCTTTCTAATTCCACCTACTGATTGACACTCTATAAAAACCTAGCCTATCCCTGCTTATCAAAGTCACCCAAACCCTGTATCGAATTTCTGAGTTATAATTCCCTGTTACAAATCTTCAAGGTTAAGTCCCAACTGCATGTAGAAGGAGAAACTGACTTCTAAAAGCGGATATCTGATTTCTCTGTATGTTTGTTCAAGAAAAACATACTTGAACATTGACGGCATTTGGGGAATAATATGAAATATTTGTATTACAGAGGCCAATGATACCCATTCAGCAGACTTTTCACAAATGCAATGTCATAGAGGCTAAAATCTTTCTGTCTGTTTAGGTAGCTTATCGAAACGTAGTGGCACGAAAAGACGCGTCCAGATCACAGAATGCATATTGCTGAAAATGATTTTATTGCTTTAAGGTAGAAACATATCATTATGCCACACAGAGTGTAAAAATACTCTACTACCATAAACAGGCTTAATATTACCAACATTGTCATTGCATATGTCCAATATGAACTTTTAATTCACCAACAATTTCGCCGTTTGCGTTCCGGATGCGTCTTTTAGCGCCACTCCATTTCACTAAGCTACCTTGTTGCTATCACTTTCCTATTAAGATTCACTCGTTTGATACTGTAGAAATTAAGAATCAAGAATATTCTTCTTGTAATTGTTATATTTTAAAATTGAAATGGATAATCCTACTTTGTCAGTTCATATAGTGGATACATTTGGTTGAGACAGGATGCCTCGTTGGCCAGTGGGAAGTATCGATTTTTTGAGAAGCTAGAAATATTCCTGTAAATACATTTGATTTCCTGTTTTGAAAAGAAAGCAAAAGTTTATATCAAGACTGTGCATTGCACAGCTGATAAATCACTTTGTTCTTTCTCACATGTTTTCTATTTTTGTATGTGACATTTAGCCACTATGTTGGGAGATTTGGACTACTTAACTGAGTGTAAAAACAATAACCCGTGAAAGGGATATTTTGGTTGGAGATCACACGATAATGAATGTTACTCAACTTCCTTTCTTTGATTACCTGACTCATTAACCCTTTCAGGACAGGAATTATTTAAGGGCTAAATTGATCACATTTTGTTCTTCAAATTGGCAACAATTATATTTTTCTTTTAGTTCTACATGTTCTAATAAGGTGTAATGTCTTTGAAAAAATATACATGGTTAGGAACTTGTCGAAAAGTTGACAAAATTGCCAATTTTGATTAAAAAACAATGATTTTGAACCCCTCAGTGTCTTGCCAATTTAATGATTTTAAAGCTTATTCTCGTTTTTAAAATTCTGGCATCAAACACAATATGGTCATGTAACAAAAAATGGACATAGGGTGAATTCAAGTTCGGTGTTGAAAGCTGGTGTTGGTGTTGGGGCAAAACTAGCACTAGCCACAACACCGAACCTGAAACGAAGCTGGTGCTGGGATTGACTTCACTCGTTGTTGAGCTATCAATAATGTGATTAGTATTATTTTTTTAAACCCGAATTCGGTGTTGGGGCTAGAATCAGCAGCCCAATTCACGCTCTCAACACCAACACCAACACCAACACCGAACTTGAAATCACCCATAGTGTGTGCAGAAATTTTTGCTCTTTCTACTCATGCATCTGGTATATTTTTTTAGAACTCTGAATCAAAAGTTATTGAGCCAAACCACAAAATGTGGTTAATTGTCTTGAAAGGGTCAAAAGAGGTGACAATTGCACCAGCTTGGCCCTGTCCTATAATCCTCCAATCATTCGCTATCTTGCAAACTCCTATCTCTTTTCCAGAGTTGTGATTGATATCAGGTTTCAATCGATGTGAATCAGCCTTACTTATTTACATTTAAAAGACGAGACACTGATTTTAAATTACTACAGGCCCTACGTAAATTTGCATCCTATCACTGGAACTGTAGTCAGGGCACTTCACTTTTCCATATGGGGGGGGGGGGATTTTATGGATGACGCATAGCTGCCAACCTTTCCTATTGTGGAATGTTCCCTAAACTAATGTTACAAACTCTAGATTCCTCTCTTTGTCTGAAAATGTTTGTGTAAAAGCATACAAAGTACACTGCATTCCTAATTTTGACTTGAGAAAATCCAAGTTCTTGCTGTTGAAAGTTCACAGGTATTATAATGTCAAAAATTATAAAGAGGTCCTGCTTTATATCTTAATTATAAAACCGTAGTGATAATTTAGGGGACTTTCTGAACTTTAAAAGTTTGTGTGCCCTCCCCTCCACAAACTGGGTCCTGTTCCCTGTATTAGACAAAACAAAGCAAACAACAATCAGACCAATTTCTAACCAAGAGAATGCTGACATCATGCGGTCCAAAACAGGCACAGCCAAGTGACTCGGGTAGTTGTTATGTGGTTGTCATGTGATACCACTTAAACAACATACGGGAGCCTGACGACGTTGCGTCGCCCCTGCACCCCTAACGAACGACTTCCGCTTGTCCTGAAAAGAGCCAGATGTACATGTACTTGAGCTCAGTGATAATTGGGGTATTTTTGAAAGTCAGCGACACTATCAGGCACTGGAATTGCTCAAATGAGGATGTACATTTGTAAATGATTGCTTTGATACATTTAGTTTTAGGAATTTTATGTTTTTTAGGGGTATCTGTTGTCA
Organism: Heliocidaris tuberculata; assembly: GCA_025618425.1. NCBI lineage: Eukaryota > Metazoa > Echinodermata > Echinoidea > Camarodonta > Echinometridae > Heliocidaris > Heliocidaris tuberculata. The sequence goes on from CM046837.1 coordinate 17,753,928, forward strand.
TCTGGAAGTGACTTTGTTTGAAAGGGTTTGATTTGCATCATTCTCTTCGGAACCAGTCTTGATTTAAACCTCTTTCTTTTAATGAATTGTGACTTGCTATGTGTACACAGTGCAGGATTACACATACATATATATTCCAAGGAAATCATAAGATGAGAAACATGTGTCTTTATGGATTCGATCATCGATTTGAAGCAGCAATTCTTTGCGCTTGATGTTCGATGTGATTGCCCAGAGGATTGTTTTTTGGGTATCTAAAAGGTTTGAACCCCACTGCTCTAAAGCTTAGGCATCTCATTCTCAAGTACACTGTAATAATTGGAAATATATTTATACTAGAAACTGACTGGATCCTGTGCATCACACAGAAGGAAATTTAAAACAGGCCATGCTTTTGTATGGCTCTCTGGAAAATATATGGAAACCTTACTCAACCTACTATACAGTGAGATGAGATGGCAAAACAAGTCTTGATCCAGTACCGAGCACACCTGTCTGCCAGCAACTTGGAAAATAGAAAAGAATGTTAAGTCACATTATAAATTGACGAGGGATGTTTTAATTGCGCAATCATGATGATTTTGGCTCAGTTACAATCGTGTCTTGTGCAATCGGAGAACTCCTGTTAATGTTGAATCATGATCGGTTTTAGTGAATGTTCAGGAAATGAGAGAAGCAAAACAGCATGTCTTCAGCCTCTTTGTCGATGCACTTGGATACATTTTTGAGTGCAGCACGTTGAGATGCTGAACTTTTGCACAAGTTGAAAAGAGGTCACATTCACGAGAAGTATTGTGTTGGATAGACCTTTACTCTGTATCCTCAAGAACAGAATACATGTAGATCAACATGATAACTTTTTATGCATGGATCTATGGCTACATATGTGCTGATGTGAACTTCTAATACTTGGACCAAAGTGAAATGGAGATTTACTGTCCAGGTGTCAGGAAAATAAAGCTTTATGGCGTATAATTAATCTTTGGCAGCTAGTTGTCTGGTACTTATTCATGCAGTTGATCAGTACCTTTGATATCTTCAAGCAATGGCAAGGCATTCTGTGTCTAAGCTCTCGATCAAGAAGTTCTGTTGAGTTTGTACCTTCGATATCATCAAGGAGTCTTGAATTTCCCAGATGCTGTTCTGTGTAGTGCCACATTAAGACTTCTTGGAAGGATTTCATTTACGGTGATCCAAATTGGGTAGTGTTTTGTGAAGACCAAAGCAGTTTTGCATATTGAACGTTTGCATTGACAGATTTGTTGCGCTTGTCGGTACCCTTGTCGGGGAGAATTAGCCCTTGCTATTTTTTTCTGAAGTTCCCTACACTTGTTATTAGCACCAAGGGTGTTATAACCAGCGAGAACCCCGTCCACATGTCTCGTATCATGGACAATTCCTTGTGGATTGACGAACTTTACGACTTCCTGTACAAGGCTATCATGCGTTCCATTACTCGTGCCCTTCACTATGTCTCCATCTTTGCCTTCCCAACAGTCATCAGTGAGTCCATTGACGCAGTCCCCGCCGAGGTCCAGAGACTGCCGGTTCCTCCACCAGCGATAGATGCCAACCGGCGTGACTCCTCGCCATGGCCTGACATTGACAAGGTCGTGGCGGAGCTCCGTGATTGGCTGATGCTCCTGGAGAGGATGCTGAGGTCAGAGGTCGTGACTGTCGGTGACCTGGAAGAAATTGAGAACATGATCATGAAACAAAAGGTTAGTCAGTAACATGTTTCAGTTGTTGTCTGTTTTACACTAGTTTCTTTTGTATTTTTTATGTTTATTTCATTTTTCCTTTTTATTTCTTTAAACATTTCATTAGGAAACAATTCTATATATTGAATGTACTCTATATATTTCAGATATATGTACATGTACATGTATGTGTGTTTGTTTGCATTGCAAGTTGATATGTGGTCTTATTCATATTTCCTTTTTACAATGGCATTGCTGTACATGTATTTCCCCTTTTAATGTTGTATTGGCTGCCAAAAAGTCATTACTTTTTAGTAAAATATTTTTTAAAGTTTTAATTTATACTTTTCTATCACTATATTTTGTGATTTGTGCTGAAACAGTTAATACTTTTATGATTCACCAAGTTTTAGCAGATTGATCAAGTACATATATGTATAATTTACATACTGCCTATTAATTGGCAATGTGAATTAAAGGTTCACAACTTGGAGATAGGCGGTGCTTATAATGCAATCTAACTTTATGGTTATAATGGTTTCTTCTTGTTCCTATTCTTGATGATATCTGCACAAAAGAATGGTTTGATTTGAAGATGGTAAGAAAGCACATGAACCTATTGCAGTTGGTAATACTTCAATGTAAAGACAACGAACCCAATTAATCTGGGGTATTCAAAAACTGTTTCATAAGATTTGATCCGTGTTTTAAAAGCAAATGATTACCAACTATAAGGATATGGGTATTTCCATGAATAAGGGTCCAAATTTGTGACATTTTTGATGTCCCTTTTACATATGAAACACACTGGTTTTTTGTGGCTCTAGATAAAGACAAATAGTGGAGTAAGATTGAGTACTATTGTAACAGTGAAGATGCAATATGTTATGCTCAGAATCACTTTGCAGTCTTACTCCACAATTGGCATCTTACACCCAGAGCCACAAAAACCTGTGTGTTCCTTATGCAAGCAGGACACAAAAAAATGTCACAAATTGGGACCCGGCTTATTTATGGAAATACCCATATGTTAATGTTTTAAATATCAATCTAAGTGTTGCTTGAAGTTTCTCCCAAATTGAGGAATTTAGGTATAGAGTGAGATGTTCCTCCTATGCTACTAACACCCTTCTACCTCCACCCAATGTCCGATTCATTGTGCTCATCTATTGATTATTAACAAGTTCTGGATTTTATATTTGCATATGTTTTCTGCAGTGAAATGCCATTTGTAGCAGGTCTGCATCTCTTATTTTCTTTTATGCTATAAAAGTTGTCATGTCTAATTTTTCAGATGTTTCCTGTATATATATATATACATACATACATAATTCCTACTTAAGGCGATTTTTGGGGCGAAATATTCGACGGAAGGGGGAAGCCGACGTGAAGTCGAATTTTTTGATTCGCCTTAACGTTTTCGCGACTGTTTTTTCCCATTTCCGTAGGGGTAGGAAGCATTCTATCGATATAAATGTAGAGGGCGCCAAATTACTTATATTACTACAAAGTTTGTTCGGTAGGGAGAACTCATTTTCGTATAATATAACGTGGAAAATCTATATACATATATGTATAACTCCTGGGTATCTAACGTCCTAAGTTTGACTTAGGGCGATGTCTGTTTTTCTTGATTATATCAATAGTTTGAGGATTTACTAAAAAGAATACCTTATCGCACACAAAAGGTAGTTATTATACGATTCTTTTTGCCATAAATGCAAATTGAATCAAATTAATTCTAAACATATACTAACATTTTGAATCCATTAATTCTCTATAACGTCATTTCGTGCTGATATACGTATATACAATAAAAAAAAAAAATTCGCCTTTTAGTTGAATCTAGGTATATATATATATATATATATACATGTATATATATATATATATATACACACCGGTATATGTAAGACATGTTGTCTAAGTGACTCTTATTGTACAAAAACTCTGCACAAGAATAAGTATATTTTTTTTAGATGAAAGATATAACATACACCTACATGTATGTAGAGTTTGACAACTTGAGAAATATTGAAAACTTTAAATAAAAAACAAATGTTTTATAACTTCAAACCATAGAGGGGAAACTTGAGTATATTCATTTCTTCTTTCATTTTCTTTTTTTTGTCTTTGAAAGCTGAGAAATGGGAATTCATGTCTGTTCATTTTCTTTTTTTTTTTTTTCTTTTTTTTTTTTTTTTTTGGGGGGGGGGTTTCTTTTGAAAATAAAGCAGAAAGTGAGGTTGTATATATTACCTTCCTGCTTATCAGAAAGTGTTTTATGTCTCAGGGCCATTATCTTCTTCTTGATATACCCATCAGTATTAAAGATGAAGTTGAGTTCTGGTCATGCAAATTCATTGTGAAAGAAATTGTCTCAAAGCAGTGGGGAAAGGTTGATCATATCTACATAAGCATTGTTGTATACTGTGAGGTTTTGGAAGCATCAAATTGATAGGAAATTGACCCAGTTTCGCTGAAAAGCACATGTACTGTACACAGAAATGGGTATATGGGACTGCACACGCATATGGCGTGAATGTTCGGGCCGAACACTTCAGCTATATCGTGTTATTTGGTCATTTGATAAGCAATCCTTTTCAGGGGACATTTCTACTGCTATGACATCCTTCCAAACTAACAAAGGAAGAATGAGAAAGCTCACAAATTTTATTTCAACTTAACCAGAACTCAATCTTCCATTTAAACAAGAACAAATTTACAAACATGGAGAACCTTCTTTAATCGCCCCATTTCAACTTTTCATCGACAAGACTGCATGTTTTCTTCCTAACCTTCTGCCCCTCTAGGATATTTGGTCTACTGTCTTGCCGACATTCTATTCGCTGGATTCCAATGATCGGCAGCTCATTGGAGGGCTGGTTGTAGATATAGTGAGCATGCTAATTGAACTTGAGGTCAGTTCAAAGGTCAAAGGACATCCTTTGAATAAAACCTTCTTTTTTTGCCTTATTTCTCAAGGTAGATTGCACTTCACAATGCTTTTAATTAACCACTTTTGTCACACTTTTGAAAATATCATTTTAATTTTCTTCATTTTTCATGTTAATGCCTCAAAAATATTTCCCCGGTACATCTGGAATTTGTCACAGATTTCATTATCATAAAATTCATCATGAAATTGCATCATGCAGCATAACCAATGAAGTCGCACATCTGAGAAATAGGCTTCTTATATGCACATTAGTACCATTTGGCTCATGCTAATTATTATCATAAGGGTGCACCATCGGACATGTCTACCATTATTCGGTGTGGGAGCGGGAACCAACATTCCAAAGATGCCCTCTTTCATCTGTTAGAATTAAGGAGTAAAGATGTGATGTTGAAAGTAATGTTCATCGATGAAATTTGAAAGTTTGCTATTGCCTAGTGTATATTATTTTTCATAACAATTATCAGTTTTGAAGTAATTTTGATATCAGACACCCAAAAGTTATTTGTGGACATGGCGAATACCTTTTGAAATAAAAGAGAAGATGAGATAAGAAGAATGAATATAGACAATATGCTTACAAATATTTCATATCCCCTTCCCAGTGAATATACCGGTATTTAAACATTTTAAAATCAACATATATGCACATACACCTGTACTTCACATTACTCTAACTATTGCTCTAATATTTTGGTGAAGGTTACATGCCCAAACTGATTATCTAATCCTTTTAACTTTTTAACTTATGAGAAATGATGCATAAATTGATTTGCAAATGCACTCACACACTTTGATGTTCACTTTTCTTAATGCACTAGGCTATAGATAATGTTATTTTTAACACCAAAGAAGTATAGGGTAGAAATATTAGGCTATACATGTAGATGAACTGCGTTTTCCCTTCAGAGGAAGTTTCTGTCGATAACATGGTGTTCACTGCACAGGTTCTATTGAGTAGCATTTTGTTGTTTTTCTAATGCACATTTTGATTGTAGTGAACATTTGTATGTTTGTCTGTCCTTGTTTGTTGTTTGTTCTCTTGTACCATTCATTTCACACCAAACGTCCTCCTCACTGTAAGTCCCCACTCACACAAGGTGTCATTTGCTGATGTTAGGTCCGCGTCAGTGACTGGTACGGTCTTTTGAGCATCATGAAAGAGTAATATTGCTTAAAAAGTGATCGCAAAATGAACAAAGCAAACGATACTTTTAGTAATTGGTGTTTGGGATAATTGCCTTTTACAGGCTAGATAAGCGCAGGTAATGATACAATCGATATGACGCCTCGTGTGAGCCACGCCTTAGTCCAGCTGGCTTCCAAATGGATTGGATTATGCCCCCCCCCCCCTCCTCCTCTGTATTAAAATTGATATAACTATGTACTCAGGAGCTCCTACTGTTTGTTGTTCCTGCATTTATGGCATTTCTGAACAAAAGATATTTATGTCTTTTTTTTTTCTTTTTTTTTTTCATTTTTGAGACCTAAAAGATTAAATATCCTAAATAATCTAGACATGCATATACATGTAGCTCTTTTTTCTATCTTTTTTTTTTTCAAATGGGAGAATGGGAGAGACCATATTTGGAGAGTCATGCTGTAAAAAGTAAAGTTTCAATACAATATTTGAAAGGGCTGATAAGGGGCAGCACTTTTAAAACGTTGTAGCTTACTAATTTATTTTGCCTAATCCGACACTTTCAAGGTTGCATCCAGCGTGTTCAAAACTTTAGGCTCTTTTGGATTTTTATTTCACGCTGTAGTTTTTAGATTGCAGTCTACTCCTTCGTACTTGCCTTGCATCTTTGAAATAACAACAATTCAGACTTTCACATTGTATTCAAGACGTGGAGAAATTTGCAAAATCTTGGAAGTTAGTTGTTGACATGTTTTATACTCAATATAATATACTTGTAGTTAAGAAATTCTTTGATGTATTGAAGGTACATGTACATGTACAAACAGTTGAATATTGCAATTTAATTTGCTGTCAAATGTACATTTCCACAGCAATGAAATCTATGTTCTCTTGAACAATTGAAGAATATTTCCAATCACTCTACTGGCTTTTTGATATGCTACATTTTATTTCTGTACCCATGAAAATTACAAACAATATTGCTGTGTTTAAATATCTTTAGCATTCAATGAAATGTGAACAGTACACTTGAAAACATGTACATGTAGGTTTTGGGTATTGGTTAAACCAGATTAAAAATTCAATCAAAAATTACTTTTTCACTTATGTCCATGTGGTTAATTTTTCATTAGAAAGTGTGGAAAAAGTTACTGGTACATGTAGTTTAAACCAAAAAAATGCATTATTCATTATTTGCTTCCATTTATCATTTGTGTAAACTATTCATGGCAACCATATACCATCTGGCCTTTATAGTTACAAATATTTCATTCAGGCTCATATTTTGCCCAGATTTGGCAGTGAATATTCTTTCATCATTTATATCAGTCGCTGTATTTTTATCTAAATATTATCAGACTTCTGCAAATATATTTTGTGAACTGAAATAGGCAGAATTGTGTTGGTTAATTAATGCAGTATTTGAAGAATTGTAGATTATTTTGATAAAATGTTCTTGTGTAATTCTGTAGTTTTCTTCTCTGTGTGTGTTTTTTTTTTTTTTTTTTTTTTGGGGGGGAGGGGTTTGTTTTTTGTTTTTTTGTGTTGTTTTTCTGCAAATTTTTGAATTTGAATTAGTCAGCATGGCCAGGAACATTTTTTAGTAATGTAATTATGTAGATGTGCAATAAAATAAAAGTTTGATTGACATCTGTAATCATCTACCATTCCTATTATTACTTGATAAAGTGAAAATTTATATTGTTGTCTAATGTATCAATTAATGGTGGTGGGCTGACATGAATTTGGTTTCAATAAAGTTCTCTGCTGCACTCAGTTAGAACAACTCAAATATCTATCTTATCTCATGCATTCCCCTTAATAGATAAATTAATTAGTATCTCATCTCACAAAAATAACAGATAGATTCAGTTAGAGTGCATGACAGGTGAATTTGTATTATTTATACTTTCTCAGGTGTGAAACCACGTAGCAGCTCTGGCCTTGTCACCTATGTACTTCATTTCATATTCATAATGTTATTCATTCAAGTAGTATGTATTTTTGTCTCTTCTTTTGCGAAGGGGTAGTGTTCAAAGGGTTGTATGTTAAGTCAATCATTCACTTTGTGTAAAGATGCCATTGATGAAATGCAGTGAGGTGGAGACTTATCTTTATCTATTTTCCCACCCTACATGTATCTCAGTCATTCATTTGGAAGATTGCTCTATATCCTGTTCAAAAAGGAGTAACGTGGAACAAAGTTTATTTAAATAATGAAATTTGTAAGGGATATGGAATTGTACATAGACTTATAATTTGAACTGAACATCTTTACTTAATAAAATACAGTACATCCATTTAATTGGTATTACTATGAGAAGTTATTTTTTCCCTTTATACTAATATCATACCAGAAGAAATGTCAGGAACATAATTCAATCCTAGAGCACTCTACAGAGTGGATTTGGCGCATTATAAATCATATGTATTATTAGTATTATTATTATTTGTATGCGGATATGTGGTGATTTGCATATGATCTGTTTGGAGCTAGGAGGGCGTTAACTCTGAACAGAAGATGGGAGTTATTGCCCTTCTGGCTCCAAAGAGACGATATTGTCTACTGAGAGCGAGAAGGGTGTTAACTCTGTGAAATATGAGTTAACGCCCTGCTGGCTCTCAGCAGATAATACCGTCAGTTTGGAGCCAGAAGGGCATTAATTTCTATCTTTTGTATAGGGTTAAGGCCTTTCTGGCTCCAAACAGATGATATGTCAGTGAATGTTGAGGAATATTTATTTATAATTATTAGTGCAACTTATGCAAAATTATTTTCTATTTCATTTCTTTTATTAAAGCTAATAATTCAATACCATGACTTCTGCTGAGAGCCAGAAGGATGTTAACATTATGTAAAATGATACATCCTTCTTGCCATAAAGAGACAAATTGAAATCTGCCATTACCAATGCTTAATTAGAGCATGACTTGTTAATCACTTACTTTGAAGTAATCTGTAAAAGAATCTGTAAAAAAGAAGTGCACAAATAATCAACATTTTTAATATCATTCCTTTTAGCCAGCAGAGCAAGCTTATTTATTACACATAAATATTTGCCATTTTCATATGAGGTGTAAAGTTATATATCTCCAATTATTGATATCATTATGGTTATATATTTGGCATTAATGAAAACTGTTCTCAGAAAAACATCTTCAGGTTCTTGCACCAATGTCACCTTGGGCCAATGTCTGCTCTCTCATGACACTGGATTCAACCAGCAAATACACCTTATATTATTATGCACATCTGAATTAAGAAATGTTAATTGTTCTCCTAACATATAACATTGATTTTTTTCAGCCGTTAATGTTTTTGCCTCCATTGTTAGGCCTTTGGCTTTTATTCATTAGGTGGTGGTGGTGGTCATTAATGTGATGCACACTTGCACATTCACTTTGATATTAATTAAATCACATTTTCCCATTAGTAAAAATAAATAGGTCCTTTGTTTGTAAGTAACACCTGGCTTAATGTGTATTATGCCTAGTTAGAAGTTTTCTTTGAAGAAATAGTAATTTACTTCTGTATAATCGATGATCAGTTAGTGCATTGACATTTTTGCCTTTAAAGGGAGAGTCCACCCTGATTACAAGTTGGTTTTAAAAGAAGCAGAAAAATCAAAGAAACAGACCACTGAGGGTTTCAGCAAAATACGATAAGAAATAAGAAAGTTATGAATTTTTGAAAGTTGTAATCAATCAAAAATAAATCGGCAACTCCGTGACGTATCTTGCTCGCTCCTCTCCCATTTGCTCACTACAGAAAATCTCATAAATTTTCATTTCTTGGTTTTTGATAAAGGAATACATTTGTTTCATACATGTTTTGTGTAAAAACGTATGAGCAATGATTATATCTAAGGTGCATGTATGACTGAATATTTTCTCTAGAGAAAATGGAAATTAATGATTTTTGGTGTAAGGGCAAATTGGAGAGGAACTCGCAAGATACGTCACGGAGTTGCCAATTTTAGTTTGATTGATTACAACTTCAAAAATTAATAAATTTCTTATTTCTTATCGAATTTTGCTCAAACCTCCACTGATCTGTTTCTTTAATTTTTCTGCTTCTTTTAAAACCAACTCATAATCAGGGTGGACTTTCCCTTTAAGATAGATAACAATATTAGTCTGCACAAGTTTTTTTAGAAAGAGCTCACATTACAAAAGCTTTTGTTTTATGTTTTGTTTTGCAATATTTTTAAAATCATGAATCATTGCTGAAAACTGAATTTAAAAAGTTTTGAAAAGCTAAGTAATGCAATAACCAAACGACAAAAATAATGTGAAAGGTTTGCAATTTTTGGTTTGCAAAATATTTGTGGTAAGGATAGCAAGTACAAATGTTCTTTATCTTCCTTTTTTTCTGAACATGATCTTTCTTCTTTTCTCTCACTCTCTCTTTCTCTCCCTCTCTATCTGTCTATCTTACCTCTCCTTCCTTGTACTCTTCTTTTCTACCTCCCTCTTTCTCTTACTCTTTCTCTGTTCTCTCCTCTCTATCTCTCTCTTGCTCTTTCAATCTGTCTCTCCTTTCCCCACTTCTCTGTCTTTGAAAAAACATCTGTCTGCTTCTTTTCTTCACGTTCTATTCTCCATCCATCCATCCATCGATCAATCAATCCATTTCCTCTATTCTCTCCTTTCTCAAGTTTTTTTTTTCTCTCTCTCTCTTTCTCTCTTTTTATCTTACTCTTCTTTTCTACCTCCCTCTTTCTCTTAGTCTTTCTCTATTCTCTCCATCTCTCTTTTGCTCTTTCAATCTGTCTCTCCTTTCCCCACTTCTCTGTCTTTGAAAAAAACATCTGTCTGCTTCTTTTCTTCACCTATTCTCCATCCATCCATCCATCAATCAATCAATCCATTTCCTCTATTCTCTCCTTTCTCAAGTTTTTTTTCTCTCTCTCTTTCTCTCTTTTTATCTTACTCTTCTTTTCTACTTCCCTCTTTCTCTTACTCTTTCTCTGTTCTCTCTATCTCTCTTTTGCTCTTTCAATCTGTCTCTCCTTTCCTCACTTCTCTCTCTTTGAATGAACATTCATCTGTTTCTTTTCTTCCCCTTCTATTCTCCGTCCATCCATCGATCAATCAATCTATTTCCTCTATTCTCTCCTTTCTCAAGGTTTTTTTTCTCTCTCTCTCTTTCTCTCTCTTTTTATCTTACTCTTCTTTTCTACCTCCCTCTTTCTCTTACTCTTTCTCTATTCTCTCCATCTCTCTTTTGCTCTTTCAATCTGTCTCTCCTTTCCCCACTTCTCTGTCTTTGAAAAAAACATCTGTCTGCTTCTTTTCTTCACCTATTCTCCATCCATCCATCCATCAATCAATCAATCCATTTCCTCTATTCTCTCCTTTCTCAAGTTTTTTTTCTCTCTCTCTTTCTCTCTTTTTATCTTACTCTTCTTTTCTACTTCCCTCTTTCTCTTACTCTTTCTCTGTTCTCTCTATCTCTCTTTTGCTCTTTCAATCTGTCTCTCCTTTCCTCACTTCTCTCTCTTTGAATGAACATTCATCTGTTTCTTTTCTTCCCCTTCTATTCTCCGTCCATCCATCGATCAATCAATCTATTTCCTCTATTCTCTCCTTTCTCAAGGTTTTTTTTTCTCTCTCTCTTTCTCTCTCTTTTTATCTTACTCTTCTTTTCTACCTCCCTCTTTCTCTTACTCTTTCTCTATTCTCTCCATCTCTCTTTTGCTCTTTCAATCTGTCTCTCCTTTCCCCACTTCTCTGTCTTTGAAAAAACATCTGTTTCTTTTCTTCACCTTTCATTCTCTATCCATCCATCCATCCATCCATCAATCCCTTTCCCCTGTTGACTCCTTTCTCATTCAAATGTCTTCCCTTCCCTCCTCTCCAGGCTCACATCCAAGACCTGGACATCAAGCATCCTCAGCTCAAGGAACTCGTCGAAAGAGCCAAGTCAATACAAGAAGAGACCGCCAATGAGGGCGACAAACGCCTCTTACATGAGAAAAGTAAGTACTGCCAGTTTCAAATAGAGGGGAAGAGAATACAAGTTTTCTAGAAGAATGGTCACTTTTTGTTTTCTACCATGACAAGCAAGTTTGCAATAAATAGTTTCCAAGCTTTAATTGGTGAAGGAGTTCTCCTCTGAAAGGCTTTATAGAATTTGGAAAGTACATCATATCTTCCTTCAAGTTTTCTTTCAAGTTTATTCTGGTTTATTAATATTTGTGAGAAAAAATGTATATTTTGGGCTTGCGCCCTCTGTCTTTATATCTACTTCCCCCATCTATCTCTCCCCCTCCCCTCTCTTCTCTCTCTTTCTCTCTCTCTCTCTCTCTCTCTCTCTATTTCTCTCCCTACTACATTTTTTCACTCAAGGGTTTGTTAGAATTTGATATCTTCGTTCACACAGACATTGTATATTCTCTTGTAAACAGAAACAAAGTCAGGTCATATGAGTCATCTTTCTGTATTTTTATCAATGTCTTTCAGACAGAGACTAAACAAACTGCCACTTTGAGGTGACCCATTCTGACAAAACAATCGTCAAGTCCATTATGGTCTATAAATCATTAACTTTTGTATCATTTTGATAGCAGTGTATCCTGTATTGCTGTTGTTTTGGTCAAATGCTTGACAATAATTTTATGATTAAAAGAAAAATGACACATATTTTGGAACACCAGACAAATTATCCATCAATTTTTTTTAATGGATTCATCTTAGCTTAGTGCAAGATTGCTTACTCAGTTTACATACTGTATTTGGAAAAGTACTTGAATATTGATAAATGATGGTTGTAAACATTATCTTTGTCCGATTACAATATCCATCAGTGGCGAGACTCTTGGAATTGTGGGAAGGAGCAGAGAAAAGGGCGACCCACCGCGCCGGTCAGCTCGAGACCATGATGACCGACTCCCAACGTTTCCACCAGTTGACCCAAGAGCTTCTTACGTGGCTGAGCAAGATGGAGGGAACGCTTGACCGCTATCCTGCTGTCGCCCAGGAGATGCTCATGCTTCAAGCTCAATTAGAGGCACAAAAGGTGAGTGTCTTCAGTTGTCTTCTGGTATGTGGGGAGAGGAGTTTGTCGAAGACTGAAGATGGTTAAATTGGTGTCATTGATGTGGTATTTAAAGAAAAAATTAATCCAGTAGTGGTGCCCCAACACTTTCTTGGGCTTTGTTTCATCAAAAGAATGTAGGGTGGTGGTAAGGTATAGTATTTAGTCCCGAGTTGAAGGTAGGATGTTGACCATAGAGCAACTGTTGCCGGAGTATGTGTCTTAAAACCCCAGTAATTCATCTTTCGATATTCTCGAATATATGAGACCTCTCATCAGTTCATAACTTAAATTTTCTTCTTAACATTTTTCTTTAGATTGTAAACTGGCATATTTCCTTCATCACAAAAACCTACTTTTGAAAAAAGTGAGATTACCATTGCCATTCAGAAGCAATGCTGTTCAGTTGGAAATCTGTCACTTTATTGTCAATTCCATCTTGAAAAATTGATAACATTTCAGAGTTGGAATTTGCACTTTCAGAAACTTTGCATCTAACAATATGTACGCAAGACAAATTTCCATGCATTCGGACTATCCCAATTGCTTTAATGTGTCGATTGTTTTTGGTGTGTTTGTGTAGGGTTTCCTGGAAGAAGTCGAGCAGTGGAAGCCATGCATCGATGCCGTCAATGAGTCCGGAGACAGGTTAGCGTTGGAGTACAAGGAGGATAATACTACCAAGATACAACAGGTTCTAGACAGTGTCAACCAGAGATGGGCTAAGATATGTGACAGGTGAGATGATGATTGGTGGTGGTGGTGGTGGTGGTGGTGACAATGTTGGTGATGGTGGTGATGGTGATGGTGGTGGTGGTGGTGGTAATGATAATGGTAGTGGTGGTGATGCTAGTGGTTTTGGTGGTGGTGGTAGTGGTGATGGTGGTGATGTTAATGGTAATGATAATGGTGGTGGTGGTGATGCTAGTGGTTTTGGTGATGGTGGTGGTGAAGGTGGTGGTGGTGGTGATGATGATGATAATGATGATGTATTCTCATCTTTCCCAGTTAGAATCACGAACAGACATTTGGTAGTTTTTCAGTCTCAACAGTGCCTTTGATTAGGCAACTAGATATTGGCGCTTTATAAATACCCTGATTGGATTGGATGATGATGATGATGATGATAGTGCTGCTGCTGATGATGATGATGATATTGAAATAGGTTGTAGTAGTGGCAGTAGTGGTGATAGTGATTATTGCGTTGTTGATGGTGATGGTGGTATAGTGGTAACGTGGTGATCTGGTGGTGTTTTGGTAATGTTGATGGTACATGTAATAGTCGTGCTGATGAGGTTTCTGCCTGTAGTCAAGGTAGCGGTGTAGTAAGGTTAGTCATTGGTGTCTTTACTGCTAATGAGATTGGGGTTGTTGGTACAGTACAAATAGATGGAAATCTAAGAGGGAAAAAAGCAACACAGAGAAAAAAGAGAGAAATGGAGCGCAGAAGAAAAGAGATATAGGAAGGGAAAGAGAAGGAGTGAGAGAGAAAGAGAACAAGTCTGTGTTTACTTCGTAAAATGTGACCTGCATTTGTATCTTGACGAAGATCACCTATAGCCACATTATACTGATCAGCAACAGATATGACTGAGACTTTTCTCCCCCCAAAAGAAACATTTTTTCTTTCTCACTCCCCTTGAAAGCACATTGTGAGGTCTTGCATGCAACATTCCAATTAAGATCCAAATCCCCTAATACTTGTTGAGCAGTACAGGTGGCTGGAAATTCTGAGACGTCACTCTGCATTTTAGGCTTCACCCAAACCAATCAGTCTTGACATGAGTATTTACTCACTCCATAACAACTAGAAGGTTATATTAGAGAGTGCACAGAGGTTCTGTTCACATTACCTCTCTCCCAATAAATGCAATTATAGGTAGTACGTGGTTTGGTAATGATGATATTGAAATTCTCAGAAAATCTAACAAAAGTTACTCTGAATGTTCAAGCTACATGTTGTACATACATGTAGAAGGGATATCTTTTAAACATCTTTGAGGTCAACTTTGTGATGGCTTAGTTTTATTTTCACTAATGCTTTGGAAAGTTTACTGAATCAACTGTATTTATATACTCTGAGTCACTATTAAATGCTTCAAAATAAGTGTATCCAATGTGAATATTTTGAGTGCAAGAACGTGAAACAAATTTGTGAGTTGTCCAAAAGTTTCATTTTGCAAAATCAAGGAATTGTATCACTTTTTCTTTCTAATTTGCAAAGTTTCATGCAGTGAAACCACCGTCGTTAACAGTTTGTGAAAATTTCTTGTCATTAAAGTTTTTTCAGTATGTTTAAAACTAACAAACGATAAGCAATAGAAAAGCATGCAGTGTGAACCAATGGCAGTTAGATTTGTTGGATGAAGGAATGAGGGATAGGTTCTTGTCTCCGATATAAAAGGCACCCATGGACGACATTCCAGCAGTGCCTTGGAGGGAGATCAGGTGTAGTAGGCATAAACCTTGTTGGCAAAGATTTACACAGATTTGGTAAACTTTGGGGAGGAACTCCTAGATTCCAAATTTAGACATTTTTTTTTGGGGGGGGGGGGTGCTCAAAGAGGGAAAAAGGGGGGGGGATTAAACCGTGAAAGAATAGAAAGGGGGATTGGATTTTTACAGGATGAAAGGCAGTTTAAGAAATAATCTTGTGACATTGTTGAGTTAATTGATGAACTGGGACTTTATGTTGTTCTGGATGCCGTGGGGAAAGTAAAATGCACCTCTTTATGATGGAATATTGTTTTTAGAGGGCGCTTGTCTGATTGCCTAGTAAAGTTTCTGTTAATTTTCTCTAACTTCATTAAGGGTGAATAAGGAGGTAAATCATTTTAATGTAGAGAACTATCAAAGAAATTATCATTAAAGGGGGTTTTGTCACTTACTCACTACTATCAGCCCAACATGAATTTTCTTCAGATTTTATGTGTCTCTCTTCTCTGATGGTTGTACAGTTATAGGTATATCTAAAAATCAGGATAAAATCCCATGGTTCAAAGGTCACTATAACAAAATACTGCAAAGTAACTACATGTGTCATTAACTTTGGGATTTTCCTCTATGAAAAATTAGTGTGGTATAAATTTGATTAGGGTGAATTTAAAGTGTTTGAGATGTTAGACTAGGAGGGAATAGGGGAGGGTTATGGCAAGGGGCTGGAGCCTTTTAGGGGGTCATAACCCCGGTGTTCGGTAGCAGAGCTCAAGATCAACTACTCAACATGGCTTGAGAAAAAGGGAAAAAGTTTATGTGGCTGCGTTCAGGTTCAAGCATTTTTCCCTAAAAAGACTGAAACACTGAAAGCTAAATTTGAGTTCTGGTGATGGCATTACATTTCAAGGCAAACTAGTTTAAAATAATTGGGAAATATTTATCATATCGTAGAATTTTTTTTTGATCAGCACAATGCATTAAAGGGAAATCCACCCTGGAATTAAGGTGATTTGAATAAAGGAATAAAATGAGAGAAACAGATAAGTGAAAGTTTTAGCGAGATCTGATGAGAAATAAGAAAGTTATGAATATTTGAAGTTGTAATGAATCAAACACAAATTGGCAACTCTGTGACGTATCTTGCGAGCTCCTCTCCCATTTGCTCAGTACAGAAAATTTCATAAATTTTCATTTTCTTAGTTTTTGATGAAGGAATAGATTTGTTTCATACAGGCTTTGTGTAAAAACATATCAGCAATGATTATATCTAAGGTGAATGTATGATTTAATTTTTTCTTTAAAGAAAATGGAAATTAATTATTTTGGGGGTACAGGGCAAATGGAAGAGGAGCTCGCAAGATACATCAAGGAGTTGCCAATTTGTGTTTGATTTATTACAACTGCAAAATAAAATCATGACTTTCTTACTTCTTGTCATATTTTGCTCAAACGTTCACTGATCTGTTTCTTTAATTTTTCTGCTTCTTTTAAAACCAACTTGTAATCACAGTGGACTTCCCCTTTAACCCATTCAAGACAATTGACCACATTTTGTGGTTTGGCTCAATAACTTTTGATTCAGAGCTCTAAAAAATATACCAGATGCACGAGTAGAAAGAGCAAAAATTTCTGCACACACTATATCAATTTTTGTTGCATGATCATATTGCGTTTGATGCCAGAAATTTTAAAAACGAAAATAAGCTTTAAAATCCTTAAATTGGCAACACAATGAGGGGTTCAAAATAATTATTTTTTATCAAAATTGACAATTTTTAAAACTTTTCGACAAAATTCCTAACCATGTATATTGTTTTCAAAGACATTACACCTTATTAGAACCATGTAGCAATAAAAGATAAATATTATTGTTGCCAATTTGAAGAACAAAATGTGATCAATTTAGTGCTTCCTATAATTCCTGTCCTGAAAGGGTTAATAATATACAAATACACATTCACTGAAAACATGTTTTATTTTGCTCAACATGTAGCTGGGACACAACTAGCTCAAGTTTTTCAATCTATTCTGCTTATTACTCAGCTTTTAGCATTACCGGTACACATTTTCTGCCAAATTTTTTTACATATCATTTATTTGTTATACATGTGTCAAACATTCTGCAGGCCTTTAAGTTTGGCAGTGTTAACACATGTACTAGAGTTTATTTATGTGAACCTGCCCTGGAAGAGTTCACTGGGAACCAATGTCATACATGTCTCCAGTTTACATTAGTGTTCATATCGTGATACCCTTTAAAGTTTTCTAGTGTGAACACACTAGAGTTCAGTCATGTGAACATGCCCTGGAAGAGTTCACTGGGAACCAGTGTCATAAATGATTTACAGTTTCCATTAACCATTTTGCATCATTACTCAGATAACACTTTTGAAAGTGTGAATGAGTTCATTCATGTGAATGTACCCTGATAGAGTTCACCAGGAACCAATGTCATAAATGGGCTCCAGTTTACATTAGCGAGTGCATCACAATACCCTTTAAAGTTTAGTGGTGTGAACGCACTAGAGTTCATTCGAGTGAACGTACCCTGATGGAGTTCACTGGGAACCAATGTCATAAATGGGTTACAGTTTACATTAGCGTTTTGCTTGAGTTGATGAGGGGATCATAAAGTATGCCCATCGCTATAGCTCCGCCTCCTTCCTGCATAGACCTAGTTCTCTTTTGGAAATCACTTATGCATAGTGCAATGTACATGGAGTTTGGCATTGGAATTGTGTGAAGCAAATTTAGCTCATATTCTTTTTTTTTTGTGGATCTTAGATCTTAGACTGGTGTCTTAAATATTCCACAAGGGAACTTAAACTGGAGGTGATGTGTTTGAAGGAGAAGAATAAAGTTGAGTTCTGAAGGCAAACTGTCTTTCGTGGGAAGAGCGATTGAGAAGGAGTGAGAAAAGGAATGGTGAGAATTATTAGAGTTAGCTGGCAGGAGGTGTTGATGATGGCTTGCAGTAAGTGGAGGTTTTGAACTCTTTAAAAAAAAAAAGACTGAACGCTTGCCGAGCGGATACACCCTGGTCCTGAAACAATATCCCGCAGCCTAGCGCTACATGGAAGTTGTTGTCAGTACAAGCACAGTTACTTTGTACTGGATTATTTCATAGTTTGGGAGTAGGGTGCATGATGTGATCTGGTATCTTGCATTTATGAGTAAGTTTCATTTGTAAAAATGGAATAATGTTACTAGTTTGATTAGTGAATTCTTTGAAAATATGTGATAGTTTTCTTCCATAACCTGGCTCATGTGTATTTCAGTTTTATCAGTGTTGTATTTATATCATATTTTGTAGAACTTGTATTAGTATGATACATGTAGTACATCCTACTTAAAATTTCCTCGCAGAATATTTAGGAATGCAATTCTAGATTCTACCTTCAGCCAATTCCTAAGATATGTGTTATAGTCCATCTTTTGTAACCAAACTGTATTCCATTTTTATGATCGCTTTGCACATACTGTATAATTTTTTGGTTTAGAACTGATATTAGTGTAATACATGTTATACATTGTGGATTCTATTATATGTGTTTCTATTGTCTTCTGCATGTTATTTGCAGGGTTCATAGTCTTCCTCATGTTAAAGCATAGATTGTCTTATTCAGTACCAACTTAGTTCCTATTATTTTTGCCACAAACATCTTTAAAATAAAGCATAATTATGCAACTATATCCATTTTTTTGTAGGCCTACACAATGTAATGGTTGTTTTTTATCTCCATAGTAATCTTTGATTTTATGTGAAACAGCTAGATGTGGTTTGGTTCAAATATTTGTGTCTTTTGGATGTTTTTTGAAAACACTTGAACTTTGCCACTTCTCTTTTGCTGAAATCTTCAATTTATTATTTTTTATGGGATAATCACTGGTTTTGATGACAAAAGCACTCAAAGATTGTGATTACATAGCACGAGGTACGTTTACAGAAAGAGATTGTCATCTTCTTCTTCACGAAATTTAGCGAAGAACAAAAACTTGAAATTGTGATGACATGTTTATTCTTCAGTTCCTCCCTGCTTTTAATCTTAACCAGTTTAACAGTTGATCAAAGCTGATCACAAGGGTAATATTAGTTTTGGTCTACTCATCAGTGCAAACTAAAACCCAAACTAATAAGTTAAATAATATCTCCTACAACAAGCCATTTTGTTTTCAATTGTCTCTGTTGACCCACATGTAAAATAGTAGCTGGTGGGATTTTCCTTCAAGTGCACTGTGCTCTGATTAGTACTGTAGCTCGCAACCCCAAAATCCTGGTCTGGTCTGGCCTGTTAACTTCTATAAATGTTTACCGGGTTCTGGACTGGTCTAGTATTTTGTTAATGAGCACAGTTAATAAATTGTTATAAAATATTAACACCGAAAAATGTCAGTTCTTTTCCATGGAGGGGCTTTGTAACACATTTTAGAACATTCTAGGCAAACATGTACATTATACACGCAAATATTTTAGAAAAATGCACATTCTGAGTGTTAAAAGATGACAAAAAGTGAGCTTTTTCACAATGCTTTTGTACCGGACCTCTGACCAGACTCCGCTAAAACCCTTTGGTCTGGTGAGTTTGAGACCGGTTCTGGCTCCAAGCATCAGCACTAGCCCTGATAATGGTCACTGGAGTCAAAGCCGGGGTAATACATGTAACTGCAAAAGTAGGGCAAATTAAGAGACATTATCTCATAAATTGATATGAACTACTTTTTTTTTTTCATTCATTCCATTTATTTCATCCATTCATAAAAAGAAATTACATTTACAAAATTTATAGAACAACCACAGTATAATAGTACATGAATGAGGAGACAGCTTAGGAAGGCAAAAAAGCCTTATTGGTGCTGCCACCAACAAAAGATAACAACATCATATATATTAATCTATACATACTGTATTTAGGTTTCAGACCCGACAAATTCCTGTTTAACTAGTATCTGTGACTGTGTTCATATCAACAAGTTGTCATTACCACAACTGTGTCCTAAGGTGTCTTCCTTCAATCCCACTCCCCCCCCCCCCCCCCCCCCCCATTTGACATTTCGAGTTACCAGTACATCTTTTCAATCATTAGGCCTTAAGGGAAAATTAGGTAATGACAGTGTGTTGTGTATTAAAGATAGAGATGAAAAGAGGTACAGATAAAAGAAATGGAAAGATAAAGATAGAGGAAGGAAGAGAGATAGATAGATAGACAGAGATTGGAAAAGGTATAAAGAAAAAGAGAGTTGCGGGAGGGGCGGAGTGTGGAGAGAGGATAGGGACAAAGGGGTACAGAGGCAGGCAGTGATAAAAGAATTAAAGGGATAGTCCACCCTGATTACAAGTTGGTTTTAAAAGAAGCAGAAAAATTAAAGAAACAGATCAGTGAAAGTTTGAGCAAAATCTGGTAAGAAATAAGAAACTCATGAATTTGTGAAATTGTAATCAATCAGACACAAATTGGCAACTCCGTGACGTATCATGCGAGCTCCTCTCCCATTTGCTCAGTACAGAAAATTTCATACATTTTCATTTTCTTAGTTTTTGATGAAGGAATAGATTTGTTTCATACAGGTTTTGTGTAAAAACATATGAGCAATGATTACAGTGTATATCAAAGGTGCATGTATGATTGAATATTTCCTTTAGAGAAAATGGAAATTAATGATTTTTGGGATACAGGGCAAATCAGACAGGAGCTCGCAAGATACGTCACGGAGTTGCCAATTTGTGTTTGATTGATTACAACTTTAAAAATTCATAACTTTCTTATTTCTTATCAGATTTTGCTCAAACCTTCACTGATCTGTTTCTTTAATTTTTCTGCTTCTTTTAAAACCAACTTGTAATCAGGGTGGACTATCCCTTTAAGAGAGATGGGGTAGACAGACCAACCAAGAATCTACAGAAAAAGAGAGAGAGAGAGAGACAAATGTAATATGCGTGAGAAAGCAGATATTCGCAAAGAGCGATGTTAGAAAATTCATAACACATTGCAAAGTGGTTTGGTGGTGACTTACTAGACAAATATGCAATGTAGTAGTTTGTTTTCTCTCTCTCTTCTTTTTTTTAAGAGTGCCGAGATTATGAGAACATGTATTGGTTGTTGGTTAATGTCGGTGTATGGAATACATGTTTTTGCTTCACCATTCATCATACTCCAACAGGTTACTGTTATTGGTTGCGGTTGTAGTTGAACTTGCAGTCAAGGTTCACCGAGATGTCTGGTGTGACTTCTTCTTTGTTTTCTATTTCATGACCGACTGCCTTTGTTCAAGAAACACATAAGAGTTGGATATACATACATGTATATATAGATGTACCAGCATCTTGTGCATCCAAGGGAGTAAGCTTTTCACAATTAGCATTGAATCATCTGCACAGAGAAACCATTGGATTGTATTTCTTCTGTGCTGCATCAACTGTGACTTTATCACAGAGTTCTCTCAGGAAATACAAGTGAAGAAAGTGTTTTTTTATAAAGGCAACAGTTGCTTGATATGTTGCCATACAATTACCGTACAAGGAACTGATGTCATTTTTGTGTGTTATTTTAGAAGACTTACCAAATCCTATCCACAAAGCCTTTAATAATACAGCTGTGCTTTTTCCTTGCAGCTACCATGTTGAGTACTCTGCCCAAGATAACATGGGCTTGAGAATATGGACAAATCATGTTATAAATATAAAATCAAATTGCTAAAAGTGCTCAAGTTCAAATACTTGGATCTTTTTCCTCCCATTATCTAAATCTGAGAGCTTGGTTTGAGTTTGTTTTTACTAGTGGATTTTGCCCGGAATTAGGTCCGATTTGCTATTATGTTTAGTGACCCAGTTTGGGGTTTGAATATTCACTTAGAATACAGGTCAATCTGCTTCCAGTCCCTTAAAATATTTATCTTGTTCTATCCTCTGTTGCAGATCTAACGTGAGGCTGGGAAAGATCGAGGAGACGTTACGTTCCATGCAAGACATCGACAGTCAGTTAGCAGAATTCACGGCTTGGCTGGACAGCGTAGAGAGCCCTCTGTTGGCCCTGTATGGACAGACGGAGGACAAGGCTGCACGGGAGGACAGGGACAAAGTGAGAGTGTGGCTGCAACGTCAACAGGTAAGCAGTGGTGGATGTTAAGTAGTAGATGTTGTTGCTTGGTTAACAGTGCTTGATATGTAAGTAGTGGCTGTCGTTGCTTGGATAAGAAGTGGGTATGAAGTGGTGGTAGATTGTTGTTGCTTGGATGTAAGTCAGTAGGTGTTGTTATGGTAAACAGTGGTAGATGTAAGATGGTAAGTGGGGTTGCTTGGTAAACAGTGGTGGAAACGTAAGGTGGTAGGTGTTGTTGCTTGTTAAACAGTTTTGGCATTAAGTGGTAAATATTTTTGCTGTGTTAATTTGGTGAGAATTTGATTGTGGGGTGGAAAGTGTTGCTGCTTTGTAAGCATTTGTGAGTGTAAGATGGTAGGGGACTAAGGAGTCGTGAATGGTGAATGTTGTTACAAACAGTGATATTGAATGATTGAGAATTGAGGTTTATATGATTCATGAAGGAACTATATTGTTTCGAATAGTTCAAGAGAAGAATGTTTTGAGAGCCTGTACTCTTCTCTTATTTTTGTCTTTTTATCCATATGATACAAATACATACACTTTATTGAATGTTGTGGTGATGGAATATCAGGAGCAGTAGGTCTACTTCGCATCAGAGCTCCATTAGAGTTTGATGAGACTGTATGGTATGTAGTCAACAGAGGGCAGTAGACTGGTTTTACTGCAGAGAGCAGCAAGAGCAGTGTCTGATGATTATCATTTGCATTGTTCAGTTTCCCAGACTGCAGACCAATTGTGTTTAACTTTCACATTGTCAGCTGGTGCCCTGATTCTAATAAATTTCTAACGGTAATCAATAGATCAAGACTAGTAGACTGGAAATGAGAGAGACAAATAGGCGCAGAGATATAAATCGAGACAAGTCGTGAAGAATATTAAGATAAAAGAAATAGAGAAAGATCTGTGTTTGAGAGAGGGGCAAGGAAGAGATATTAATTAGAGCATGAAGAAGAGAGACATAGAAATAGAAAGAGCATGAATGGATTAATAGAAAGGAGATAGAAAATGAGGAAATTAGGAAAAAAAAAAAAATATATATATGTTCTGTCATCAACAACAGAATAAATTTCTGAGGAAGTCAAAGGATGAAACCTAAAGTTACTTCGAGTATCCTGCATCATCTTTGGCTTGATTTCATCCCACTGTGTAGTGTGTTCTGTATTACACAAACAAAAGTGTATAGTAGAAGTAAATTCCACATCAACACATTATGAAAGACTGTAGAAAGCAATAAACAGAACCTGATACCAAAACTTTAGAGCATTATGAAATATGGATTACCAAAGGAATGGAGACAAAATCTGTTACCCAAAAAAAAAAACCTCACTACTTATTATTTTCCTTTCAAAAAGTAAAATATCACTATAAAAAGATCTGTCTACTTCTCTTCCTGTTTGTAATCTCACTTTTCACCAGTTTTCACCCTAAAAATATGTCCACTAGATAACCCAGGGGGCAATAGAAACTCCCATCAGCTTGATGTAGTTATTCTAATATCAACATTTTGTGGGTAGATTTTGACATCAATGGGAGTACTGTGTGGTTAGTCATTTCTTTGTAGATACTGTATCATATTTCACTCTGTTATCTTGTCTGGTTGCTCTCATCTGACTATTCTGGTCTCCTGTCAGAAATCTTTTGTTATATTTTCTCCTTTTTTTTAAATATATTTTATTACTTAAAAGTTTATATTCTTCTGCAAATGAATAGGCCTGTAAAAATATGTCCCTCACTGATATCAACATGCATGCAGATATACTGTAGCCCCTTACACACAATATTTTCGAAGTGGGGACAAAAAAGACATGAGAAAAATCAAAGAACTCGAATATGAATATTTTGGGGTCTGGTCATCAGACTAGGGTGTGACCCACATTTCTGATTTTGTCACAAGGTCAAGGAAGTAGTTAGTTTGGTTTGGTATTATGTCAAGCCTTTGGAATGTGGTTGTCATGGAAACTGACAAATCTCAGCTGCATGACATCAGCATCAAGCATTTGCCTCTCAGTAGAGGCGCTTTCACACCTACCCGATCAGGAAAAATACCCGTAAATTACGAGAACTTGTTCAGGCCCCAAAATACCCGATAATTATTTCGCGCTTTCACACCTCCCCGAACCAGAGCTCTTCGAGGAAAGTTCTCGAAGTTATGAGCATGCGCAGTACGGTTTATTTTGCAGACGAGGCGCGCGCTTTCAAATTCACTGCTTCTGCAGCGGCGGACGTGCGATGCGAGAGATGGCCATAATAGCTAGTTCTCGTAATTTGATTTCACACTGCAAATATCCCCGCGACCTTGGAGAAAGTACGCGTAGTTTTGAGAAAGTACCTACTAAATTCCGGGTATTTTCTTGCGGGGATATTACGAGTACTTTCGTTTCACACTGGCAAAATACCTGGTATTTTCTGATCGGGGGAGAATACCCGATCAGAAAATACCAGGTATTTTTCCTGATCGGGTAGGTGTGAAAGCGCCTTAGGTGTGTCTTCATCAGAACGAAGTTCTGCTCTAGCCCGCTTCAAGGTGGATCAGGGATATTTTCTTGAAGCTAGCTTCAGTTTGCAATCGCGTCTTCATCAGACCGAAGTACCCCCACTTCGAGCTTAAGCCCGAAGTTGGTGCACATGCGCACTTTAAGTGAACAAGCGCGGTTTTAAAATCTTACCCGCGCTTGCCCGACCAGCTATACAAACCCAAAATATATACGGTATCTCTCGTCTACGCTGCCTTAATCATTAATGTACTTACGGAAGTGTATGTTGAACAAAAATAGGTGTAATTTCATTTTGCAGTATGATTCTTCCGGAAACTACAGTGGTCCTCAGCATAATAAGGAGAAGGAGACGTCAAGAGGCGTACGTGCACTGCATGTACAGCTCATGCACACAGCGCTAGCGCTAGCGCACAGCTGATGTTTACAAACAACACCATGAAACCGGAAATTGTGCTTCGATAGTTGGAGCACAGGTGCATGATGGGATCGGGCTTAACTTCGGGCTGATGAAGACGCTCGAGGAATAGCGGGCTAGAGCAGGCTGATTTTCGGTTAAGCGGGCTATTCTGAAGATAAGTCCAAGATGATGTGGGCTGACTTTTCGAGCGAAATAGCGGGCTAGAGCAGAGAATTAGCTGGCTATTCTCTGATCGGGCTAATTTACCGGATCAGCAATAGCGGGCTAGAGCAGAACTTCGTTCTAATGAAGACGCACCTAGTTTGGGGCAAAATAAGGATATTTTGCTTGTAAAATTTCTGAAACCCCCATGGGCTTAGAACAAATCCTTGATACTTCAGTGCAGTATTACTTTTTACCAGGTGCCTCTTCTTTCATGTACCGGTAATTGAAATATTTTCTGTATCCTGTTTTGTTTTTTTTTAACTTGGATATTTTAGAAAAATTAAATATTAACAATTCTTATAGTTATACAGACTTTTTTTAGGAATTATTATGGTTACCTTGAATATGAAAACATCATAGTAGATTACTGTGAGATACATATATGGTTTTAAACAATTTGCTTTCAATTCAATGCACCGAAACAGAAAATATTTTGAAGTAAACTTGATGTAAGGCCATTAAGTGTGTAGGCTAATTGAAAAATAAATTTTTATCATGAAGGCCTGCATACACGAATTATTCAGGTAGAAAAGTTTATAATGGTATATGGTCAACAGGCCTATAACTGATATGTATACCATTAGGTTTAAAACTATACCATAGAAAAACTAGACAAAGTAGGCTAGTATGTAGGAAGGAAAGGTTTAATCGGAGGCTGGCAAGTTCATATTGAAGGGGAAAAAATTGGCGTAAGATTGTGGTTGAAATTTTGTTTTTTGCTTTTTATTCAAGCATTAGTATGCCGTACTGTTAACCTAATAATACTCTATTCAAAGTCTTGTGGTAATTGTAGACCCAATACAGGGGGGGAAAAGGTCATCTCCTACAAGAGTTTAAACTGATATTGATAATACATCAGCCTATGTCTGATTCCTCCTCGTTTTTGGATGAACTTTCAGCGAATAATCTCAATTTCAAGTTTTTTCATTATTCTAATAATTCTCAATTATGCATTCTCCTTCTCACACCCTCTCCTATTCCCATTTCAGAATCTACTTCCAACTTTAAAGACCTTTAGTTAGTGCGCATATTTTTTTTAATTCTTCAAATCCCTAATCCTAGGGAAATCTATAAGGACATCTGGGCATCCTCAGATTGGTAAACCTTTTTCATGAATAATTGTTCTAATGACCTTTACACACCCGTTGCCTGAAAAATGGGGTAACATTCTAATCAATCGTAGCAGTGGGCAGCTCTGTCTATTTTGATCCCATTTCTTTCCTTCCCAGTGCTGTTTCATTCTTACTCTCTACCTCTCTTCTTTTCAATAACAGCTTCATCATTTGGGTTTTGAAGTTGCCTTAAACCGAACCTCCTAAATAGTGCCATCTTATAACAGAATTTGGAAAATGTCTGGGCATCTGATTTTCCCCAAATCATGCACCATTCTCTCTTGCACCATTCTCTCTTGCAGAAGCTTGGATTGTACTTGTAGGCAATTTTCTCTCTATTTGCAAGTCAAAAGTAATAGTTTGAAATAAAGAATGTGCTTAATTTAAAAGCCAGTTATTAGTTGAAATAATACGACTAATCTGTAATTATAATCTTAATTCAGAAATGACTGTAAGAAGGCGGTGTTCAAATTCTACCAGTTTAATGCCTCTTTAATCAACCATGCTTCTGTTTTATGCAGAATCACTCCATGGCAAACATTCCTCTTTAAAGGGCTGGTCAACATTTGTCCAATAACGATAACAAGGTTTTTCATTAAATGTATACCCTAGAGCTGCCCTGCTATCAACAGACACGAGCTTACTCACACATACTCAGCATGTAGTAGGGTGTACTTTGAATTGAAAATCTCGTTATCGCTATCGTTATCGGACAAGTGTGACCTGCCCTTTGGCGTTTTTCAGTCAAGTCTTGCCATGATTGGACTCGAAAGTAAAACTGATTATTCATGCTGAACGTCAAGTCATTTCATCATATTTCACCTGTAGAGATTACTAAACTTCATGATGGTTGTATTCTTCAATGACAGAATATTTACGTTTACTTCAAGAACATATATATTTCTCTACCTCTCTCTCTGCCTCCTTACCTTTCAATAGCTCCTTTTAAAAGAGCAAAATAAGGAAAAGAAGTGGAAAATTCTCTTTTCAAAACAGTTTTTTTGTGACTCTGGAATGTAAGGTGATGTATGAAAAAAAGATAGAAAACAAAACAAAAAGAAAAAAAAAATTGTACCAGTCTATTGATAATGGCGTCAAAACAACATTAGTAGAAATACCCAATGTTGTTTACACATTTTTGGTATGAAACCAACAATAGCTTCCAACATGGTGGTGCCACTATCGATGAAAAGATGTCGCGAGGGCACTTTTGTCGAAAAACCATGGCCACCGAATGTTGCGAAGATCGTCCACCTGTGCGAAATTAAGATGACATATAATACATAATCTGCACATTATTACTTTTGGTCATACAATTCCATTTCGAAATTGCCCTTGAGGATAGGTTCTTTAATGTATGTGGCCATGTGTTGCTCCATTCTTGGAATAAGAAAAACAAGCTTTGGAGGTAAATTATCATTAGAGTTATTGATATTCAGTTATTCGAGAGAAAGATGAGGTCACAATTCAACCCTGAATAAGCAATTTACCTGAGACAGCTAGCATTGAGATTCTGGCCCTGCTTTTTGCAAGCATATAAAATGCTCTGAAGATTATGCACATTTATTTGATTTTAGCATGTATGGAGTATGTAGAGCATTGATTATGTCTCTCTTTTCTCCTCCCTCTCTTTCTATTCTCCATTCTATCTCTCTCTCTCTCTCTCTCTCTCTCTCTCTCTCTCTCTCTCCATTGCTATTTTACCACTACATGCATAAAGCATATAGGCCTATCCCCCTCTATTTACCATTGTTTCTCTCTCTCTTGCTCTCTCTATCTCTCACTTTCTATCTCTCTCTTTCTCTCTCTCTCTCTCCCTTGCTTTCTCTCTCTCCCTTGCTTTCTCTCTCTCTCCCTTGCTTTCTCTCTCTCTCTCTCCCTTGCTTTCTCTCTCTCTCTCTCTCTCTCTAGCCCTCTCTCCAGCTCTCTCTCTCACTATTTCTATTTCACCTCTAAATGTACCTATATCTCTCTACCTCTCCCTTTCTTTCTATCTCATCCTCGTCTCTCTCTCTCACTCTCGTCTCTCTCTCTCCCTCTCTCTCACCATCACCCTCACGTAGCCTTTCAACTGAATTGGCATCCCTTCGTCTTTGCCAATATGACCGTCTTTACCTCCGGCCTCTCGCAAACTCTCTCACTTTATTACATTCATACAGAATGTTCTTACACTCAATCTCCTTTACAATTTGATGTCATTTAGCCTTCCAATTTAGCTCAAATTGTATTCCTCCCATTGAGGCAAGACTCTGCAGGGGGAACTCTAGATACTATTTAATGTATTCTTTCCTTCTTTTTCATAAGTCGGGATTCAGGCAGGAGCATCGCCAGAGAGAGAGGGGGGGGATAGGACACCCCTGTTCAAAATGTTCTGTTGGCGAATTCACCATTTTTATAGGCTGTCGACAGATCTCTAATATTAATTTTCAGCTACCTTGTTGGCATATTTGGTCCAACTCCCCCCCCCCCCCCCCCCCATTCAAAATGGTCATGCACTGCCCCTTGCCTCAAGAAATATTAGTACATCAGGTTAGTGAAATGTTTAGGCATTGCCCTCTTTGGTAGATTTGATATGTGCTCTTAGAGGTATGTTGTAACTTTTGAAACTACATGTTAAAAATTCCTCCCAAAAGTGATGGGAGACAAGATTGTATAGATGGCAACAATTTTGTGAAATCCATTTGAAATTACCCCCTCGTTATAATGATATCTGACCTTTGTTGATAGAAATTTTAGTGAATGTTGATTTTCTTTCTCAAAATTTTTCTTAATACATTTTTTCTTTGCATTTTTCTTTTGATTATTAAAGCCTTCTTTTTTAATTTATTGTTGCCTTGCCTTGTTACAATTCTTGTTGAAAGTTTTATTTGCTGTATTTGTCACTGGGCTCTTGACCATACAGTGAACTTTGTACCCGATTTGTGTATGTACGTAATTAGTCATTGTGGTTTTGAGGTGAGGTTATGTTGGGACAGATCTAATCCATCACCAAAATCATTTACTGGGACTATGGAACAAAATTCTGTTATGCTGTCCTCTGTATGCTATGTGGATAATCCTTTATGACTGTTTCATTGATGAAGGGGTGATGGAAATGTTCCTTTTCAAAGGTAATTTTTATATCAGTTTTTATGCCATGATCTTTTTTCATATTCTAGTAATACTATTTGTAGAGATTCTTGGAGATAATCCAAGCATTATCTTTCTGATTCATTTATTCTCGTATATTTCATTGGATTATTATGACATTCAAAGGCATTTTTTTTTTAATTGATAGCATTACCATATGTACAGTGTGAGAATAATGAATAGAAGGGATTTTTATGCAAATTAGATACTGCGGGGGGATTGCCGAACTCATGAAATTATATTGCCTGGCTATCCTCACTTGACGGGTCAAGATACACAAATATGAGATACAAATAAAAGCTATCCCTTCATAATTTGGGGAAAACAAAAGCAAATGTAGATTATTCAAGGCATGTATTTTTGATTCACAGTTCACCTACTTACAGCCTTTCCTTGTCGAGAAGATAAAGAATGACCATAGCTCTTTCACTCAAAGAAGCAAGCCTTCCCTCAGACATGTTCGTCTATTACCCCCAGAGAGAAAATAAGCCATCTTAACAAATCATATTTCCTCTCCCCTCAGAGAGAGAGAGATCAAGTTTGGTTATTTGAGACATCCTGCTTTATTATTTCTCAAATTTGGTCTGAAAATTGTTAGAGGAGGAGTTGCATGTTTTTATTGAATGATGAGAACATTTTTAAGACAAATATGTCTGGGATGTTTCTGCGAGGAGCTTTATACCTTAATCTTTTTCAGAAATGTTTGCCCTGAAATCAGTTGGCAGAAAGTTATTGATTTCATTTTGGTTCAACTTTGACATTAACATACAGTGAACGTGTATGTCTGTAGGCAAACCAAGCATTACATGTATATCTGAACTAATAAGAAATGTCTCAAATTAAATGTGGAAATTGGTTCAAGTGAAAATATCAGATTAGACGTAGAAGCAAGTAGAAATAAATAAAATTCTGTGCTTACCAATGGAGCTCCATGCTGCCATAGTAGTTTTCATATTCATAATTTGTCCGTAGTATAACCTTGGTGGATCTGGGATTCTCTGCTTGGGGGCGGGGGCAGGGGGCAGAAGTATTTCCAAAAAAATCTCATACAGGTAACCAAAAACAGTTATCTCATTTTCAGAAGGGAGTCATGTTTCAAAATTATGTGACTAGAATTTTAAAAAATTCTTAAATTGGCCAAGGGGGGGGGGGGTAACATATGCCCTGTACACTGGATACAAGGGGGGACTTGTTCTGTAATAAATTCTCAGAGAACTTGCAAATGCATGAGAACTATACAAGGTGTGCTTTGTTATAAAGCATTTTAAGGTCAATGGGTCGTATAGCCTTCAGGTAAATGGGGTTTATTTGTATACTGCTCTCTTATGAAGTCTTCCAGTAAAGAATTCAAGATGTTTCCTTACCATGAAAAATTAGTGATATTGAGAATTAAAAAGAACTGTTTAGCTTCATTTATTCTTGTATGATTAAAATATTGAAAACATGACTTTTCCTCCCACAGGCCCACCCCCCCCCCAACCTAAAAAAAAGGATAAAAATAATATCATCATATATCATTATTATCATTGAAATAACTTTGTTTTTATATTCAAAGGAGGCTGTCAATGGTTCAGGTCTTTCGTAGAATTTGAGACATTTTTTGTGCCTATTTATAACTGAAGGGATGTCATGTTTTTGTAATTCGGAAGGCTTGGTACTTCATTTTAAGGTAACTGTATGTAGGTCCATGCTACATGTTATAACATGGATATATTACATCTATTGCATCAAAATATATTATCCAATCTTCATATCACTTTCATTCGCTTCAGATTAGTATAATAACTAGAGTAATCGAAACAAGAAAATTCTGTGCACGTTTACTTTTATCACTAACATTACAAGTACTGTAAGTCTGTTTTCAGTACAGAGAATCAAGTCTTTCATTTTATTTTATTTTTTTGCTGACTTGAGCAGTTCTTGTAAGAAAGCTGCCTCTGTCTGGCTCATGAATAGGGGGTTTTGTTTGAGTTTAGGATCAGCCTAGAGATGTGGTATGCTCTGCAAACCACTCTGCCTCAGGCCCAGAAACTTGACATATTTTCTACAGATCTTCAAGAGAAAATGTGTCAATGCTCAATCCTACCTATACAAGGAGTTTTTACAGAACTCCTTGGTCCTACAAGAACATATGCATGATGGGGATACTAAATTTTGTTATTATCAGTTCATATTTGAGAATCAGTGTAGGTAGTCGGACAGTTTACAGGATGACTGTACCAATTATAATGAGTCAGCCTTAGACGATCATACAAATTAAAATACGCTGAATTACAATGTGTCGTCTGTTAGTTTTACCATGAATGCGTTTTGGCAGACATCATGTTTGCATGCCATAATATTTCTAGCGCAGGCCTGTGAGTTGTCTTTGAGCTCTCAGATTTTTAAAAAAAAAAGAGGAAAACCTTGATTTGTTATAACCATTTTCGAGAACTTATAGTGAATGTCAAACAAGTTGCTGAAGCTGTGATAGGATTTTTTTTTAAGTATTGTTAAAGCAAGTAAAATAGTACTAGAAGGCTAGTATATCGTGAATGCATAGACCTGCAGTGGTAAACAGTAATCCCAACAGAATATTGTAAATACAGTAGTATGGAACAACTAAGTTGCATTTTCTGTCCATTTTCATCTCTTCCTATCCTCAATCATGCATCTTATGACAGCTTGAAAGTGGAGAAGGCCATTAAAAAGCCTCCAGGATCAAGCTCAGGAACATAAAGAACTTTTGTTCTTTGAGCAGGGTAGCTGATACGTGATACTTTATGCACATATTTGTATGATTAATTGTGATGGAGGTAAAGGGTGTATTTTGTTGTGCCAAGAAAACTTGTCTCTCTATCGCTCTGTTTTAGTTGATTTATTTGAGAATGTAACACAAATCTTTGGCCTTTTCTACCCATCAAATCCTTTTCATCAGGGGGGCGTTTCATGAAAGGACTTGTCAGATATTTTATCCGACAAATTTGCTCTCAGCCAATCAGATGCAAGGATTTCAGTAGCTTATAACACTTGTCGGATGAAATATCCGACAACTTCCTTTCATGAAACGCTCCCCAGGTAGCTCTTCTTACAGTGAACACCTCCCGTTCTAAACATCTGAACCCACCCCCCCCCCCCCCCCTCCTTCAGACCAGGCTTTGCACAGGTGCCAACAATTGTAAAACCTTTCTTGAAAGAACACCAAATACCAGTCTTCCCCAGGGCTAGGGGGCAACAGGTTCAGAGTTGAAAATGGGGTAAAAACCACAACCCACTTTTGTCCTACAAATTGGCTTTTGTGTGTGCCATTCATTTGACATTCCCAACTTGATTTGTCTAGCTAATGGATTTAAAGGTCTTGGAAGAAGCAAGCTGGTCCCCAAACCCTTCTCGGAGATCATGGAAACGGTATGGAGATAGACGGAAAGACAGGAGACGGGGTACCATTCTTGGTACTGTTACCCCTACAGCAGGTGTATGTTTTATCATGGAGCTATTATCATAGTTTATAGCTTCTTCCTTACTGGTTCAAAGGGCAATAGGAGAAGGTCATACTCTTTGGAAGTACCCTTCTCCATGGAGTCATTTTGGAGCAGTTGACTTCATTGGAGGATAAGATAACTCATTTTTCATAACAGGCTCATTTAGAGCAGCGTTCCTGAGACAAATTGAGAGCAGAGTGGATCTAGGAAGAAGCATTGCTATTGTGGTTTGTGGAATACACCAGAGATGCAGGATGGGCGAAATTATCCTTCAGTGCTCATAACTCATCAGATTATCAGATGGATGTATTTTGTGTTGCAAAAGGAGGTCCATTGTGGTAGGGCTGGAGAAAGTGCAAGCATGTGTGAAGGAGTAATCCATGAATGAGGAAAGGTGAATACTGGGGAGCGTTTCATCAAGCGTTTTGTCAGTGATTTTTACCGACAAATTTGCTCTCAGCCAATCAGATGCAAGGATTTCAGTAGCTTATAACAGTTGTCGGTAAAAATAACCGACAAAACACTTGATGAAACGCTCCCCTGGTCTCTGTCATATTCCGAGTACAGCATTGAAATTATTGTTATGATATAATAAGCTGTGTTAATACTCCATTGAATGTTTCACCAGGATATGTTATGTTTTGTAATGGAAATCGCTTGGCAAGTGGTACTATTAGGAGACCTTTGTGCTTGTTTAGAAAATGTATTTCTGTCTTTCTCCTCCCACCTATGGCTATGTACTCATTTCTCTCTCTCTCTCTCCCTCCCTCCCTCTAAACCTGTATCTCTCGCTCTTTTTTTCTGTTCTCCCTAGTCTCTCCCTCCTCTCCCCATCTCTCTTTATCCACTCTCTCTCTCTATCTCTCTATCGGTCTCTCTCTTCTCTCACTTTTCTCTCTTCTCTATCTTCTCTCTCTCTCTCTCTCTCTCTCTCTCTCTCTCTCTCTCTCTCTCTCTCTCTCACACATTCTCTCATCCCCCTCTTCCCATTTCGAGTGTTTGCTGTAGCTGTGCAGCACGTTTTGTTCTGCAAACATATGTAACATGTTGTGCGAACATAGGAAGAGACAGGTTACAAGGTGTAGTAGAAAGGTACACACAAACACTTGATATGAACCAGTTACATTCCCTGAGTCACACACTATAAAAGATCCACTACTTTCACCTAATTCCCTGCATCCAACCTAGTTTCAAGGCTCATTTATTTTGCTGCTCCTGATACCAAACTAACCCCTTTTTGTTTCTGACATCAAGAGAGAATTTTCTCTCTCAAATTATTGTCTTCATAATTCCCCTTTGATTGTGTCTTTATTGACCAGCTTGTTTATATCATAGTGATCATATTGTCTTTGAATTAATACAAGCATTTGGGGAGGAAACATGTTGTGGTCAGAATGAAGACTAGCACAGCAAGCTGGCCTAAGACCAGAATGAAAAATTGATGTGGGTGGAGAGACTTGAGAATCTAAATTTAGTATCGATGCAGTAGTAACTAGATCCTACTCCTAGGTCTTCTTGCAGTATCACAAGTGAGCAAGAAGATGGTGGTGTAAACCTCCGACGTAATAAATGTCTGCTTTTTCAAAAAGTAAGAATAAGATCAGATTCTATATCAGTTGGATGAAGGATGGTGGATCATTATGTTTCTTCTGATGACCAGTGGATGTTTGAAGAACTTCGTGAGGTTTTGGACTTCGGAGGAAATGCCATTTTGGGGAATTTACCTTGAAGTTGAAACAATCGAATGAGGAAAAAATGCTTGTATGTGGGATTCATTGTCATCGCACAGCTTCTCGTTTTTAAGATGCTATGTTACATCTCTGCAAGTCTTTCATTTGGTGCAATTTTTCTTCACAATACTGTCTCACAGAAATATCATGCTGATTTTGTTGACTTCTCTTAGAGTGAAGGGTTGTTAAGAAACATAGGCCATTGGCAGCTGAGCTGATTTCCCATCAGATATATATCTTTCCTTGCGGCCAGGTGTCAATGGATGAGATGGAATTTAACAAGTCAGAAACTAGCTCTTTCCTTCCATCACCCTCATCCTCATCATCTTCTTATTCCATCGTCTCGTCTCCTGTCTCCGGTGAGATCTAAAACCAGGGCATTTTTTAAAATCCATGGGATTACAATGATGGCAACAGAACTGATGGATGATGATGTGTGTCAGTATCCTTCACCTGGGGAATGTCATCCATGTTACCATGGCGATGGGGAAGGCATCATCTCCCCATCCTCTCGCGATACCATAACAACGTATCATCATGTTCCATTAGAAAGATCACTTCTGCATTTTTATTGCCAATTTACCCATTAAGATTGCATGTGGCATGTGTGTAAATAATACACAAAGTTCAAACAAATTTCCTTGGCCAAACTTCCATGAAGATCTTTGCACCTATAGAGTGGTTCTGGGAATTTTGTGAATAATAACATTTTTATTTTAAACTGATTATAGTTTCTAGATGCTTGAAGTATATTTCTTCAAAATGTTTTCCATAATCAGGCAAAGGATTGGCCTGCTGTGCTGTCCATTTAATATAGAAAGGTTTCCAGAATTGATTTGATGTCATTAACATATCATGATGAAATTAAGATCATCCTGTTTATTTAAAGAATGCAATATTCCTTGTAAAAGCTCAGAAATAGCCATTTACTACCATCCATCCATCCATCGAAACCAAGGAGGGCAAAGAAAGGCATCTCCTGTTTCTTGTCATGTCACACAAAGGTTGCCTTGACAGTAATTGCTATAGAAACCAGTTTATAAACCATGGGGGTATGTATTCATAAATGAAACCTCAGTATGAAAGCTTTGTTGATCTTAGCTCAGAAAAACAGTCATTACTTACATCTCAGAAGCTTCTAGTTCACTGCCTTGCCACACCCTCAACTCATCTGAAAGTTTGGGAATATTGATTTTATATATTGTGTTACATGTTATCATGCCAAGGAAACATGCTTTCATTTGCTGCCCGAAGGGGGAATTCAAATTTAGTGGTCATCCCACAGTCATAATTTCATAATTTCAAAATTTCATAATTTCATTTTCTGTTGAATGATATCATGTCTACTCTTTATTTTGCTAGATATTATTGTACAGGCTACAAAGTATTGAACTGCCTACCCCCCCCCCCCCCCCAACCTCCTGCAGCAAAATTGTCCACCACTTAAAGGGCAATCCAACCTTGGTAATAAGATGATTTGTGTGAAAGCAGAAAAAATAAGAAAAACAGGATGGTAAAAGTTTGAAAGAAATCGGACAAGAACTAAAAAAGTTATGGCTGTTTGAAAAATGAAATCACTACATCTATGTGAATCTCAAATTGGCAATTTGGTGAGTCAATTGTGACATTTTTGTGGACAACTCTCCCATTTGTCATACACAAAAATATCATTAATTTGCGGTTTTCTTCGAGGCGCTTTTACCCTCGTGTCAGTACTCAAAATATATTGGAGATAGCATATTGTTATAGGTCCTCATGAACGAAAAGATCCTACTGAGTAATGCATTTTGAAAAAAAGTGAAATTATAGTCATTTTGTGTGTTAGAGCAAATGGGGGAGTTGTCCACAGCTACATCACAGTGACATTACCTATTCAGCCAATTTGAAATTCCCATATGCATAGTGATTTTACAACTTTCAAAAATTCATAACTTTCTTAATGCTTTTCTGATTTCGTTCAAACTTTCACCATTCTGCTTCTCTGATTTTTCCTCTTTCTTTCAAAGCAACTTGCTATTAAGGTTGGATTTCCC
The DNA here is from genome assembly GCA_025618425.1 of Heliocidaris tuberculata. Lineage (NCBI taxonomy): Eukaryota > Metazoa > Echinodermata > Echinoidea > Camarodonta > Echinometridae > Heliocidaris > Heliocidaris tuberculata. The sequence goes on from CM046837.1 coordinate 17,790,885, forward strand.
TATAATCCATTTTTTAAAATTAATTTTGCTCTCTTTTGTGACATGCTTAGTTGCATTTGTATACATGTGCAATTAGGAAGATTGAGAGAAATGGCATTGCTGGTATTGTATGGAAGATATATTTACATCTATAACTCTAAGATCTCTTTTTAACCCTTTCAAGACAATTGACCACATTTTGTGGTTTGGCTTAATAACTTTTGATTAAGAGCTCTAAAAATTATACCAGATGCATGAGTAGAAAGAGCAAAAATTTCTGCACTCACTGTGTTCATTTTTGTTACATGACCATATTGTGTTTGATGCCAGGAATTTAAAAAAGGAGATTAAGCTTTAAAATCCTTAAATTGGCAACACATTGAGAGATTCAAAATCATTGTTTTTTATTGAAATTGGCCATTTTTCCAACTTTTCGACAAAGTTTCTAACCATGTATAATGTTTTCAAAGACATTACATTTTATTAGAACCATGTAGCACTAACAGAAAAATAGTATTGTTGCCAATTTGAAGAACAAAATGTGATCAATTTAGCCCTGAAATAATTCCTGTCCTGAAAGGGTTAAAGATAGGTTTGCAAAAGATGTTATTGCTTGCTTCCTCCTTTGCCATGATGATTAACAGGAAGGTAGAGTTCTGGGAAAGGTAAAACATAATTTGTGAGCTTTCTCATTCTCTTTACATGTATGTCAGTTTGGAAGATTATCATAGTAGAAATGTCCCCTGAAAAGGATTGCTCTTCAAATGCCCTTACATTCAAAATATGACAAGAATCAGCTGAAATGTTTGGGCTGAACATGTGTGTGTAGTCCCATCCCATATACACGTTTCTGTGTGCAGTGCATGTGACTCTCAGCAGGATTGAGTCAATTTCTTCTCATTTTGGTGATTCCAAAAACTGTACAGCATACACCAATTCTTATGTAGACATGATAAACCTTTCCCAATTGCTCTGAGACAGTTTCTTTCACAATGTCATCGCATGACCAGAACTCAACTTTATCTTTAATTTTGAAAATCCAATCTTGATGGCTCAGTTTCTAATCTCTCAACAGACAGTCTGTTTTGACAATAATCACTCAAAATATGGGGGCAAAATGGGTCATAAATAGTTGAACTTGCCATCGGCCATCCATAATTTGGTTGGGAGACACGGAACAGATCGCTCAGTTGTCAGATTAGTGAATATTTTCTTGAATTATGGGATAGGAGAAATTGAGAGGATGGAATAAATTCTAAGTGAGGATGAGGGAGTATATGATCTAAAACTATGTGCAAAGGAGAGAGAGAGATTGGACAGTTCACTGTGTACTCATAGAGGAGGTGCAACCAAATACTAATTTATTCAAATTAGAGATGTTTGTTCCAATGTACCTTTGGTGACAAGCTATCTAATTCAACTGGGCAGCATCTCCAAAATCATCTTAAGTCTTTAAGTTTTGAACATCCCATGAAATGACTAACATTTACACACAATTCAATGGGATGTCTCAAATTTAAACCTATAACAGTTTCATAAGACTCTGCCTTGTGATGTATGATAGCATTTGTATGGATGAAATCCACCTTGCATACATTAATTGATGCTACATGAGGTAAACCTGTGACAAGCTTTCAGTCATCCAGAGCAACTTCTATTGAAGAAGTTTGCGTACAATCATTAGTATTACTGGTCTCAAATCAAATTGCCGAAAAACTACATGTACATTTAGAATGTTCTACAATTGAGATTCATGCGTAGTGCAATTTTATTTGCCAATCTAATATTCATGAGGTATAATGGGCCAGTGGTAGGTTCCACATGATGTTCATTAAAGGTTGAACATATATTCCTCGCATACATGGTGGTATAAACACACCCACGCTTGCCTCCACCCAGGATCCCCTGTGTCCAGTGGAGCGATGATGCGTAACCACGGTGACATACCAGATAGTTCATTCTGGCATTACAAAGGATGTTCAGTGAGGAGAGAGAGGGGGGAAGTAGGGATCACTGGAAGTGCTCCTTGAAGCTTGACAGTGTCACGACATCTTCCAGGACAACTTGGTCACCACAAGTTGGGATTTTAAGACTATTTCTCCTGGTCATCTCATTGATTGTGCAGGTCTGAGCAAGGAATATATGTGTGTTCTAGACGTATGATATGAAAGGTAGTACTGTTTTGTTTCGTGATTTTTGAAGGAACAATGGAATGCTATGTGATATAACATTGCAAGTGATTGTTTGCCACTTACTTAGAGCAGTTTTGACCATAGCTGTATTCAGTGACCATGCAAGTTGGACATCTGAATATATATAGGTAGGCCTACTTCATGAGTTTTCTGAAAACTTTGAGACTGTGAGTTGGGATCTCAAGATCATTTCTCCTGTCACAGTAAAGTTTGTCATCTGAAACTGCAGTTCTGACCAAGGACAACTGAAGTGTACATGTTTTTCCCATCGGTTTCAAGTTTACTGAAATTATGTTGTGTTCATTTGGATATGAAAGGTATAGTGCTGTTTTGTTTCGTATTTTTGGATGAACATTATTAAAGATGCTATGCCATTGTCAGCAGGGATGTTTGCCTTTCAATAAGGGCAGTTTTGACTATAACTATACATCCGCTGACCAAAGGAAGTTGGACATCTTGGTGTGTATAGGTAGGCCTCCTTCTCAAGTTGTATGTGATTCCTGTATGAACTACAGGTATTGTATTGATAACTTGTGTCATCCTTCGTCTGTATTATCTGTCGAGGATTAATGAGGAGGAGGAGGAGGAGGACTCAAATTGGACACTGGAAAGATGAGGGGCTGCATATTCAATTAAAACACTGTTGTGGTTTACCAGATTCCTCTGACCATCTTCAAATTTAATGCAAAAAAATGTGGACTTGTACTGTAGTTGATTTTCTTGTGGTGTGTTTGTAGGTAAGCTTCAAACTATGTTTCTAGAGAAACTTTCAGAAAGTTGCTCTTACTCTGTTGCTTGTTAAGAACTAGAAGAGACAAAAATTGAGTCTTATTTTGGGGTGCAGGCCTGATGTAGTAGTTTCCACCATTACAAAGTATCAGAAATATTTCTGAATTGAAAATACATACAAATGAGTAACAACAACATAAATATTAACATATGGGACAAATACTAGTAAAATCACAAATGATGTTTGTGTAGGCCTTCTATTTTTAACATTGTTAGTTTTATTACTCTAGATGCTGAAATACTAGGTATATATTCACTGTCATTAGACGAGGCTGTTTACATACCGTAATCACTGACTATGGAGGAAAACAAAAGACTATTGAAGGAAATAATGGACTATTGTATGGTGAGGAAATGAAGCTTTGTAATGGCTCGGTCTTTTGGGTTTGAGAGACAATGGAATTCATTGAATTCTTTGAATAGTTTCACTCAAGCCTAATACCTTGTTATGAATAGCTATGATTTCTCTGGGGATTGGGTATTATTTTTACGTTTCTGGGCTGAATGTTCACTATTTTTACAAGGATGGTTGTGCAGATCCTTTTCCCATTTCAGCTACAAGAACAAAGTCTACTAATCCAAAAGAAAGAAAAAATAATCATACAGTAAAAAGATATATTGCATTTTTCTGTTGTGTTGTTTCACTTGCATTTCATGATCTCTTTTGGTAATCATTTCCCAGACTGGTGATTGACTAGACAAAGGTTTAGCATCAACTAATGTGCTTCATTTTTAGCATTTTCAACATTAGTAACATTTCTTTGCCTTCATATTTTTTACATTAATGATAAAAAAGATTTCCTTCTTCATCCTTGTCATCTTAAAGGTAACAGATAGTTTTGGGAGGCCCTCAAAAACTTTTTGTGAGATTTCTTTGATTTTACTTAAAGGAAACCAAAACCCAAGGAGAGAATGAATGTTATTGGAAAGTGAAAATTCAGAGAAGCACTTTACAAAAAGTTTCATTAAAATTGGTTAAAAAATGAGAGAGTTATGGAAGTTTGAAAAGTCTCGTTTTATTTTCTATGGGGATCCTCAAATTGGCAAAATTGCTTCAAAATGGCTGATTTTGTGAACAACTCTCCATTTGTTTTGTACACAGATTTTCAGATTTTCCCCATTATCTCTCAGGGTGCTCCTTGTCTCCTCCTGAACTCGACATATGTGGTGTAAAATACATTTTCCCATTATATATGTTGAGCTCAGAAGGAGATTAACTGCACCTTGAAAGATAATGGGGAAAATCTGAAAATCTGTGTACAAAACAAATGGAGAGTTGTTCACAAAATCAGCCATTTTGAAGCAATTTTGCCAATTTGAGGATCCCCATAGAAAATAAAACGAGACTTTTCAAACTTCCATAACTCTCTCATTTTTTAACCAATTTTAATGAAACTTTTTGTAAAGTGCTTCTCTGAATTTTCACTTTCCAATAACATTGATTCTCTCCTTGGGTTTTGGTTTCCTTTAATAAAAAGCAGGGTACTAACATAACTAAGATGCTGTGAAGTTTTTTCCTCCTCAAGTGAAATATTTACTGAATGAGAGGTGAAAAGTAATAAAAATCCCTGGCCCCAAAAAGAGGGGATGTAAATTCAAACAACGGCCACACACACTACTCACATTAGGATTGCTGTGTGTATAGAATACGCTAAACACATAGTGCGAAGCGCTGGGTTTATTGTGCGGGGAACCTTCGGGTGGATATGGTCTTAGCGTGAGGCAGTGAAAAGCCGTTACCAAGCGTTTCTTACAGATATTTACACTAAAATTTGTTCGAAATCGTGAATGGAATGTTAAATAATCTCGTACATGTGTCTTATGATAAAAGGAGAGTAGTATGTGACTATGTTAGATAAGTTTCTTGCCAGTATGATTTTTGCTACCGAGACTGTCTATGAGCTTTAATTCTTGTCTTCTTTGTTCTTTCTTTTGTCTTTGGACATCATTTTGGCTGTCAAACCAAGTTGAAGGGTTGTTACAAAACTGTCGGTAATCGCTGTGTCCTGCCCATCATGTGGTCAGTATCCTACCAAACTCCTGCTAAGTTCACTGCATTCTTATATTAATATCTAGCATATGCCACCCCATCCGCATACTTTCGCTCTGCTCCTGAAATCTTCTGTCATCCTAGCCTTGATTCAGACTGCAGGAATTTTTATTTCTATCTAGACATCAATTATGGACCCTGTTTGGAGGGTATGAGGATACAAAAGTCTTAGAAGACAAGATAATGATTTTCATTTAAATTTCATTTCAAAGTGACTCTTTCTAAGGGTATGTATGAGCATGGACATCTAGTAATATTGAGAAATGTCTAGTGAAACTTGTCCTTTTGCAACAGGTTCTGTATCCGTCTTTCATTTCATTTGTCCATAAGAATTCTTCCAGTGTCTTTTAAAGATGGAGCTGGGTGAATATTTTTATTGCACTTTTTTATTATTGATCCCATCTTGCTTGCATCAAGCAAGTGCAAAGAATCCAAACTTGCGAAAACTTTATCTTCTCTCTGCAGGTGTATAAAGGCCACCGCACACCTTACGATCGGTCTGCGATCCGATTTGTGAAATAAATCGCTATAGCATTAAATGTTGGCATTTTAACAAATGAACTCTACCCTATTCAGGTTCTGAAAAGTAATATGAATACTAAGCATAGGGTTTTGGTGAGCTGTCAGCTTTCTACAGGGAATAAGGGCAAAATTAGTTTCAAATTGTAGGCAGTCGTACAATTTTGTGACGTCACTACGACTGAGAGTCGATTGGGCCATTCCACTGACTAGAAAACTCGGCAAAGGCTGTATTATCGATTTTACTATCTGTGTGACTATTCAGACACTCAATCAAAAATATTTTTCGTTTTTAAATGATTTGTCAAATGATATTACATTTTCTTCTGAAATCGGATCGCAGACCGATCGTAAGGTGTGCGGTGGCCTTAAGTTTCTGACACACTATAACGGTATGGTACATGTATTTTCATCAAAGCAAAGACATAGAGCTTGGTGGCTGGAATGAGACCAGCATGAAACCTGGAAGCAAATCATATTAATCATTTCCAAATCAATGATGGTACAGCAGGGAGGAATAAGAAAGGGGGATAATAAGGGAGATTAGGGCCCCCTGCTTTAGGGCATTCTTAGGCCAGCATGTTGTCTCAAAATGATAGTGAAGATGAGTCGTCGTATCAGGGTTGGTCGCACAAGCAAGACATCAGGGCTTGATCAGGTCCAGGAGTTTATTGATTAATATATTCATACATTGTATACTGATTTAGATACAAGGAGCAAGTTTCTTTGTATAAACAGATTGGCAAGCTGTGATATATATTTGTGATAGGGACTTTACAATCAATTTCTTAGTAGTCATTTTTTTTTAAATCATTCGGCTGTACAGACTTGTTTCATGAAGTGAATGCATTAACTGGCTGTTTTGATAAGATTATATTGTAAACAAATTTTTGTATAGCCAATATTTCCTTCCATTTCAGACAAATATGAATCATAATTTGAGAAAAATACATTTTATATTATTTATCAAAGATGCCTCCTTCTAAAGTAAATTTTTAAAAATTTGATTAGATTTGCATCAAACTATTGTCATTTGAAAAAGCTAACTTTTTAGAACGGGTATATCAAACATTGTACTTTAAAAAATTGATATATGAAGTTAGCAAGAGATGTTCCTTCCCACTTCTTGTGAAAACTGGGTTGGTTCATACCTATGTTCGGTTGGGGACATTCCAAAGACCTTCTGCGCTTCACACTAACAACTGAGAAGCAGCAAGAGGTCGCTCATCCACAGTGACTCCAGGGGTCACATCTCAGTGGTGGACCGGAGCTAATCCGCACAGTGAGGTGCGTCATTATGCCCCATTCTAAACAAATTGGAGATACCCGCTAATAAGTCATCTTCTGATTCTGCTATCATCCTTTGTACAGTATAATACAGAGAGGTAGTTTAAAACTCTTGAATTTTAACTCTTAAATGGTAACCTTTTTTGTTGTTGCAGCTTAAAACTTTAATTGGCAAAGCTACTGGCCTCCCTGTATGTGGGATAGGGCAGATGGCTGCCTAGATTTTACCCAGTGATTGCTAGTTTTTCAGGCTTTTGCAGGATTACAGGCCTCTTTGTTTCAGGCTTTTTCAGACTTCATATTTATACAGAATTGACATTGCTCATGGTGCAGCATGGGTGTCCTTTCAGGATTATTTGATAGAAACCAATTGGTATTCCTGATATGTTGAAGAACAGACTACACAAGAGAAACAGAGATATTTCTGTTTGAATGAATATCCTTTGAAGGTCCTATATGAAAATGAGCACTTGTCTGAATGTTCTCCTGTTTTTTTAATCCAACTCTTTTATTGTCAGTGAATAGTAACATAGAAAAAATCTCTTTAAAAGTCAAAGTATTTTCCGATCTTACATGTATGTCAGTAATATAAAGTACCTTTCACATGCAGCCTATTTTACCCCCAACCTTTAGAGAGTTCCTTTTATTTTTAACAATATATTGCCATAAGCCCCAGAAGGTGTGAAAAATTACACTTTACCATGATTAATCAGAAAGGTCTAACAACGTTCATGCAAACCTTTAATTTGACTCTGATTTCTGAACTGCATTGCTCAACTGTCACTGACAGCACGGTAAGTTGCTGTGTAAATGTCACTGTTATGCATACATTAGTTTGTGTGATGGGAATATTGGACATGTCCTGGGTGCATTTGAGCCTGCTAGAATGTTCATGATCTGTAAATATATGCCCCCAGAGGAAGAAAAAATGTGATTAAACTCAAAGTCATTATGCTTCTGCAATTTATTGATGGAGAAAAGAATTGGAATGATGTAATTTTCAAACTACAATATTTGATGACAAAATTGGATTATCTTCTCTACCCTCTCCCCCCCCCCCCCCCCCTCTCTCTCTCTCTCCATTTACCTCACCCCCACCTTCTCTTTCTCTTTCTCTTCTCTCTCTCTCTCTCTCTCTCTCTTTCTCTCTTTCTCTCTCTCTTTCTCTCTTTCTCTCTCTCTTTCTCTCTTTCTCTCTCTCTTTCTCTCTTTCTCTCTCTCTTTCTCTCTTTCTCTCTCTCTTTCTCTTTCTCTCTCTCTTTCTCTCTCTTTCTCTCTTTCTCTCTCTTTCTCTCTCTTTCTCTCTCTCTGTATCTTTCTTTCTCTATCTCCTTTTCCCTCCCCCACTTTCTCTCTCCCTACTTTCTCAGTACCTCTGTTCTCTTTCTTTTTCTTTTTCTTTTTCTTGCTTCTCTCTCTCTCTCTCTCTCTCTCTCTCTCTCTCCCCCTCTAACTCTCTTTCAGAGTGACCGGCTTCATATATTTTTCAGGACACCAATTCCCTGATTTCTCTTGATTCTCATTGTTCCCTTTTTTCCACTATTTCTCTTGAGACTCCTGCTAAATTGACTAATCACGTTATTTGGATCTTTCAAGATACAGGACACCGTAGAATACAACAGGGATTAGGAAAGCTCAAAAGAGCTACTGGTCACAATCCACCAGAATTCATTCAATTTCAGTTCAATCTATTGTTTGAAATAGAGCATTTGTCAATGTTTTTATATATTAGTCATTTCAGTATACTTCAGTGGCAGTGTTTATAAAGATGAGTATGATAGTAGTGATGCTATGATCTCCTCCCACCCCCAAAAAAATGCAGTCTTGATGTGACACTGGAACCAATTCCCTAGATAGAACCCTGTCAATTTCATTGAAATAAGAAAAGGGCATAGTGAGTTCAGATATGTTGAGAAGTTGTTTCTCTACATGGACTGCGAATGATAATTTTGATATAACTTTCCCCATGCATTTCTAAAATTCTTTTTAATGCAGGACTATGGTTTGAACATTTTTGAAAGAGCCTAAAAAATACTGATGGGATAGGCCAATGTTTTTTAAAGATTCCAAATTAAATTTGTTTAATTTTATTCCAGAATTATATGATGGCTGCTTCCATCATCTAAATAAATGTTATGGCAATTCTGTTGATATCTAAACCCTGTCAGAAGTCCATGACACTGTTTACTTATGTTTCACAATAATGAAAAGTGTCTTGAGAACTACAATGAAATTTCAATTTCATTCAGTCTTTATTCTGTTGATAATCTGCGAAGGTGATTCCTTGCAGATTCTAGAGTTTTATGGCGTTAAACCTTTCAGGACAGGGATTATTTCAGGGCTAAATTGATCACATTTTGTTCTTCAAATTGGCAACAATAATATTTTTCTTTTAGTGCTACATGGTTCAAATAAAGTGTATTGTCTTTGGAAACAATATACATGGTTAGAAACTTTGTCGAAAAGATGAAAAAATTGCCAATTTCGATAAGATACAATGATTTTGAATCTCTCAATGTGTTGCCAATTTAAGGATTTTAAAGCTTATTCTCCTTTTTAAAATTCCTGGGATCAAATGCAATATGGTCATGTAACAAAAATGGACACAGAGTGAGCAGAAATTTTTGCTCTTTCTACTCATGTATCTGGTATATTTTTCAGAGCTCTGAATCAAAAGTTATTGAGCCAAACCACAAAATGTGGTCAATTGTCTTGAAAGGGTTAAAGCTCAAGTAATTCACAATGGTATCTGTTCATAACATGTAAAATTATAACTGCATGGGATTGTATGTAGATGCACAAGTTTAGAAATTCAAAACCACTCTTGTCTTGCAGGGAAACGAGGGGGAAAATTATCGATGCATGATTTTGATTTCTAAGGCCATGTTTTCTGGGTCAGAGCGTGTGGGATGATCAGATGCCGGGCTTCTGATCATCATTGAAATTATATCATCCCCGCTCTCTAATCTCGGTGCTAAATCCGCGACGGGTGCAGCAAGGAGCACAGCCCAGCGAAGGAATGTAATCAATAATTCCTCAGACGTAAGAAACAATCAACTGCAGAAGTGTCGGGAGAAGGTAATACCCCCCCTCGCAGCTTTGCCGCAACAGCGGATATATCGGCGGTATTCCGCGGAGGAGGAATATGTAAGCGAGGATGTTTCATCGTGGAGCTGGGAGGATGGATATCTTGATTACCAGGATGCACTCTCCCCCCCAAGCCTTCTTCATCGTCGTGTTCATTGTGCCTCTCCCTGCCTCGCTAACCTCATTCTCGGCGAGTAGGTGCTTCTACAGTTCATACATGTCTCCCTTGATTGTTCTTGAAGTTCATTACAATTTAAGCACTCGTCTCCTTTTCCCCCGCCTCCCTCTCCATCTCTCTCTCTCTCTCTCTCTCTCTCTCTCTCTCTCTCTCTCTCTCTCTCTCTCTCTCTCTCTCTCTCCTCAGTGGAGAGTAAAGCACTCCTTCGTCTTTCACAATTTGTTGATCTCGCTCTGCTATTACTTCCATCCTGTTGTAAGCGAGAACGCGGTGCACATCTCGAGTCTGGGTCCCTGCCTCTCTTTGAATTACTTCTTCTGTACGTGAATGTGAGCTGCATTCCATGACCTTGGTGTCATTGTTTTCAATCGTAGATTTGCAGGTTTATCTCATAAGCTAGAAAACAGAAAAACTTCAAGAAAACTGAGCGGATTACCCATCTTGTGTGCATTCAATGCTGTCTCTTCATTCTATTACACTCATCCTGAATCATTTCTGCTGTTTCATCACGATCTTATTACTTACTTCATCTTTCTGCATCTCTCTGAATTTCTCTGATCTTTGAAGAACTCCAAAACATCATCCTGTTTGGAGCATGCTATATTGCATTTGCGATCTAAATTATTTTTGCTTTTTCGTCAGGTCCATAAAGCTTACCTCAATATCTCTGCATCTTACCAATTTCTGAATGCTGAACAACTCCAAAACATTGTCATATTGAAGTCTGCTCTGCTATGTGTTTTTTCATTACTTTTGCTCACAAATTTCTGCAATGGCTGGCTGAGGCATTCTTCTTGACTTGTTGATTTTACAGCGTATCCTGTGACATTGTGCCCTTCTACTTCCTTTTGGAGCTATATCTCTTGAGTATATGGATTTAATGCACATGCCTCGATCTCAAGTTGATTTCATTTGTGTGTTTTTCTAAATATAATTCAAGGTAATGCTCTTTCTCGCGAGTCGTGGAAGATACCGTTGGATCATACGAAAGGATTATTCGAGGGGATCTAACGTGAGCCCGGAAGGAAGCTTGTGAATGTTTTTTAGTCGTTATTATCCATGCTGATTCATCTTTCTCGCATACGACTGCTTGTCTTCGTTGAATGTTATAGATGCAGGTGACCCTCTAGCATTTACCACTGGAGAAGTCACATATATACAATGCTGTACATGGTGAATAGTGGTGTTGTAGGTTTGAAAAATCTGTTTCATTTTGGTGAGACTTTGTAGTTGATTGTAGTAGCACAATATCAATAGTTTTTGGAGTCACTGGTATTATCAGGATGACATCATCAGTGTTGCATCATGGGAGCAGTTATGGGCCACAAATACAGAGTGCAGGGGATAGAGGGCCCACTAATATTATTGTGGACTCCCTTTTTGTTGTCAAAAGTCTGTGCCTTGTTCAGTAGGGAATATGTAGTAGTCAATATTGTGACTTTAATTTGGCCCGGTATGCAAGCTCGTCCAAATCATACTTCCAATAAAAATCTTGAAGCAACTCGTATTTCTCTTTAGTAGACAGTTATTGATTGATTTTCATAACCTTTTCTGAGCTCTTCTTTTCTCAAATTATTTATGGTTGTGATGGGTGCAATAAAGGGACTGCTGGCATTTCAGGGGCTTGTTATTTGAGGGAGACGATCACCCTAATGGCTACATGGCCGGGTTCATTCACATGAGAAGGAAAATAGTATAAAGAAGCATGCATAAAGAAACTTAGGTGATGACTGTATGATAAAAGGGACTTTAACACAGCGTGAATACCATTAAAAGACATGTCATGAAATAAACTTAGGAGGGAAGTGAGGAATAGTGTACAAAGCCCCCTAAAATACTAGTTCTTTGACAAAATTATGTTTTATAGACATGGGGTTGAAGCATACAGTTTTCTCAATGTGAATGGGCCAATTCTCTCCTGTTACATGCGATTGATATATCTTATTAGAGTAGGACTATTTCTCTTTCTTAATAAAAAACTTTTTTTTTTTTTAAATATATACCTGTATACTTGCTCAGTGTTAGGTTGAGTTTGTGAAGTATCAAGTTCTTATATACAAATGTTTTATCTTGCTGACTGTATTTGTAGGAAAGATCTGTATTTGTGCTGAATCACTCAGCATCCTTCCTATAGTTGAATCTGCTTAGGATTTCCTTAGTTAATATTTATGTCAGATAACCCCCCTCCCCCACCCATTTTTTTTTTTTTTTTAGAGTTCATACTACATGTATAGTAGTTTGCAGGAAAGGTAGTTTTATTGTCATAGTAAATGAAGAATTTTGTTGTCTTTTATTCAGATGTTAGGTAATTTGTATAATATTTGTCAACCCAATGTCATACATAGTTCATTTGCTTTGTGTGTTAATGGCAATTGATTTGCCTGTAAAGTTTCAAGTCACTACCATATCTATGATGAGGCTAATAAAGCCTTTTTGACTGGGTTACCCTTCTGCAAATATACAGATTTATTCCACTTTCCAGTATACCAAATAGGTGAAAGAGAGTATAAAATTATTGTCAGCAATCGGGCCTGTCAGCAATACAAATTGTGTCTAAGAGACTCTGTATGATATGAATTGTTCATGTATTCCTAATCATTAAATATCACTCTGTTCCCCCCCCCCCCCCCCCCTCTAGTTTAGTCATGTCATCTTTGCTGTGAAGAGATATATTAAACGGGTGTGATGCTCATTTGTTTTGTGACAGATGTTTCTGGTGCAGCAATCTCTTTCGGGCATGGCTACCCATCATTGGAAAGCTGTGCATATGGAAAATTGATCACATTACACCTCCTAGAAATGTATTATTGCATCTCGATATCCAACTTCTGCTCAATCTCTTTCTCTGACCCTGCTGTCTTTTGACATGCATCTCTCTTTCTCTCTCTCTCTCCCCCTCTCTCTCTCTCTCTCTTTCTCTCTCTTTCTCCCTCTGTCTGTCTCTCTCTCTCCCCCTCCCCCTTTTACCCTGTGACTTTTTTAGTGATTATCTGAATACCAACATTGCTACCCTCTAAATTCAACCTTTTTTTAATGTAAAGAAGAAAGGCAAGATTTTTGTTTTATCCCCAAATATTGGAGGCAATATCAAATTTGAGCAGTTTCATGAAACACTGATGGCACTGAAAGTATTCTTGAGCGAGTAGTTCTTAGAATACAATACCTGAATGCAACCCTCAAGAACCAGCGCACAACCTTCCCAGGAAGACGAATGTTCATAGCTGATTGTGATGTCATACTTCATGATACGAAGGATGCCCCTGTTTTGAAGGTCATCTTGATCACATGTAATACAAGCAGGGGTAATAGAATTAATGTAGCAGCAATTAGGTGCTCTCACATACATGTACCCGGTGTCGGTCGGTCGTATTTATGATCTTGGTCGACTTGATGAACATTAGACTGGTAGAAGAGCCGATGGAAGGGGATGTTGTTGAGGATAAGGAGCTAGGGAGATTTTTAGAAAGTTGATTTAGGTCTTTCTGAAGTCTAATCAGAGACACACACTATGGTCTTCAAAAAACGTGACCAAAATAATTATAGAGAGGTTCTGTATTGCTGTCATTCCAAAGATAGGTTTGCTTCGAATTTTAGAGGAATGTATAACATCAACCTCCCCCCCCATGCACCCGCCAAGCGATGCCCCTGTCCCCATAACAGGCCTCCATGTCTAGTACTAACCTTCACGCTCAGATCATACACTCTTGTTGTCATAACAAATAAAAAGATTTGATGAAAACGAGTGTGAATTTGCCAACATAGATTTTTATTGGGATGTATTACTACCCCTCCCACCCCCCCCCCCCACCCTCCAGGCAGTGCCCCTGTCCCCATAATTTGGCCTCATCTGTGTCTGCTTCAGACCTTTTCCTTGCCCATACTCTTGTAGTCATAACAGTATTGACACAGTTAGTGAAGTGTGGGCTCCAGCTGAAATTCCAGATCTCATTACAATTACAAATATGGCTTCGACCACCTCCACTATACAAGTGGTCGATTTGTTATCACAGAATGCATCCTTGTGTGAGCAGCAGGATTAGATGTCTAAATCAACAACAAAAAAACTTTTATGCCTTCTTGTTTCAAAAGGTTATATTATAATCAACGAGTCCAAAATATTCAGTTACATGTATATAACTCTGCATTATATTTGTATGAATAGCCTGTTTTGCACATATACAGGGCTCCACACTGCTTTTTTTTGTCGTGGGGTATGGAAAGGCAATTTTTAGGGCCTTCATACAGGAGCCCATGAGTAAATTACTAGATTTGGGGGGACCGGGGTGGGGGAAAAAATGGAGGGGGGCCTACATGTTCACCAAACCCCTATTAGTGAGCACTGCCATATAGCACAACAATTGATGATTTTTAGGTGACTGCTGTTGTGCAGGGGGAGGGGTACTACATGTATTTTATCATTTGTAATGATCAGTCTCATATTTCTCCAAGATAACCATGGTGTCATTACAATTCAAACAAATTAAGAATTTATTACCTTCCTTGCATAACTGCTGAAGTCTGTTCTTGTAATATGAGACATTTGATGATGCTGATCAGTCTTTATTTTGATGGGTTCATCATTAATTTTGGTTCATTAAGTATTCATAATCAAATGATAATGCCTGTTGTATGTACTTCAGAAGCATCCCTCTGATGTATTATCTATCAGGAACTTAATATAATGATGTTGTTGTCAGATCCGTAAATAGTCGCAATGTTAGAAGTTTTGAATTCAAACTAAAATTCAAGTCTATTGTAAATAAGCTGAATTATAATGGAAAAGGGGGAAATAGACATATATGGAGGTAACAAATATCTTTGTTTTCATGATTTTTGTGACATGTCGAATCAGGAAAGCAGTGATTTGTGCCATTTTTCTTTGATCAGTGTATATGCAACAACCTGAAGATGATACAGTATGACTTGCCCCTTGTAGAGTTGGGTTTATTCTACTTATTTGTTATTTAAAGAACCTTGGCTAAGTATTTGTATGCTTTGCCATTGATAGTGGCCTTACAAAATGAGAGATATAAGAACTGGTAATGTTTGTCTTGATCATGTAACAATTTGACCTGCCAAGCCTCTGGACAGTAGTCTATAACTTCAGCCTGTATCTCATGTAGTTTTTGTTTTTGATGCACCAAGTCATTTGTCAGAGAAATCATAATGGTACATGTATGTAGGTTGTTGAATGGTAATGTTTTTCTACTATTTCAACTTTTTTTCTGTCTCGTATCTCTTGCATATGTTGTATTGGTCGCTCTGTAGAGGGTCTGAGATTAAATATCATACAGACTAGGCAGGATGATTATCACCTATTTAGAGGATAAAACAATAGATCACTGTGTAATGATGATGATACAAGCAGTAATCCATGCTGGGGAAAAGGTCTGTGCTAGTCTGTGTCTGTAGACTCTATCACACAACCATCTTTCACATTTTTTTAGAAACATTCAAGCATCATAACCATGAAATTGCTCTGAAAATGAATTTGATAAAAAACTAAATCAGGAGAAGTTTTTGAATAGCAAATAGAGTGGGCACTATAAGAAAGTAGAAAAATTAAGAGGGCATATTGATATAGTTATTGTCTAATTATTGCTGTTGCCTTGTATGTAGACTGTCCATGGCAAATGGGAGTTATGTTTTCATGAGGTTCTACTAGTGGTAGAACAAGCTCGTCTGTAGTTTGTCATGTGCGATTGATGCTGTGGTAGATGGTAGGCCTACCTTGTCAGAGGAACATGTCACAAAACCTCTTCTCCTGTAAAACACCACCAGCTGCGACAGATGCTGTAACCCCATCCTCCAGAACAGTATGTGGTTGTACACGATACTTTCTGTTTGAGCTCTGAGCATGGATATTCTACCGACGTCGTTAGTATTTATTCATGGTCTGACTTACTGTTAATGTGGATTGTATATCTGAGTCACGGAGGATATAGAGCGGCATGTTATATATTTCATGTTTACAGTTTTTCTTCCTCTTTTGGAGATATTTTGAGAGAAGATGATCATCGATGTTGCTTGTTGTTACTGGTCATTGCTTGGACATGTGCAACTAGAGACATTTGTTGGAGTTGACTGATCAGTTCAGACATAGATTGGCATGTTATGTATTTCATGTTTGCAGTTTTTTCTTCCTATTTTAGAGATGTTTTGAGAGAAGATGATCATCGATGTTGCTTGTTGTTACGGTCATTGCTTGGACATGTGCAACTGGAGACATTTGTATGGAGTTGACTGATCACTTCTTGTCAGACAAAGTGTTATTTTGATCTATTTTTTGATCCATTCTTTCTGATGTACGGAAGAGAGAAAGATATAAATTCCAGCTTGTAGTTTCTTGTTTCCCGTTTCTATTACAAGTTTGTATGTTTATGCACATGATCCAGTTTTTATAAATTGTTAGAGTAGAATTAAACTTATTTTAATCAGCAGTACATAGTGATTTCATGATACATGTTAGGAGGTTTTACTATGATATTTTTTAGAGTCAGTTGGTTGTGTTGTTTTGAGAAGTCCTCGGTGAAATGAAATTCTCCTTTTCATTCCAAAACTTTCCTTGCATTTTGCTCTATTTAATGCTGAGTGAATTTTTGACAAAAATGAGGAAATAACAGCAATCTAGGAGAGACCAAAATCAGTGGCAGATTTGCTGAGGAAATGATCGGCATTTTTTCACAGACATTGACCGTGTTTAATTGCCCGACCCTGTAGTTGTTTTTGCTTTGATTAGTGCATTATCACTCAGGACATGTTATGGTCACAGGCTTCAGTTGACAAGATATTTCAGGCCTTTATGCTAGAGTTGAGAATACTTTTTATTACTTTGTGTACATGTTAGTGATAGGTTTCAGTTGATCTGTTTGGAATCCATTCACATTTTTGTTAATCACTACTCCTGCTAATTTTAAGTAATGATTAATATTTATTTCTAACCTAAACATGAAGTACAGGAAAACTAGATCAAAGACACTATACCTACTAAACTGTTGAAAAAATACTGATGCAAAATTAACACTTTCAAACCAGAAACTTTCGCGCGCATTTAATGTTCACGAATTTGGCTAGTGGTTCAGATTCGCGAAAGTTTCATGCCGTGAAATCAGTGAATCATAATTGACATAACATTAAATTTTTGCAAATCGTAAAAGTTTCTTGCCGTGAAAATGGCTGGCATTTACAATGCGCTAAAGTTTCATGTTTTTTTCCGGTTTTACAGTATGCATTCAAATTGGCAGAGTACATGAATGGAGCATTTACAAATCAGGGCCCTGTTTCATAAAACTTGTCATCAATGACAAGTTGCAATAACTGTTATAAGCTACTGAAATCCTTGCATTTGATTGGCTGAGAGCAAATTTGTTGGTAAAAGTCACCGACAAGACACTTGATGAAACGCCCCCCCAACACTATCATTGATGCCTTCATGTAGGTTTTGCTTCAAATGTTCACTGTACACCAAGTCATCGAAGCAAGTGGTATATAAATCAAAGATGCTATCAACGAAGCTTGTAATGAGTGATTGATCTTGTATTAGATCAATAGGCATTGCAATTGTTTCACTTTCTGTGTCACAGGGCTGAAGTATCATTGATTATTTCTTAATTAGTGTTATGACATTTATTTCAACCACCGATTACCAGGGCTGTAAGAGACAATGAAGGTGAAATGCTGTGTCCATGGACTTGAACGCCATATTTAACGTTCTTCCTTCATTTCAGGAAGCAATACTTGTGATTTCTTGGATGATTGGTTCCCCATTAGTGATGATGACATCTGTCGCCAGAAGGGCGTTAACTCTGTGTCAAAGTATATGAGTTAACGCCATTCTGGCTCCAAACAGATGATATGTTTTGTATATAATATTTCTGCAATTACAAGGTTGTTGAATGTTTCCCAATGATGAACTTTCTGGGTTCTTGCTGTTCCATAGTTGCCATTTCGATGAATCAAGCAAGACGAGTTTCTTTCAGATTCTCCTTGTCTGAACATTTTTGTGGATAAAATATGAATTTATTCCTTATTGCAATCTGTAGGTCAAGGTTTGTCTCTGTTTGTATTGTGTGGAGTTACCACTGGATCAAATGCAAAAGCTATATGCAACATCTTTTTACTTCAGGAGTGCATTGTAGACATTTATAGAGTCCTGGAAGAGTAGACAACCCAATGAAAGAGACTACAGATGCTACATATTAAACCAGACAAGTAATATTTCTTGATATGTGACATCAATGACATGCACTCATAAGAAGCTGTTTTGAGAGCTGCTTATGAAACGAAAACCTTGTTTAAGACAGCATTCACTGTGTATGAGGCTTTCTTCAACTGCTACTTGGTAAAACCCTTGAGTTAAAGACACTCTACAAGTGCAAGACTGGAAATTAATTGGATTATTCAAATCTGGAGCTTCCATGTTTGAGGTTATTGAGACAAGGAAACTGTGTTGAGTTTGGAGACTATCCTCGTCGATCTTGTTCCCCCATGCCAACCATCACCACGGCGATGGACATCGAGTGGGAATGGGAGATTGTGGATACGGATGAGATCGGAAAATGGGTAAGTCCTGAAAAAAGGGAGAGTTTTCAAAAGAATTTACACTTAAAGAGAGAGCATTCATGTACCTTCAGGTTTTGTACTAGCTCTTTCAAGTCACTATTATAAGGGCAAATTGATACTGTACTACTTGCAACTTCAACTCATGATTTTAAAATGTGTTAGAGAAAGACAACCTAAAATTGTGAAAGTGAAAATTGATTTGATGTTGATGATGATGGTGATGAGGATGATGATGAGGATGAAGAACATGATTTGAGGTTGGAGTAGTAATGGTGATGGTGGTGATGATGATGTCTGATGTTGATTTAATTAGCTTTGTTTGCCCATTAGTCTGCCTTATGTATTATACTTTTTTCTACCAAATTTGTTTGGCAGATATCATGATTTATGTCTTTTATCGAACAAGATGACTTATAAACTAACTCAAGATGACTTATAAACTAACTCAAGAAAAAAATACTTTTTTGTGTGATCAGTTATGGTGCTCTAATTGTTGTTGATCTATTATGAAGGCTCAAGGTTATAAGAGATGGCTCTATTGGGGTTAATACATTACCTGCAATCTATCACACAAATTGATTGAATTAATTTAAATTTGCGAAATCTCAGGTCACTGATGACCAATAAAAAGATATACCTTTGGCCTTTTGAAAAAGGTTCTGTTTACTTTGACTATGTGTATGCAAATCCTTTGACCCCACCCCCAAGCAGACCTAAGTGGTATTGCACTCAAGCATGTTACTGTATACATCAGTGGCTCTCTGGATCAGACCAGGTTAGTCTGAAGATTCAGACACTTTGTAGCCTAAAAGAATCGCCAGTGATGCTTGATTCCGTTGCTGCTGCAGTTATTTTGAGTCATTCTTTGAAGAAAAATAGATTCTGGGGTACTGGTGTGGTCTGACTTGTAAGAAAGGCAGCAAAAATGTCTTTTTCGGAAATGTTTCTGGTTTTAGAGGCTTCTGTAGGAGAGAGGTGGAGCAGGGAGTTCCACCTCCCTGGGTGGAGTGGAGAGGTCATAAAAAATAGCTCTGGAAATCTAAACTCGAAAAAGAGCTCTGAAAATACTCATGAGAACCAGAATATTTTATTATTATAAAGATCACCTCCAAAGATATTCACCTTTTGTTCAGAATCATTTTTTATTATTATTGAAAGAGAGAGAGAGAGAGAGAGAGATAGAAACAGAGAACTACTGTTAACAATAGTAGATTACACTGAGACAGTCCATATGTGCTCTATAAGTTGACCCGAAAGGTAACACTTTATCTGCTCCCCTGCCCCTTGCCCCTTTTTATGAACCATGAATGTCCTCAAATTTTAAGGTCTAAGGACACTGACAAAGACTACTCTTTACTCCATAAGCCTAGCCTCTTATAAGATCCAATAGAGGGCCCTTTCTATCCCTTTTGCAAATGTTTCTGTTTATAGAGGCTTCTATGGAAGAGAGAGGGGGAGTGGAGACCCAACATTAAAAAAAAAAGTTGAATTACAAAGGAGAAATCCCTCTGGTAGCTTACAAAGCAGACTATTGTATCAATGTCACACATAAGTGCCCATGATTTATAAAGCCGTGTTTCCTGTCCCTCGTAAATAGAAGAATAGGGGCTAAGAATGCCCCGACTTCAACCCCATCAAAGAAAAAACATCAATAAGAGGGGGGTTTACAAAGACCGAGAGAATAATGATTTAATCAAAACGGTGTAGAGAGAGGAAGGTTCCCAGGTTGTGAGTTTATTGTGAATTCGGCTCCAGTTCTTTTGAGTTGAGGGTTTTATCGGGAGGTGTATGTTGCCCAAATTCCGCACATTTTGATGATTTGAACAGTTGCCGAGGATAAGATGAATAGAGAAGGACGGCCTGTTGTTTAGGAAGGCAGACGAAGCTGTTGGAGTAACAAGCAGGGGGTTCTTGCCTTCTTGGACAACAATATTTGTCCATTTGTAGGGCGCTGTGCTACCGAGTAGCGCTCCAACTGTGTTGATGGGAGGGGTGTGTTTATAACTGATGTTGGTCCACCCCTGGTAGCTGACCGGTGCTTGGTGTAAGCTTTCCCTCCCCCACCATCTTGGGAATTCACTCTTGTCCCCTGGACATCGCATCATCATCCCCCTTCTCTGCTGGAGAAGTTCTTGATGCCTTCCAACTTTGGAATCTTAGGGATGGAGAAAGGAGAAGGAAGTGTAAAGAGAGAGGATTTTGATGCTCATTACTCTAACTGATGTCTCATTTGTGTGTTTATCTTTTGGGAGTGAAGAAGGGTCTGCTGTGAGCTGTCCTGTTTGGATGATTATTTCGGATATTACTTGCAATCGGAATAAAGTTGGTTGTGTCAGGACTCAGGGAATACAGTTCTGCTAAGATTGCTAAGAAGTTTGGTAAGTCTATTCACATTTGATTCCACACTAAGTTTCACAAGTTGACAACAGTTTCAATTTTTTTCTGCCTTTCAGGTTTCCTTGCTTTGAATTCTTGTATTTTGCGGATTTACAAATCACTCTGATAATACTTGGAATATTCTGCCTCCCCCGCATTATGAGAAATTTACTACTGGCACTACTGGACTACTGGTACTAGTGCTCGTGTCGGCATGGAAAATCTATGTCGCCATGTCGCAATAAAATTAACGCCGATGTCAACATGTGTCGACATCTGGACATGAGTCAAACAAGTCTAAACTCGGGTCGCTCCCGTAGTGACCGTACACTATTAAACCAGAGTTACCCGACACAAATTCACAAGAGCTTTACATGGAATACATGCACTATGTCCTCATGGGCTCACACTCGCAGTCATACTCACTTACAGTTCTCAAAGATGCACACTGTCAACTATTTGCCCCAAAATTTGTTTTGTATGATCCAATTTATCAAGCATTAATGAAAGTCATGCGGTGCGAGTCAGCTAGTGTCGCATATCTAGGCATGTACATGTACGTAATGTATACCGGTCGCAGCTAGATACGCAGCGATCGTGTCGCGCGCGTGCGCTGCTAATGCGTATGTGAAACAAATCACGTACGCGCGCACGACGCCACGGCGAGGACGGAGGTACATGTAATTATATAAGACCCATTTTATGTCGCCATCGGAGCATGCGTGTCGACATGTCGGCAAAGTCCAAAACCAGTACTTTTGTCGCCATAGTGGCGACATCAGGCGTGTCGATACCAGCACTAACTGGTACTATTTATGGCACTGTGTTATGCTGACGTACAGGTACAATGTAGCAGTATATGGAAAAAGGATGCACTCTTTTACATTTTGGAATAAAAGTGAAGTACATTTATAGATGAATCAATGTCATTCACAGCATTTTATAGTGTCATACATGTGTCATCTTTGCTAAGAACCAGAATGGTGTTAACTCTATGTAAAAGTATATGCTAATATGTTAATGTCCTTCTAGCTCTCAATAGATGAGTGGGTGCACACTTGGCGAGGTGTAGAAAGAGATTAGAGTGGATGAGCTTTTCACAGAAAAATGGAAATAAAAGTCTCGTCTCGATGATATCACACATACTGTACGCATATTTATAGAAACACATGCAGACTAGGCATTATGTATGGACCAAACATTCAAAGAAAAGTGAAAGTGTCAACATTGATTGATGTCGTAGACAGGATCCTAATTAGGACAGTTTGGACTTTAACCAGATAAAGCATAAAAAATTCTTGCTACATCCTGCTGCAGCCACTTCAATGGTTATTTAGACACATTTTCAGATTGGGGAGGGGGACACAACCAGCTCGTGCCCCCCTCCCAAACCCTGTTTGCATACCTTTAATGCACAAAAATATGCCTCCTCAACCTATAATATTTTACGAAATTTCCCCACTCCCCCCCTCCTCCGTTTTTTTTTTTACAAAATCCTTGATCCGCCCCTGTATAGACATGGTATTTGTGTGATAGTTTCAGGTGTAGAAATCAGCTTCCTTATTAGAGTGACATCATCATCATCATCATCATTGCCCCACATTATCCTAAAAATAGACAGGTAGAGAGGCTGATTTTCTACTCCACAATCAGTTCATACTTCAAATCCTACTCTGCCTGACTGCCTGAACCAAGGCTTCTAGCTGACCTGTTGCTTTCTGTTGTGTCACCGGAGTTAGAGGACTTGTTGCAGGAAGAGACTGAGGATCACCTGTAATCAATGATTCTCAAGCAATTCGTGGCAGTTGATCAGTTGATCAGTTAGTCTGTAAATTGAGCTGAGGTGTTGTGGCAGTTTTCTGACAAATGGTTTTTCAAGTCGTGTTGCTTGTAGCAGTTCACCTTTGGATCATATGATGCACTCATCAGGCTTTCCTCTTTAATATCTGGATCTGATGTTATGGTGTACAGCCAGTAGCGACTCGTCTGAATGGTTGTCCATTTTGGGTAAAGATCATCTTCAGTGACAGAGTGACAATTTTGTTTCTGTAGAGTGATATTCCATAACTACCTCTTGCAAATCTTGTGTACAATGGACATCTTGAAATGAAATAAATGTGGCCGGTGACACAGAAGAAGATAACAGTTGTGTGCATTTTTGTGACTCTAATTTTGCTGAAGACTTTGATTGTTTAAAAAATGTGTCCTGATGTTGTGCAGAATCCTGGGCTAGCCAGTCGCTCAAAGGTGTCCAAGAGAGTGCGCTTCAAGGTGAGGTGGAAACGGGATAATTTATAGCACTTTGGTAGCATGAAAATGTTATTTTGTAAAGCCTTCCTGAATGTTGGCACACTTCAAAATTCTTTGGGGAGAGAAAGGCTGCACCCCTCCTCCCCCCAGCTTCCACCATCCCTCCCCCACCTTGCACACCTGTGTATGAAATGTATTATTAATAACTTTAAAAGTGCTTCATTCTGCATTGGTAATGGTTTTCCTCTCCCCCTTGTGTCCACCATCATTGTGATGAAAATAACCTATCACTAATGTCCCATTTTTGAAAGACAGTCACCTCCCTCTTTCTCTCCGTTTCTCTTTTCTCCTTCCACCCACCCTCTCTCACCTTTTCTATATACTTCTCTCTATTCATCTCCAATAGAAGAAGTACAATTCGAGTGTCATAGGGAATCATGGTCGTGTGACTGGCATTCAATGTTAATAATGGGGAGCAGCGTGGAAAATAAGAACTTTTCATCAGAAGCACGTCGATATCTAATGCTGCAGCTTGGTCCCATGGGTTCATTATCGCGTTAGTATCATCTTGAAGAACATGGGCTCGTCAATTGCACAGTCACACTCCCGTTGACGACCGCGTCAAATTAGAGAGTTCCCGCTCCACACATCTGTGGAATTAATAGGTCGGGACAGAATGAGGGTGAACTTTTCACTTATGAATTAAATGTCAAAAAGAAGTCAAGATTTCGCCTTTGACTTTTACTTCTTGAAGATGAAAAAACCAAGAATTAAGAGTTGAAAATAGCACATCTAGAAGGTCATGAGTCTCATCAGTTTTACTTGCCATGACACATTTGCAGTTTTAGTGAATAATCATCAACTTTATAAGTAATTCAGTTAAAGATATGTGCTATTTTTGTATGTTATTTTCATGTGATCTCTGAAATTATCAACCAATGTAACTTGGTAATGATTTAATTATTTGAAATGCTGTAAATGCAAGGTTACAAATTTCATGACAATCAAAATATCTGTAGATCTACATGTACTTCTGCCTAAATTACTGTATTTAAATTAATGTCATTTGATTTGAAATTCAAAAAGGAATTTTAAAAAGACAGGCATCTTACCTCCTACGTGTAGGCCTCCATGCCTATAGATCTAGAGTTGCTGATCATATGGTAAATAATTATTTCGACAGTTTCTTCTTAAGATGGATATTTTGGCTAGATTGGGGGGGGGGGGAGTTATACCTTTTGTCCTTGGAGTGCTGTTCCTGACTACCACTCCTTATTTAGCCTCTATATTCTCTTTGCCCTCATCAAATTACTAACAAGTGATGCATAATGGCATTATTGAAGTATAAGCAGTGAACTTGCCTGATGTGTAAAACGTCCCCCTCTTGTACTTGGGCTATTAATAGTACACCTAATACCTAATAAATTCACAGTATGTAATCGTTAAGAGCCCCTTGGCTGGTTTATTATGCATACAACTGGAAACGCTTTGAGCTGGAATATAAAAGGGGAAAGCAAGGAGAGCCTGTAAGCCTTGATTTGCCTTGCTGAGGAGGGAACGGGATCCCCGACCTTGCATTCAAACATTCTTGCGGAAAAGAAGAAACAAATAGAGGATCAGGACGAGATGGAGAGGATGAAATTGTCGTATATCATGTTGCATCTTCTCTTCCATTCCAGTCAACTCTGGTATTCACAAGACCATTACCGCATCTCTGCCGCATCTCGTCAAGAGAGCGATGAGAACAGATGCTCGGCTGAACCTCTCGGCATTGATTCGGCCTGTAGTCATGTCGAAATGCCTCTGGTTTTGCTTTTGTTTGTGTATACTGTGAAGCTGACGTCTTCATCCGTGCAATGTTGAACATGACTTTGCATCTAAAAAAAGGAAATGGGCACTGCTGATAAATGCTTTTCGTCAGTATCAGTGCGATGGCATCTTAATATACCAACACTGCTTAGGATCTATTGATGAAAACATTTCATCACTCTTGGCGATGGTATCTCGATCTACATGTATAAACCAAGTCTACCGACCAGAGTTCAAATCAGGGATGAATGTATATTTGGTGTTGCTGTCATCCGAGTTGAGAATGAATTTTCAGCGTCCATCACCAAACGTCTTCCATTTTGGTGTCCATCATCAAGCTTTTCTCCAAGAAGTCCATCTTGTGATTAGTACTTGATAACATGGCGTGGTAGGAATTTTCCATGATTTCTTGGTATGTAGCCCCCTTCTTGATGTTGAACCTGCAGTGATGACGTGATGATGATGAGTACAGTAAGAGGAGCCTTGGTTGGTTCTTCATCTTTGATTGGAGACAGTTGTGATGCGGTTCTTCATGGAGTGGACTATTTCTCCTCTGGTCCTCCTCTCTGGTCCTCGTCTTGTCTTGAGATGCATGCATCAAGTGCCGTTCCTTTTTTAGATTTCATTATTTGTTTCTCCTGATACAGTTTATGTTAATGTTTTTATATGTTGTTTGGTGTCCACAATTTTGTTATCAATGCTCTATTTACATATACACTATGTACATCCTCTATCTCTCTATCTCTCTCTCTCTCTCTCTGTCTTTCACTTGCCCTATCACAATCCTCTCCTCTCTCCCTCTTTCTTTCTCTCTTCCTCCTCCTCTTTCCCTCTCTCGCTGTTTCTTTTTCTTCTCTTCTCCCTGTGTAATGTGAGCGTTCAGTAATATTCTCTTTTGTTCATATTAGGTATACACAGTATATAACCTTTACCTTTTTTTCTTTTCTCCCAATTTCTTTTAAATTGTATTTATTAAAGTACTCCATTCTATCTTCTATGGAGAATAGTACTATGTCTGGAGCTAAGTGTTTGGAATATTCATTAGAATAGTCCTGTGGGGGAACCTATTTCATCGAGTATCAACCACTTTTTATCTATCACTTTAACAAATTTTGCCTATATTTTCAACTCTTTTCCTGGAAATCCAAAGCATCATCTTCATAAAGACCTTTAGCTTCCCAAATTGATAAAGTCAGCAGTAGACTAGTCATTAGAGTAATGTCAGTGTCATCAATATAGTCATCAGTCTGGCAATATGTCTGCTTAAAAGTTTGTTCGACTCTGAATGGTGACCTGACTCTTTTTTAATACTTCCTTGTAGACTTTCTATTGCCGAGGATGCTTAGGGCTCTCTCCGTAATAGTCCCACAAGGAATTTGAACCTACCTGTTAATAATTTCCTTCTCTAATAAACAAATGTAAAAGGTCTTCAAAGTAGGTCTCCCTCCATCCTTTTTTTCTTTAACTTGGGACATTGACTTTGCAAATTCTTGCCAAGGTGATGCGTTGTTCTGCCCCAAAGCTCGTTTGCTGAGCACAAACTTGGGCATTCCTCAAAAGATATTGCAGATTCATGGCAGGCCTTTGCCATTTCCTTGTCAATGTAAACACCGCCTTGACTGTAATTCAGCAAATTTACACTTTAATTGAACAGCGATCTCTAGATGTTGCAGGAAGGAACGGTGTGGATCTGATTAAGTTCAGTGATGATTTAGCTCAAAGTGAATAGGAGCTGCCATAACTCGGTTGCACCATTGGTTTGTAGCAGTCTAGCAGGTCCATGGATGACACAAACACACAGGATGTCTTTCAGCAGGATTTGCTTTGGTTGAAGCTGTATACATGTATTTCTTCAGTTGTACCCATAGTTGGCTTAATCTAATACTTTAGAAGGATTCATTCTTGAGCCTTTGTTACCATGTCTTGCAGGGAGGCTGTTCAAGCTATATTGAAGGTAATATGAATGTATCTTTCTCCATCTGTACATTATTGGTGTTTGGTTCTCTCATGCCTTTTGGCATTGGCATTGGCAATGGCAGCTACCCAGCTGCATTAATACTACATTTGTAAGTTGTATTTAGGCCTGTTGAGGCAATGTTTTCAGTGGAAAACATCCAAAGTCAAGTTCATTATGGAAATCCTGGTAGCAACCTACATGTACTTCCAAGCTGAGAACTTCCATGGATGATCCTCTCATAATTTACTTCCACTTGGCAGGAGAAAGCATCTAAACTCATTTTGCAGTTGGCTCTGCAAATTATTTGGTTTATACTTCACATGTTGCAATAGGGATGTCTGTGATAGATTGCTTATATTGTACCTACTGAAAGGTATTAATAGAAAGAGATCAGATCACCACATCACCTTCATACATGTTCTAAACCTTGAAGACAAGTGCTTCATCATTCATCAAATGGTATCTCACGCACAGAGTTTGACGGTTAAGGTATTAGGTTTTGTACCTCAGAAGACTTCACTGCTTTAACCATTCTTTGTGAATGTTAATAAACTACGACATATTCTCACAAGAACTGCGATGATGCTGTTGAAACATCCGACTGGTCATTTCCTGAAAGCACGCTTGTCCCTAGACACGATCCACTTGTTACTGACCAAAGCAGCTATGGTTCTCTTCTGGTTGGAGCGCCATACCCGTGTGAGAGTACAAAGCGTCATGATTAACCTAACGCTCAAAGAACTCTTGGAGAAGTTTGAAGAGGTAAAAGGAATATTTAGGAGTTGTCCTGCATATGTTATCTATTGATAGCCAAAGGGACATTAACTCATATATTTTTACTTAGAATTGATTCCCTTGTGGTTCTCTGCATGCAGACAAACTAGAGTGTGAAAAGGATACATTTTATTACGTGATCAATTCAATTACTCTGCAAAATGTTTGTGTTAAAATAAAAGTGCTGTAACAAGCGCATATGTAGATGTAGGTGAATTATAGCAGCTCTGTATCTATTTCATGATTCTTGGAAAGAATATATTACATGTAGCAGTACTGTATTTCTAATGACGTATCATTGAGTATTGAAAAGGATACATTTTATTACATGATCAATTCAATTACTCTGCAACTAAACAATGAATTTTTTGCAATTAGCAAACATTTCTTGCTGCAAAAATAGTAATTCTGAACAGTGTGCACACATTTTCAGGTCGTGTACTGGGTAAGTTTCTGCTTTCAGTACATCAAGACTGTATACATGTAAAAGATTCATTCTTTGAGATTGGTATTCTCTATTGAGGCAATATCTTTTCATCTTTTTTTTTTATGTATACTCTTGATCCAAATACATGAGCAACGGCCTAGATAAAATGGGGTTATCTGCAAACAGCTTTGTGAAACCCAGCTTTCTGTGGTACCTTTTTTCAAAATCTCATACAAATTCTTACATTTTCCTCTGGTGTATAGTTGCAGGGAGAGATGTTTGAGCTTGTAATATCAGACCAGTCTCGGTGTAAATGATCTCTTTATGAATAAATACCAATAAGTAAGAGCCAGCAGCACATTAGGGGAAGTTGAATTGAAGTTCAAGCCGAGTCCAACCGATGAATACCGGCTTTAGATATTGATAGAAGATATCGGTGGTCGAGGCTTTTTGTGCAGGAAGCTAGGAAAAATGTGTCTGTATAAATAGGTTAATAGATATCACTCTGCTTCAAAAGAAATCTGACAATACTGGAAAAGATAGAGACTTGTGCAGAGATACTTTGTTATTATGGTATGTAATGAAGTGTAGTTGTAATTTTTGTGAAATGAATTCTGAAATGCATGTTCTGGTTGTGTTTTCCATGCTT
This sequence comes from Heliocidaris tuberculata, assembly GCA_025618425.1. Taxonomy (NCBI): domain Eukaryota; kingdom Metazoa; phylum Echinodermata; class Echinoidea; order Camarodonta; family Echinometridae; genus Heliocidaris; species Heliocidaris tuberculata. The sequence goes on from CM046837.1 coordinate 17,819,770, forward strand.
CTTTCAGTGGAAATGATGGGGTTAGTTCTCTGTGGCTTTTGTGGTTTCCTTAGAATTGGGTACACATTTAGGTGGTCTATACTACCACGTCATGTAATTATACATTGGGTCTTTTAGTTGGTCTAAAATCAGCTTCACAACAGGATTATGAGGATGTAATGTGTATCAAAGCGCTGCGGTTAGTATTGATGCGAAATTAAATGTCAATGAGAGTTCAGCTACATGTATGAAGGAAGCTCTGGTGCATCATCAATACAGATGAATTATAATTATATAGCAAAGAGGTCAAGGGTGTCTTTTCAACCTTTCTGTACTACTAGCAGCAGTGGAAAATGAATAACTGAGGAAAGCTTTAAGGGAGATACTTTATTCATGGTATATTTGCTCTGCCAATGGTAGGTCCATGAAAAGGAATGTATACATGTATGATTGTATTGGTGAAAAATGATAGTGGGTGAACTATAAAGGATATTGAATTTTAATGATTTGAGTTTATGAGAGTCTTGAGAGATCCTGAATTTCAGAAAAAATTTCAGCAGTGATGCATATTATCAAATACAGTTCAATGTGTACATTGATCTGTTGAAGAATGTTCTGATAGTGATTTGTGAGTGACAAAAAATATGTTTTATCAGTGTGTGACAGTGTATATGCATGATTATATCACTCTAAACATTACAAATAAGAATTTGGTTATCTGCAGTATTATTATTGACAGAAAATGTGTTTGTCAATTTTTTTCTGACATTTGTTTATTATTCTGAACTGAAATAATGTTGTTAATTCACTCGGATCATGGAGCTATGATAGGTTTGACTATTTCTGCCCCAAAGATACACTTAGCGTCATAGGCGTGACTTTGCTGAACATAGAGTTATGCTATTTTGTTTTGTGTATATTTGACAGAAGGATGAGAAAGGGATGGAATGACAAAGAGATGTTTGTGTGCAAAGCACTGATCCATGACTGATGACTGAGTCTGTATAAAGTACCACTTGTTTTTGCATATTCTAGAGATACATTGATTTTGTCACAAAATTAAGTTATTTAGACCAAAATTAATGTTTTAGATTACCTTCAAATCCAAAATGATTCATAATTCATGAATTAACTTATAATTAATGAAAACACATAAAACTGTTTTTGCTTTATTTTAGCAACAGATAAGATAAACAAGTTTATCTGACTGAATGACCAGGGCCCTGTTTCATGAAACTTATATTATCAATAACAGCTGCTGCAGATCTATGACAAATTTTTTCTTTAATAGCCAATCAAATTCAGTGATTACAGTAGCTTATAATAACTATCGTAACTTGTCATTGATAACAAGTTTTCTGAAACAGGACCCAGGTTAGCAAACGCAAGGGTATAGGGTACTGTATGTGCTTTGTAAAGCAGTACCCGAATTGGAGTGATGAAAAAAATGATTTTCAAGCTATTTTCATTATCTTTCGGGAGAGATCTACATGAACAACAAAATATGTGTGTCCTCAAATCATATACAAATAAGGAACTAAATGTAACAAGCACTATTTGTTTATGTGGTTCATTGTTTTATCCTGTTTTTTCCATCTCCAAAAAGTGGCATATTGGTATACGTTGGTGTGTACATTCTGTATGTTTTCCTTGTGATTTCAATGTCATATTTTGCTTTAATCTCCTGGACAGGATCTTCAAGCTGAGATTGAAGCCCACCACAGCATCCTCTCATCACTCAACCAGAGCGGTCAGAAAGCAGTCCAGGATGCGGACAGCCCAGACGAGTCCGACAGCCTCCAGAAGAGACTAGACGGTGTCAACCTCAGATGGACCAAAATACAGGACAGATCTGCTGAAATCAGGTGAGAAATTCCTCTTATTTTCCATTGTAAGGTGGGTTCTTACCAGTCTCCAGTGTAGTACCATAGCCCTTTTTGTCCTCTAAAGGGCAATGAGGTCATAGACCTGGCAAAGATTTTTTTTTATAATTTGATTTGGTTGAAGTTTTTGAAAGTTGGACATTATTTCATCTCCCCCTGTTCTATCAGGAAACGTCTCGAAGCCAATGCGGAGGAGTGGAACAGCCTCGTGAGGGCGACAGAGGAGCTGGTCAGGTGGATACGATTAAAGGAGGACGATCTTGTGAAGAGGCAACCAGTAGGAGGGGATTATAATTCCATTCAACAACAGATCTCGGACCACAAGGTAAGCATCATGTTCCTCTTAGAAAATAATTGATGGAAAATACCTGTTAAAGAATGTTGCTTTAAAGGGGGTACCCAATGCTAAAACAATGTTAGTTCATTTAAAAGATCATGATTTTATTAGCAGAAAATCATCTGCCTTAAGTTTTTTTTAAATTCGTGTTGCCAGAAAAATCCCCGAAATATGGTAAGACTTCAGGATATTTTGGCCCCTCAGCTGTGTCCCAATTTCAGCTAGGTAACCACAATGACGTCAAAGTGGTTACCCAGGTTCGCGTATTGCAGATGTGTTGCGCGCTAGACTGTACAAAATGCATTACACCTTGCGCGCATTTTGCTATAATTGCGCGACAAGGTAACCACTTTGACGTCATTGTGGTTACCTAGCTGAAATTGGGACACAGCTGAGGGGCCAAAATATCCTGAAGTCTTACCATATTTCGGGGATCTTTTAAATGAACTAACATTGTTTCAGCATTGGGTACCCCCTTTAAGATCGGCTATGAAAATTTTGAAGAATGAGTAATTACGAGAAGTTGTTGGAGAGTGCTTAGTTGCAAACATTCATAAAAGTATTCCTGTCACAGAGTACTCATTGAAAAACACATGCTGAAGAATAGCTGTTGAAGTACACTTCGTATTTTTAAAAAATATGTATTGAAGTAAAATTCTGATGAATATGTTTGGATATATAATATTCAAGAAGACTTGTTCAGGTGTGCCATTGAAGGATAAGTTACTTGCTAATGAATACTTATTGGGAAAAAAACACTTGTTGAAAAATATTTTGTTATGAAAAGCATTTGAAATGTGTACATTTAAATGTATTTATTAAATGTACTTCTTGATAAACACTTCCTGGATGCACTGTTAGAAATGCATATTTTGTAAATTTTTGTGGTATTATCATTAAAAATACTTGTTAAAAAAGAATGCAGATGTACTGCTTAAAGATACTGGTAGAATTTTTTGTTGAATACTTATTGAAGGAAGTCTTTTGTTTTCCCTGCACATTCAGGTTTATAAGCAGCAATTGGAAGAGAAGCAATCATCTGTTGAGCGTAACTTACAAATGGGTAGCCTTTATCTTGCCGAACAGAGAGATTTGGGTAAGTTCAGCAAAGTATTATCTATTGCATTATTCATATAGATTGAGTTGGATTATTGGGTATTTATGATCATTGATTTATACAATGTACAAGCAATATACACTCTGGACTGTACGTTTTTTATCTTTGAATTAGAAAGTAGATATATGGTTTCATACGTTTGCTGTGAATCATCATCTTCATCATCATCATCATCATCATCATCAGCTTCATCATCATCATCTTCATCGGCTTCATCATCATCATCATCATCTTCATCATCATCTTCATCATCTTCATCATCATCTTCTTCTTCATCATCATCATCATCATCATCAACAACAACAATGACATTAAAAACAGCATCATCCAATTTTATCACTTGACACCCACATTTGTTTTTAGAAATATTTATGATAGAGGAAGCATCTCACAAAATGCATATTATATTAAAATGACACAGTGTCTTAGCTAAACAGGCCTGCATCGGATATTTCAATTCTACATTATCTCACAATAGGAATTTAATCCTTACGCCTCTTTTTATTTCCTCTGTTTTCTTCCAACTTCCCCAGTAGATTTGTTGTCGGAGAAGGAGTTAGCAGGTCCAGAGGCCGAGGCTCGTAACATCGTCCATAAACTAAAGGATAGTGTCACTGATCTGCAGGATAGCTGGAACAAGCTCAATATCAAGTCGGAAAATTGGCAACACAAGTTAGACGAGATGTCAACGGTAAGTTCCTCTCCAAGAGGACATTTCTTTTGTACCATTTTGTATATTTCATAATCAACTTGCAAATAAAAAGTGTAGAATACCAGGAGATAAAGAGATAACTTGATGATAGCAAGAAAGAGTCTTTGATCATTCTTCAGGGTTACACTGTTGATGAGGTACACATATAACTCTTTCATTTTTGAGAAACTCAACAAATTATTTCGGGGAAGTACATTCATGTACATATACATGTCATTTGTATATCAAACTGCAACTGTGTGTAAAATCTGCTCGCTGTTATTGTGATGATTAATCAGTATTATTTTGGTAATGTGTGTATGAGTAATTTCAAGTTAAAGGGCTGGTCACATTTGTCCGATAACGATAACAACATCTTCAATTGAAGGTTCACCCTACTATATGGTGTGTATGTGTGAGTATGCTCTTGTCTGTTAATAGTAGGCCAGCTCTGGGTGTACCTTTAATGAAAAAATATCGTTCAGGCATCGTTATCGGACAAATGTGACCAGCCTTTAAGAATGTTATAGGGTCAAAAAAAACAGTTGAAACTGTCTTGCATTGAATTGACTTTGTACTTCCTTTGTGATCCCAGAAAATGCTAGCCTTGCACCAAGCCATGGACAAGCTGAGCGCTCGTCTGCATGAAGCTGAAGCGACAAGATCAAGATGGCTTCCCGTTGGTGATCTTATCATCGACAGTCTACCTCAGCATCTAGCTGAACTAAAGGTATGTTATTCCTCCATACTTCTCTTTATATATCTTTCTCTCTCCCTATCCCTCTCTCTTTCTCTCTCTTTCTCTCCATCTTTTTTTTTTTTTTATATTTTCTCTCCATCTTCCCTCAATAGCATTGCATCTTATATCTCAGTCCTTAATTTAAATTTTGTCTCATGTCGGTAATATGTGCTTATCAATCTCAATCTGTTCACCCCGCCCCCTTTTTTTTTTCAGTATGGCAGTTTTGCATGCATACACAACCCAGTTAGATTTGGGTGTGACCAAATTAGGATGAGGCCCCACCAAACTTTGGCAATGTTGGCAGGCAATGTACTGTTCAGTTTGTTTATAAATCAAAAGTCATTTGATCTAAAAGTCTAAATGTATTAAGGTCATTAAGTTGTTGTTTGTCTCGCTGTGCATGTACAAGTACATGTATCTCTCTATTTATTTATGTACTTCTCCCACATTTCTTTGCCACGATTCTTATATGTAACGTGAGATTTTCATCAATTTTTTTTCATGTATATCTTGTTCCGTACAGAGCTTCCAGGATTATTACAGCCCAATCCATGATGACCTGGAGAAGGTCACCCAGATGGCCGGTCACTTCCCTGCTCAGCAGGTCAGTCTCAGTACAGTCAACCAGGGACGACTAGAGGACATCGTCCGAAGGTGGAAGACCCTTCAGCTGGCCATTGATGAGAGGTCGAGACTGCTGAATGAGGCACTGAGGGACTTTGGTCCACAGTCACAGCATTTCCTGAGGGGTGAGTAGGGATTTTGCACTGTATACTCTGTAGTAATGATGAGAATTTAAGTTCCTCTTGAGATATAAATTGCATAGTAAACTGACTTAAGCAGAGGTGCATAGTCATAATGTTATGGGATTGATACATCTTTAGCACCACCTTGTGGTGACTATTTGTACATTTTAGGAGCTGTTGTTAGATTGGGGCTACATTGTATGTTCATTGTTTGTACAGTAGCACTCTCCCATGGTCTCTGACAAATGTCTGACATCTTGTCATTTTGCTGTGTGTTGGCAGCAGTGGGATACGAACAAATGGCATCAAAGCACTCTACATTGTTTCTCACTTGAATAAAGAGTTTTAATAACTTTTAGCAGTTTGAAGTGTAGTACGTAGACTGACTTTTTGTCATTTCATGGCATGGTGGCAGCGGTGGGATACCGACTTACTTCCTACTTGGTAGCAATGTCATACTCCATTGTCAAGGAACAACTACAGGAGAAATGACTTGCCTGAGGGTTTGAGCATTGGCCATTTATACAAACCTACAAACCCCAAGTCTTTGTTCAGGAATAACCACTTTTCCACATTGCCCCTGTATGCCCAAAATACATGTTGACTAGGCAAGGAGTTGTGAATTCGTATTAAAGTGAAGGAAATGAGCTATGAATAAAGGAAATTTCCTCATCACCATAATAATGAATGGGCTCTGATTTGTGCTGTGCATTAACAATACAAATCAGGTATATTCGAACACTTATCTGGTGTATTCATCAAGCTGCTGATTATGAATGTGACTGAAATCTGTTGGGTTTTTTTCAACTTTTCTGTTGAAGGCCATCCGACTGTTAGAGGGTTGATATTATTTTTTTATTCTGCATTAATATTTAATACTACATTTTTTATTAGTGAAAAATGCATCTTTTAGACGTTTACATATGAGGTGTTTTAAACCTAAAAATTGTTTTCTTTTTGTTTGTTCTATCAGCTTCTGTGCAGCATCCTTGGGAAAGAGCAGTAGCAGCTAACAAGGTGCCATATTTCATCAAGTAAGTATGATCAGTTTTAACTGACTCTTTCACATTGTAAGCCTCTTTGAAAAGTTGACAATCCAGGTTTGTTCTGCAAAATGAATATGACGGAAAATATATTAAGTTTTAGGAACAATGATTATAAGAATTTTGCAAATAGTTCCATGATATTGTGCTCGCTTCCATGAGATAACCATTTCGCAAGATAAATTTGTGGATGTAAGTGTCTTTTTCTTGTGCCCAAGCCAAGACTTTACCTATTCATTAGAGCTACATGTACCATTTTAAGACAATTTAAATCACCCATACAAGTCTTTCAGTATTACAGTTTAGCACAAAAACCTGTTTGTTGGAATTACAAAACGAGATACATGTATTTGTGGCAAGGGAGAAGAAGATATGCAAGCATGTTTATCAATTTAGAGATATAGGAACCCTAACCAATGTTTGTTTCCAAACTTTAACAGCCATGCGACAGAGACGACGCACTGGGACCATCCTCGTATGACGGAGCTCTTTCACTCTCTGTCAGACCTCAACGCTGTCAAGTTCTCAGCCTACAGGACGGGCATGAAGCTCCGCAGGTTACAGAAATCGCTCTGCTGTAAGTTGCGTTAGCAATCAGATCGTGCAGAAATATGAAATCCTTATGGAAGTCTGCTGGAATGACAAAGTATACCAAAATATATCCAGCAAACCATGATGTTTAAGAATAGTTTTAATGCAGGCATTGCATCAGGAGTGTTCATACACTGCCTGAAACTCCCAGTGCATTTTCACAAATTACATGTATATGAAGCTGGTGAAAATGGATGGGTCTCATGTATTGGTAACTCAAATGCTTTATCTGCTGGATTATCTTTTTCTGTTTGATTCTGTATTTTATAAAAAGGTGTGCTATTGTATAGAGTGTTTGAAATTTGTCTGGATCTATGCAAAATATATAATTTAGTTTTCTTTAAAGTGAATGAATGTATCCAGTGGATGTAATATTTAGATGCTATTGACTTAACAAGTATTGCACCCTTCCACTTGACAGTATACCTATTGAACCTGGCTAGTGCAGACTCCATCTTCACTCAACACGAGCTGGTCTCCGGTAACGACCGCACCCTCGATGTGACGGAGATCATCACTTGTCTGGCAACGGTGTATGAGAACCTCGCCATGGATCATCCTGGCATGGTCAATGTACCGCAGTGTGTGGACATGTGCCTCAACTGGCTGCTCAATGTCTATGATACGTAAGTACCATGCCCAACCAGCAATTCCAGATTTTCAATGTTTCAAAGGCTTTGTACACTTTATAATATTTTGGGGATATGAGAAAAGATCGGTCCTATCAAAGACAGCAGAATAAACAGTTAAAGAAATAACCAGTGAATTTCTAGGTACATGTAGATTTTATTTGTTTTTTAATATATTTCATGAACATGTTTAGAACGTGTACCGGTTGAAATATAAGAGAATCATGTTCCCTTTTAACATCAAGACAATATTTTTGTTTGATATTTTTCTTTGTGTTATGTCCCACATAATATATTGTGCTGTAATAGATGTAGACCAGTGCAGTCAAGTAGACAAATTCTCTTTTGATGGGTTTGTATGTGACTTTTACCTGAATGTTCGTCTGGTTTTTATATCCTTAACAGGGTGAGAAGTGGTAGGATACGAGTTCTGGCCTTCAAGGTTGGCATTGTCATGCTCTGCAACGCTCACCTGGAAGACAAGTACCGCTTCATCTGCCGATTCGTGGCCGATAAGAACGGGATGATCGACCAACGAGGGCTTGGTCTCCTGCTGCACGATTGCGTCCAGATCCCTAGGCAGCTAGGTGAGGTGGCATCGTTCGGTGGAAGCAACATTGAACCCAGCGTCAGGAGCTGCTTCAACATGGTGAGTAGGTCGTGGAGAGAAGGGAAACAGTTGTAAGGATTAGATGGAACTGTCTTCCATCTAATTTTGTCCATTGGGGATCTGACATTATCTCTGGTGACAGTGGTCTGGGTTTTATTCCGTCAAAGTTATAATGTACATGTACATTTTATTGTTAGGGATGGGCATAGTGTTGGGCCCAAACGTGAAGTAAAGAACTCAAACTAGTTTAAAAACTGGCCATGGAGCAGCTGTTACCAGAGCTTGTGCTGTACACATGCTCTGCCGATATTCCTTTACTTTAGCTCTTCCCCCTTTTTAAAATTTTAGATAACATTGAGTGAATATTGCCAATCAAATGGGACATTTTGTGAGTAATTTCCTTAAGTTTGTTCCTGTGTGATTGTTAGAAGGATGGTTAAGATTTCTGTGACCAAGCTTATTCAGAGGGTTAAAAAAAAGTAAAGAACTGATGAAAATAAGACTTCATATCACAGTAAATCATCAGCTGCCTGCAATAGGCAGTTGTGGCCGTGTATTGTTAATGGCAGTTATGGCCTTGCTCTTGAAACTCTGTGCTGCACAATTAAATCCAGAATATTAAGAAATTTTCTTTCTTTTCGGTTCTCCTTTACAGACTGGAAGCAAACCCCTGATCGAACCAGCCCAGTTCTTAGCCTGGATGAAGCTGGAGCCCCAGTCCATGGTATGGATGCCTGTCCTCCATCGGGTGGCCGCATCGGAGACGGCTAAGCACCAAGCCAAGTGTAACATATGCAAAGAGTGCCCCATCGTGGGCCTCAGGTACCGCTGCCTCAAATGCTTCAACTTTGACCTCTGTCAGGTGAGTGAGTGGTTTATGTTGAGTCCAAGATGAGCATGATTGTGTGCAAATGCAAAAGTGGCTTGTGAGCGTTAGCCTTCCCCTGCGACCCAGTTTAAAAATTTGTGTGACAAATATATCTTTGTCCAACATTATTAGATTCAATATTTGAGCAACTTTAACTCTTTGCCCTGTGCATTATGAAACCCAAGGCTGCTGAATTATTTTCAAAGGTGATGTGACCAATCAGTACTCAGATGCATGGGTGGAAAAAATCCAATGTAAACGACAACCGAAAACGCAATGCAATGAAAGCTATGTGTATTAAGAATGCATTGGTGCACAGGATTAGAGCGTGCGTTCAATCATGCAATTGAATAGGCACTATTTCTTTTGTTCGCGTGGAGTGTCGACTGTAGTTGACAGAAGCGAGCCCACGCTGGTTACGGGAGTCGAGAGTAGAGGGAAAACGGTTAATGATGAATCAAATTGTATGATTATCTGTTTGATATTGACATGTACACATGCCAACATATATTTTCCGATGCAGAATAGGTCATGTTGAGCCCATAATATGCATACTTACAGACTGACCATTCAGTAAAGATGAATTAATTTGTTATGTATTTATGATTCCTCCTTTCCTCCTGTGCAGAGCTGCTTTTTCTCTGGAAGGAAAGCAAAGACACATAAACTCTCACATCCGATGCAGGAGTACTGCACAACGGTGAGTATTTCATCTTCCCTTGCTTTGTATTAAACTTAAGACAATGATAGCAATGATGATGATGATTATGATGGGTAGGAGAAGAGGATACATAGAGGATACATATACATCTGCAAAGTAAAAGTGAACAAATCTTCACTATCTCACCTCATGTGCACACAGGATAACTTTTTACTCTAAATAAAACTAAGCATGTCTTCAATTAGAGTAGGGTAAATCTTTCTCTGTCTGCATTGCCAAGCTACATGTACATGTTATTTGAAAATCTTGAAGACTGTCTACGTTTAGTAGACAGCTATTTGATTCCATAGTAGTGAATACACACACTTCCAAATAACCCACTCAATTCTTTTTTGAACAGACGACGTCGGGAGAGGATGTGCGAGACTTTGCCAAAGTGGTGCGTAACAAGTTCAAGTCGAAACGGTACTACCGAAAGCATCCCCGAGTTGGTTATCTACCTGTCCAGTCAGTACTAGAGGGTGATGATTTAGAATCGTAAGTAGATCCTTTATTCGGTTTGGTGTGTGTGTCTCACTTGAGAAGATCCAGCATTTGTAACCTAGGGACCTACAGTCCTGTCTCAGGGACTTGGGTCATTTTTATTATTTTGCAGGAGAGTATTGTAACCAACATTGATTTTAAATTCAATGGAAATATTTACATTTAAATTTCAAAACTCAAAACATATAGGAGAAAAAGATACTGATTTAGTATTGACAATACTTTTCAAAATTCTTAATGATTCAGTCTGCAAGATAAACATATTATAACATGGATATTGTTGCCATATTACCATATTCTACAAAGCAAAATAACTTAACATTGTTTGTCCTCTTCTCAGGCCCATCACTACTCCCCAACACATGGCTAACCAAGACACACATACAAGGCTAGAGTTATATGCTAACAGGTAAGGTCAACAGTCAATTACTTAAAATAAGCAGATTCCTAACCTTAACCCTAAATCTGAACCTAACCTAAAACCCAATGTTTACCCTAACCACTACTGACCCTAACCCTATATCTTTTTCAACATAAATCCCGGAGGGAATGTCGCCGGAGGAAATGTGGAGGCACCAATCAAATCCCTCCTATGTATGAGCTTTGCCTTTTCTTTGTTTGGGATATTCAGAGGATTTATATTGTATTTATCCTGCTCATCTTTTAGATAAAACCAAGTTCATTATCTCTTCAAAAGGTTCCATTCCAACCTATCCAAACAGATCTTCCCTTATTTTTTTTTTCCATTCATGTGATCTCAAGCTTTTGCTCTGATGTTTGGTTGAGTAGTTACTAAGTTCCCATACAGGTGTCTGTTTGCCCCAACCTTTTAGGTCATAAAAAATACAGATTGTGAATTACACCATTTATTATTGGCCTTATATCATCCTTTCCTTGTTTTGTCTCTCATCCATATATTTGCAGGTTAGCGGAAGTTGAAAGCCAAGGAACGTTAAATTCTGTACCAACTGACCTGTGAGTACATAGTTTTTCTCTCTCTCTCTCTCTCTCTCTCTCTCGCACTCTCACTCTCACTCTCACTCTCACTCTCACTCTCACTCTCACTCTCACTCTCACTCTCACTCTCACTCTCACTCTCACTCTCACTCTCACTCTCACTCTCTCTCTCTCACTCTCACACTTTCTCACTCTCTGTTCCAGCAAGGCACATGTCCTGTTTTCAGTGATTTGTGCCAATAGGGTCTTAAGTGTTGTTATTTGAATATAATTTGTAAGCATGTTGTTTTTTCTTTCTGATATTCTACTGCTCCTTTTCTCTCTCTTTCTATTCTTCTCTTTGTCTGTCCTTCTTTTTGTCTATCCCTGTCTTGTTCACTCTTTTTAGAAACTGCAGAATCTTTGTATGATGACATGTGATCTTCCATGTATTTTGTCTTTTGTTTTCTTTCTAGTGAGGATGAGCATCAACTGATAGCCCATTACTGTCATAGCCTTGGTGGAGACGTTTCAACAGTGGTAAGGTTTTCTCTCTTTTCTTTTCATTTCTTGTTCACTTAACTTTCAAATAAGACGGTACTTAAAGATACTATTCATATTGAACATTTCAACATGGTCATGTTATCCGTAGTATCTTACTTCCCATTGCCTTTTCAACTAATTGTTTTGATATGTAGTAGTACCTTCAATCTAATGTGATTTGCTCTGTAAATGAAATATGTAGAAGGTCAACTGTAAGTTTATGATCTAATCATTGAAGTATTTACATACTGTAAAACCAGACACTTTCATGAATTGTAAATCGTCATTTTCGCAGCAAGAAATTTCCGCAAATTGCAGAAACTCTGTTGTGTCGGTTGTGATTCATTTATGAACCACTCGTGAAATTCGTGAACGTTTCATACATGCTTAATTTTCTAGTTTTACAGTGTATTGTAGATGTGAATGTGTTTTCATCATGTAATATTATTTCTGAGTGTTTTATGAATGTTCTTGATGTTTTTCTTTGCAGCCTAATAGCCCAGCTCAGATAGTGGTATCCATCGATGCTGAACACAGACCAGACCTGGAATCACAAATCAATGAGCTGGAAGATGAAAATAGGTGAGTTACACATATATGAACCTTTAATAGCAATTACAATTCAAATGGATCTGAACTTCAGTGTCTCCCATTGCAGTTACAAATTTGTCATTATTTATCATTAAAACTTAAACACGCATTATGGATTAAAGATGATAAACACTGTGACTAAAAGGTCTTGTCATCCATAGATGTGGTTACAAATTACTCTACAACTAATTCTATTTATGTTTTATTGAATCCTGGTAGGGTACTGAAAGTTAACAGAGTGATTTTATGTGATACATTTATTATAGTTATGAACATATATGCCAAATGTTCAACAAGGGATATCCAATAATTACATGAAGTGCAAGTCTGACATCACATGATTTATTCTTCCTCTGCAGAACGTTATTATCAGAGCTTGAAACGTTGAAGGCTCTGCGAACAGAAGACGTTAAGAGGGCGGCAGAGCTGGCAGCATCATCGGGTGATGAGAGGACCTCCGGGAGGTCGCCAGGGAGGGATGCGGAGCTGGTAGCGGAGGCCAAGTTACTACGGCAACACAAAGGAAGGCTGGAAGCCAGGATGCAGATATTGGAGGACCATAACAGACAGCTTGAGGCTCAGCTTCAAAGGTTGAGACAATTATTAGAACAGGTGAGAGATATAGTGTGATAGAGCCACTTGATTGATGGATTAATGGACATGTCAATGGGCTGATGGAGAGATTGATGTATTCTGTGAAGTAGAGTACAATGGAGATTAAGATGAAAATACAAAGGCACTGAGGATTGTGAAAGCAATAAGAGAGAGAAAGTGAGTTACATAGATGGGACAACACAAAGAAAGAAAAGCAGAGATAGAGTGTGGTTAGATTGGGAGTGAGGGGAAGAGAGTGTGAGAGATGCGGGGATTGAGGGAAAAAAGGAGAGAGCTGAAGTGAGAGAGGTAGAGATAAAAAGAGTTAATATAAAATATAAAGAAGCAAAATTTGAGGAGAGGGAAGAAAGACAATAAGTAGTGTTTTAATGAGTCCTTGTCACCCATGATCTGTTTCTGAAGATCTTACACTCATCTGAAGTCCTCTCCCTCCATCTTATTTAATTCCACAGCCGCAAGATAAGAGCGCATCACAAGTGTCCTCCTCCAAGACCACCCCAGCAGTTTCACCTACATCTTCCATTAGCTCCACCTCCAAACCGAGGAGAATACAGTATCCCGTTGCCATAGAAACCAGAACAAATGGAGGTACTAGTGACTACGATAGTGACATGGCAGGTATGAGATACATGTACTTGTTAATGGATGATGGGCTGTGTAATTTAATTATCATTAGATAAGTGGTATGACTTATAACTGTCAAACTTTAATCATTAATTCTTATACAAATGTGATAGAATTACAACTCATCAAGAAAACATTGGTTTTCCTTGTATCTATTTTTCCTCCCTTTTTATTTTTATTTATCTTTTTTTTTTTCTTTTTTCTTTTTTTTTTTTCTTTTTTCTTTTTTTTTTTGGGGGGGGGGGGGGGGTTGTGGGATGGGGGAAGCACATTCTTGACCAGGTGTAGTTACAGTTTCCAACAAGCCTTGATAGCTAGGGGGAAGACTTCAGTTTAATTCCTCTTTTGCCTTCATTGTGAAAGATTCTAAATTTGAATTTTCAAAATTTACATTGTGGAGCTTTGTGGACAGACAAATTGCTTCATGGAAAATAAACCTGTATACAAAGTACTCATATGTATAGGTGTAACTGTTCCTTATTGGTGGCTAAAAAAAATTGCCTTCTTTCCCTGTCACACCAGCAGACTGACCACAAAGCGACCACATCTTGGCCATTCGGGGCAATGTTGGTGTGACTTTGTCTCGCTGGTGTGACAGAGGCATTAGAATTGCTCAACTGATGCTTTACATCTCCAACATAACCATTTTAACAACTTGTAACAGGGAATGCAACGGTTAACCCTTTACTGACTTTGTTCGACCAATGGAACAAACAGGACTGCCACAGCTGACTTTTGGCACATGTACAGTGTACATGTATAGTATACTCCGAACAATGTTCCAGTCCTGGGTTTCGAAACCATAGCAAATGAAAAGTGCATCACTAGGCCTTTGGAGAAGCACAGCATCCATAAATTTGAATGCATTTGTGAACAGGTCTATTAGCTGTAGAAATGAAATACGTGCTTTCTTGTGGAGAGAGAAGTGTGTAACCGAAGCACATTGAGAGAGGTGATCCAACATTGCCTTAGGCTTTATTTAGTCAAAGATATAGGCTTGGGGTAGCAATTGAGTATTCAATTTTGTTGAGTTTTAGGGTTTTAGGGGTAGGAAACTGACCAGGGAGCAGTTGTCACCAGGGCATTTCATGTAAGCCATTGGGACAGCTTTAATAAAATAATGTCTTTCCCTCTTTTCACCCCAGGTGAAGAGCACAACAACCATCCGTCTCCCCACACCCCACCCCACCTGAAAGATGACCCCACCCCCAGGGACCAGCCCAATGGCCGAGACCACCACCACCACCATCTCCACCAGGGTGGGGCAGCTAACGGGGTCCAAGCCAAGGGCAAGGTTGACCTTGATAAGGTCATTCAGGAACTCAACAACTTTCCTGATGGAGCCAAGAACGGAAACGGTGAGTGGGGAAAATAATTTCTGACAAAATAAAATGGTCTTGAAATAGAGTTGAAGACTTGTACAACATTGCCTTATGAGAGACATTTCTATTAAAGTGATTTGGTAACTTTGTAGAGGCTTGATAAAATCTGAGCTGCCTGGCCTTACATGCTATCAGTGTATGTAACATGGTGTAAAAATGAAGCCCAGGGGGGAAAAAAAGCACTTCAAAATCATCATGTGCTTCACAAAAGTAAACATACATGTATGCAAGTGACCAGAAATGCCAGACTTATTTTCCCCCATAGACTCAGTGTTAGACTAAAGCGTATGGCCATATGCTTTCGTAAATGGAAGTATTCAGTCATAGATATCTTAATAATGGCATTATATATTTGAAAACCTTTCTATGCCTGGCTATTTATTTATCCTTCTGAACATCATTGTACAAGACAGATATCAGAATTCAACAATTTATTAAATCAAGCCTCCACAAAGTTACCAAATCCCTTTAAGATTAGGATTTAGTAAATGTGTTGTTTTGACAACGAAACTTATATCCAGTTACAAATTCTAGCCAAAATCTCTATAAGATGAAAAGCAGAGATGCAGATATAGATATATGGGACAAGGCCTTTAGTTTTGATAATCCAAGAGATTAGATACATAATGAAACAATGATTTCCTGTAAAGGGTAACATTTCTAGACAGGTTATGGAATAGATTTTCCTATCCAGAGGCAAGAGGAACAAATCTGTCTTTTAAGACTATATAGGACACAAGATAATTTATGACTCCAGACACTTGTCATTTATAGAGAGATGGCTACCAGGAGAGTTTGACTATACCTCCGTATGGAGCAGTTGATGCTCTACTTCAACGTACATGTATTCCCTTGATTTTCAGTCTAATTCGATGTTTTTCTCTCTTTATCACTTCCTCATCCCTCAGCTGGTCAGAACAGTGTTGGAAGTCTTCTTCACATGGCAGATAACATCGGCAAGGCGGTCGGTACCCTGGTCACCGTCATGACCGACGAGGAACAGAGCGACAAGGACAGCGAAGCGTAGCCAATCGCAAGCCTCCGTTTTCTTCAAATCATAACAAATTCAGCCAATGAGGGGTCTTCCATGATGAACATATTTACATAATCCGTATTTGCATAATCCTCCAACAGAGACACTATAATGTGCGCTGCCATAGAGAAGGAAATGTGTATTTTTCACTCTCTGTCATCTTGTTGCCAGTTTGAGGAGTCTGTACAAAGCATACAGATTTTGTTTCGTCAATATCCATTACCCTTTATGACTACATGGCTTGGATACTTATCAGAACGTTGTTGTATTTGTGTTTAAATATCAAGAACACCCTAGACTTCTGTTGAAGGATCCTGTCGCCATAGATGGAATGCTGCAGTCTATGAAGAATTCTAAACAATTAATCATCCAAATTATCTGCTTTCCTAGGCTGATGATTTTAATTATCTTATTGCCGCAACATTCAATAAACCATTGTCTTAATTCTAGATTTATTGAAAATCTATCAAGTATTGCCATTGTTGAAAAAAAATAAGTTACCCAAGTCGTGGTTGAATCGGTTTCTATGCATGCTGCAGTTTTGTATTTTGTTTTTCGTCACGCATTTTCGTTTGTATTATGTTCAAGATGTCTGTTTGGAAAAGTCGAGTCTTTAGGTTCATGTAGACCATTTGTAGGACCAAAGAAATACGAAACATTGCATGGAATCAGGGACTCAAATAAAAATGCGTTGTGTAGCTGTTAAAACTGGTGCTATAGTAAAGTTATTCATTATCAGTGTGCATAGAGACGATTAAAAAAAATGTCATTGTGTTGCTACACTGCATGTTCTGCTAGTATGGTCATTAAATCAGTCAAACCTAACTGTCTATAAGGACCTGTCCACTATGGACAGGTTCTGCAACACACACTTCATCTGCCGAGGGCCAGAAAGGCGTAATTCTGTGTTAAAATTATATGAAGTAGCGCCCTTCTGGCTCTGAGCATGCCATTTCTTCCTTAACCTCTTCCATGCCACCACAATTTTGAGCAATTGTCAACAATGAACTTTCATGAGTTAAATATTAACTTTCCATGAGTTTTTTCTTGAGCAAACTGGGCAAAGATATATTGCATACATGTAGGATTAAAACGTTATATTGAAGGCACAGGTTTCTGCATGAGGAAGAATTTCAAGCCATTCTGAGCCTTAACGAAGTGTTCAACACTCAAACATTTGCGCGGGATTTGCCGCCCACAGCATGGTAGAGGTTAAGGAAGACAATCTGTGTGATCAATGTAAACAGATGGCTTTTCTAGAGAAGTGGCCGATAAGAGAAGTTTGATTGTTCAGAAGCTTTAAAAAAAAAAGAGCTTCTAACCTTCTTAATACTATCAACAAATATACACCATCACGATAAATTAGAGCTATTTGTACTGTTGTTTCATTTAAGTTTAAGACTGGCATTTCTGAAGTTGCTGTATTATGCGAAATGAAGGAGAAGAGTCTAGGTACATGTTCACTTTATAAAATCATAATTCATCATAGACTAGTAACTGAAAAATTACAATCCATAAATTTAATGGATTTAGTGGGTATGATTACATAATGCTTCCTTCAACTTTAGCTTGTCTCTTTTGTTATTTTGTTTCATTATGTTTATATGTCAATATCTGTAGAATATACATCATGGTATTATATTCTTCATGATTCTGTGATATCTTCCTTTTGCCTAGAGCATGTACTATATTTTATTTTTGCTTTCTTGATCCTTATTTGTGCTGTTACGAATCTTGTATTTTATGCCTTTACTTTCTGCTCCGAAATCAATTCAATCAAATCGAAAGTGCATTTTCATGAGATGTTTACATATATCTACATGAATGTTCTTTTTGCTTCATTAGTGAAAGAAGAAGCATTTATGATCACTACACATTTATAATTTATATTGTCTCCAAATTGGCAACTATAGTGATTCAAAGAGAAAGAAACAAAGAATAAAAGCTATTTGACACCAAGAACATTTTAAACTCATCAAATGCAAACTTTCTTTCCAAATTTTAGAAAATTATCTATTTCTGTCCTCTGAAGCCCAGAAATTATTTCAAATTATTCTGTATTGTAAATTCATGACGATTTGAAGGGATTTAGATCAGATTTTAAGAATTACAGACTACACAGTTCCTGTGGTATTTTGGACATGTGTGCTGATCTGTTCAATTGTCTCTCTGATATTCCTCAAATGTGTGCTTTATGGCAGATATCAAACTCTTTTATTTTTATCAACATTATTTAATTTTCAAACTGTTCCTTAATTCATCCATGATCTGAAAAAAAGACATATTTAGCTAATGTTTATTCTTTGCTTTTATTAAAACAAGATCAAGAGTGTCAGAGGTGTAGTTTTGTCTTAAAGAGTTATTGACATCTTTTTTCAACCGATATATTCCTTTAAATGTCTCTTATATGATTTGATTGGGTTTTGTGAATCCACTCATTTTCATGAGATTTCTTCAAAGACTCCAATAAAGCATGTTTAAAAATAGCATGAAAACGTCAATATTTTGATAATCACTTGTGATAAAACCCGCACAAATTGTATACACTTTGTATGGACCTTCTTTTTTTTTTTAGTTTCAGATTATTAATGTTATTCCAGTATTGAAAGTGTTATATGCTCATCGTGGTGCCGTTAATTACTCCTTATCTCATGAGGGTGTTAGAATTTGATTTTATTGATCGACAAATAAATATTAAGCACCTGTGATTTGAAGTGCACTTCCAGTTGCTTCTTAATCAAGATTTGAATTACATAAGATTTAAGTGAAAAAGCAAATTGCTTTTCAGAAGAGTACAGATGAAATAATGCAGTATTTTGAAATTCAAGAACAATCTGGTCACAGTTTATATATAGAAACAGAACCTGTCTATTTTAGAAGTGTGACGACTACTGGTAAATGGTTGTGATTATGCTTAATCAGTTCTTCTTAGTTGTACATTTCATATTCAACTAATATCAGTGTATTCATTATTCTTTCTTAAATTTAAATGATCTGATGTAATATCTAAGAATCAAAGTTTTGAGGTGCCAAAATTGATATTTCGTTTTATACAGAGTAACTTAATGAATTAGATAATATATGACATATTTTGAAGTAAAGAATTGAATTTTTCCTTGGCAACGGTCGATGTGGGTTTTATGTGTAGGGAGATAGGGTTGTGCGGACAGTATTTTTTTTAATAATTAAATTGAGATTGATGTTTTTTTCCACTTTTGCATCAATGTGATTTTTGAAATTGGTTTTCAGAGAGTATGGTATTGGATGAAGAATATGAATATGAAGTTTCAACATTTAAAAGATTGTTATTTCCTCAACTTTGGTGCAGAATCTGTCATAGAATGTGTTGTTCTAATCCAAAATGCCACGTCTTTGTCTGTCTATATTTACCGATGACTTGATTGTTTTTTGCGTTTTTCCTCTCTTTTAACGAATCAACACTTTTTTCAAAAACGATTAGAAAATACTTGATTTCATTGTAAATAGTCATTGATTTCTTACTACTCGTGATTAAGACAATGCTGGAGGCATATCACTGAAAGAAAATGATAAATATGTCTCATTTTTTATCGACTACGAAGTCATATTTTGTACTAGATTTCATCATTTTGTGTGTCGTGTAGAGATGCTATTTCAAGAGGTATCATGGATGGATGTATCACAATCACCTTCATTTGTACTGTGTTTCAAATCCATCTTGATTTTAAAATCAGTAGAAGATTTGAACGAACAAAGATATAGATACGAATTGACGAGATTAAATGCTTATGGAGCATTTATCATAATTATTGTAGTTAGGACTAAATCATGAATCGCCTGTGTAAATGGAATCCTCTCGTATATTTTGCAACCCCATTTTTATATAAATACCAAGATATTCACAGTTATGATTTTTCCTTTATGTGAGTATGTTACGACGGTATGTATTTCCGTGGTGTATGTAGTTTTCACTGTATTTTTATCTTCACCATTGCTCGAATTCCTATTTTTCATCGTAACCTGTCATTGTGGTCGTTCATGATTATATTATTAAATTAATCATTATGCAATACCAAAATAAAAGAAGTCAAATTCTTTGTATTTATTTCTCTTTGCCGAGTTGTGTTGATACATTTACATGTAGTAACATAATTAGCCATTCAAACTAGCAATTACTTTATTTTCCTAACATTCTGACCATATCGTCATAAATGAATTCATGATAATACATATCATCTGTTTGGAACCAGACGGGCGTTAAGTCCCTTCCTTTGTACAGAGTTAGTGCCCTTCAGGCTCCAAACAGATGCCATTTTGAGAGAAAGAATGCAATAAATGACAATTCACAGACTTTCATTTACACACATGCACACACCCCCACACAGGCAGCCCACACATGCTACTCTCTCTTTCTCACATACACACACATGCACTCTCTCTCTTTCTCCATCTCACTCTCTCTGTCTATCTCTCTCTTGCTCTCTCTTCATCTCTCTCTATCTCCCTCTCTTTCTCACTCTCTCCATCTCACTCACTATCTCAATCTCTCTCCATCTCTCTCTCTGGCCCAAATTCACAGGAGGTTTGGTTTAAACCATGGTTTAAACCCCCTCCTGGGTTTTTTAAGCGTACGTGCGCACGGAATCCGATCCAATCATATATCTTATTTGAGCGCGCGCATGGGCAATGTGCGCTTAATTACGCTATTTTAGTACGCTTACGGAGGTTTAAACCTTACCCATGGTTTAAACCTCCTTTGTGAATTCCGGCCTCTGTGTCTATCTCTCTGTCTATCTCTCTCTTTCTCACTCTCCATCTCTCACTTTCGCAATCTCTCACCATCTCACTCTCTCTGTCTATCTCTCTTTCTCACTTTCCATCTCGCTCTCACTTTCTCACTCTCCATCTCACTCTGTCTCTCTCTCTCTTTCTCACTCTCCATCTCTCACTTTCGCAATCTCTCACCATCTCACTCTCTCTGTCTATCTCTCTTTCTCACTTTCCATCTCGCTCTCACTTTCTCACTCTCCATCTCACTCTGTCTCTCTCTTTCTCACTCTCTCTCCATCTCACTCTGTCTATCTCTCTCTTTCTCACTCTCTCTCCATCTCACTCTCTCTATCTCTCACTTTCTCACTCTGTCTGTATCTCTCTATCTCACTCTCTTCCTATCTCTCCTTTTCTTTCTTCTCTTGATTCCTCTCCCAAAACAATTTAATTGACCCTAACGCTTCAGACAACTATTTATGAAAAAAAGGTCTAAAAATATTGAGACAAGATTGAGCAGTCACTGGCAATATATGATTGCACATGTAGACTCATGCATACCATTAATTTTTTTTTTTTTTAATGTTTATAATAATTTTTTTCTTTTTAATGAACAGTATCATTCATGGGTGAAAAATGTGTCAAAAACATTTGTTTCAAATAAATAAAGGTATCTGTTCCTATTCACCTAGATGTTCCCATTCACCCAAGTTACACAACTCATCTCCTATAGGTAAGAAGAATGTGTTTCAGCTTTTAGATGATTATATAGATAAACCACCCAACACAATGGCAATACAATTTTTTTCCTTCTTTTTCTTTTCCTTCTTTTTCTTTTCCTTCTTCTATTTCTTATCCTACTTCTTCTACCTCTGTCTTTACTTTGTCTCCTGTTTTCTTTTTTATTCTTCTTCTTCCCCTCCTCTTACTCCACCCTACTTCTTTCTACATCTTCTGCATCTGCATCTTCTTCCACCTCTTTTAATTAAGGGCTGCTTTAGATTCTCAAAGAAATATCTAGTGGAGACTACAATACTTCTAAATTAATGTTTACATATTGCATTAGATTCATTGATAACACCATCCCTCGCTAATTTATAAAATCAATGGGGAGAACGCCTACTAACGCAAATAATAATTCCCCTCCACCACGAAGAAGAAGAAGAAGAAGAGAAGAAGGAGGAGGAGGAGGAGGAGGAGGAGGAGGAGGAGAAGGAGGAGGAGTAGGAAGAGAAGAAGAAGAAGAAGAAGAAGAAGAAGAAGAAGAAGAAGAAGAAGAAGAAGAAGAAGAAGAAGAAGAAGAAGAAGAAGAAGAAGAAGAAGAAGAAGAAGAAGAAGAAGAAGAAGAAGAAGAAGAAGAAGAAGAAGAAGAAGAAGAAGAAGAAGAAGAAGAAGAAGAAGAAGAAGAAGAAGAAGAAGAAGAAGAAGAAGAAGAAGAAGAAGAAGAAGAAGAAGAAGAAGAAGGAGGAGGGGTGGTGGAGGAGGAGAAATGCATTCCACTTTACGGATTACAAGCTTGCAAGTTGGCACAGTATTTTGCTAGACGCCTCCTTCCCCCTTAAAAAAAAAAATGGGCATTCTCATTTCATATATTTTTAAACTGTCCCTCATCAACTCTCTCCTTCTCTCTCTCTCTCTCTCGCTCTCAAGCTTTCTCTCTGGAAGGTTCTCTCCAGCTTTCTCTTCCTCAATTTCTTTACGTATATCAATCAATTCCTCTTCTATAAGTTTTCGCTCCCCCCCCCCCCTTCTCTCTCTCTCTCTCTCTCTCTCTCTCTCTCTCTCTTTCTAGCTTTCTCTCTTTCTCTTTCCCTTTCTCTCATTCCCCTCTCTCTTGTTTTTCCCCATCTCCCTTTTATATCTTTCTCCATCAGGTAATTAAATAGCTCTCAAAGCTGGCGATATTAATATTTGCATAACAAATCATTAATGTTGAGACAACTAATTTATCCAGCAGTTATTGGCAAACACGGTGACAGTACTCAAAAGTCCATACTGCCTAGCTCTTACGTAATAGTCAGTATACAAGAAAATAAAAAGATGCGTTCCTCCATGTTCTCTAGATCATGATTTAGAGACACAACTAGACGGAACGGTCTCTAATTTCATTATCATTCATGATGTGATTTCAGTCGTGAGATGCGGACAAAAAACTTGACTACATAATTGTCTATCTACAGTGGATCTTTGAAGGGGAAAAACATCGTCAATTCATTAAATTTATCTATTATTTTAAGTGACTTTGATGAGAACTATGAAAACAGGTAAAGTATCTTATATTCCATTTTACAGTTTCGTAATTTTGTGGGCGTTTTCATATTTTCCTAATTTGTTTTTGTATTTTACTTCTTAGTAGCAATTGTTCACATTTTTTTTAAATTAGGCTTATAAATGAGACTTATACAGTCTTTTCCTACATGCTTCCCATTTGATTTTAGATATGAGACGTCTTCTAAAGCCCATCCTATCTCTCTACGTATCTTTGGTGATTCTTCGCGTCACTCAAACAGCACAACTCGCCCCAGACGTGCTGGTAAGTGTATACATGTCACACTATCGCAAAACAATCAGTTGGTATTTCAATATAATACATGATAGTTTTGTTTTGATTTGATATTTCTGAATGATAGAGTTTGTCTTTTTTATACTTTTTAATGTTGATTTTGCATCATTTTTCACATAATCAGTTATTGCTATTAGACAATTTTTCCATTCTCTACATTTTATACATATACATTATTTGAACTTGCAATCATTTTTCTTACTTTAAATTTTTGACTATTTGTGCTGCATTTTTACAAAGTTCAGCCACATTTAACCTTTTATTGTTATATATTATTTTATGGTAGTATATTTCTAATGTTATTTTTATATATATATATATATATATATATATATATATATATATATATATATATATATATATATATATATATATATATATATGATGCTGCTACTTTTCATTGTTCTTTGTTTTAAATATATTAATTAATATACCATTGTCATCTTTGTGATTTAATTTTATCAGATTTATAATGTTTGTTGATGTATTTGCATTGTTTCACACTCCCCGAATGGAAACAATCTTGTAACTGTTTCGGCTTTTTAACCTGTATAGTAAAATTAGATATCAAATCTATGACAATTTCAAATAGTCTTAATTGTGCATCACCTTTTCAAATGCGCGAACATTTTAATCGTATATCGCATAACCTGAAAATTATTTCTACAGGCAAAATACATAAGGGTATTTTTATTATGCATGAATGGACCTTGTGGCAGATTAGCCTTTTGCTAATCAAGTTATCCAATAAAGTCTACTACTACTACTACTACTACTACTACTACTACTACTACTACTACTACTACTACTACTACTACTACTACTGCTGCTGCTGCTGACTACTACTACTACTACTCCTACTACCACTACTACATGTACTACCACCACCACCACCACCACCACCACCACCACCACCACCACCACCACTACTCTCTCTCTCTCAAAAAAAAAAAAAAAGAGAATTTTCACTGTTTTCACTCCCCCCGGTAGTCACGTCAGTGATCACTTGTTTAGGAGTGAATATCGAGTCACTATCGAGTGCTCTTTAAAAGAAAATGAGTGGAGTTTAACTCTATTTTCATTCCCCCGGGGAGTGACGTCAGTGATCACTCGATTTTTTTTTGATTTTTTTTTAGAGAGAGAACTACTACTACCACCACCACCACCACTACTACTACTACTACTACTGCTACTACTACTGCTACTGCTGCTGCTACTACTACTACTACTACTACCACTACTACTACTGCTGCTGCTGCTGCTGCTGCTGCTGCTGCTACTACCACCACCACCACCACTTCCACTACGACTACTACTATTACTACTAGCTACTACATTTATTTCAAGTCTTTGCGATCGTGTTATGTTTAGAATGTTTAAATACCGAATATATAAAAGTAACATTTTGACGAAATGTGAGTTTGTTTCTTATACACAAAAGTGCTTTGTGTTATAATTGTATTTTCTATCATACTTAATCAAAATTAATACCATGTCAAAATTTTAGTAGAGCCGGCACTGCATGAAATTACTTTTATTGCCCTCCTGTCGATACTCAATTTTTTTTATTTCATAAATATATTTTTGAGAAATTAGATATTCTAGCCAGTGAAGATGGGGACGGGTTACCGGTCTTTTTCACGAATGAAAAGCTCAATATTGTTTCAGTAAATCTGCAAATATTATCATAACAGGGGCGCCACCAGCGTTTTAAAAGTGGCGGGGGTGGGCAAACTACAAACTAAGGGCAAGGGGGAAATGGGGGCAATTTTATTTCTCGATTTCAGATCGGGATAATGGTAAGTTCGGGGGCTGACGGGGGATGGTGATTTGATTGAGAAAGTGGACCCCTTACCCCTATCCCTCCCCCAATCGTGCTTTCACTGATTTTTAGCGAGGACTACGCCCATGATGGCAATGTGTGTTGGTTCATAATACTTGATTTTCAGTTGAGAAGTTGAGTTGAAGGTTCGAATCCATGTCCGGGTGCATTATACTCTTAGACAAGGCATTATGTTTTCAGTTGTCTCGCCATCCAGAATGAGTAAATGATGAGATTACTGGTCTGGTAGAATCTACAACTTGAATATAACTTTCGAAAAATGAACTCCATGGCAATTTCAATACACTATTGTACCCTGCCTTGCCAAAAGTATTGCAATAGTGAAATTCGTTCGTTCTGCCAAGGAGGATGCGCGCCATTATCAGAAGGCGCGGATACCCGACAAAATACTAGAACGTGATGAATTTTACATGAAAAATAATTCATGACATGTTAATGAAATGCATCTGATAATAAGATCTTAAATCTTGTACTAGAAATTCATTTAACCATCGCTTAATTTATTACACTGATGTCATCAATTTCCTCCTGTGTAATGCATGTGTCTATGTTGCAATACCTTTGGTAAGGGAGGGTATATCCCCTAGAAAGCATGTTCGGATTACGTAATTGGTCATTATCATATACGCACAGTCCAATATTAGGTGACTTTGAAATTGGAATCAGGTTGATTTTTTAAAAGTCTTTTCCGATTGTTATAATTATCTACGCATTTCAAATGAAACATGTATAAATTGTTCGATATGTGACAGCATACCTTTTAAAACTTACTTATCAATAACTCATACGTAAAAACACATTTGATATGAAGATACCAAATATTTTGTATTTATATTTACATGTTATGTTCTTTTGTATTTTTGGTTGCTGTTATGAGTTTATATTCATGATTTCTATTTACTTTTATTGTTACTTAATTATTATTGTTATCAGGACCTCATGGAAGACCACTGTGATAGACTATTAGTGATAACGAGTCACCCTGTCTAAATATCAGAAATAAATAAATTAATAAATGGTAAGTAATATTTAAATAGTTTCATTATCATTATCATTTGTTACAGACGACTACCGAAAGGAATACGATGACGACATCCTCTGCTTCATGTGATGACGAGGTACGATGATTGTTACCCATTCTGCTATGATTGTTGATAAATTTGAGTTTTACGACCGTGATTGCAGTTCGGCCTAATTATATTCAGTCCAAATTGATAAGCCCCCCCCCCCCCCCCCCGAGTTACATGACGTAGTGGCTTAAGCCATTACGTAATATAACATGAAACTATGATATACTATTCCATTACATATATCTAACATATGTCTTATACCAATATAATTTATAACTGTGAATCGCATCTTATAGACATACGATATTGTATCTAATACAATTTTATTTTACTCCGATGCATATTACAGCCAGCCATTTTATCTCGTATCATTCGGCCCTACATATTAAATCATAATAATTTAATCGCTTTATCCTTCATTCAATTTGCAGATAGATGCTTCATTTTACTGTGTCTGCGGCAACTCTTCTTGCTACATAATCAGCACCGACACCCTTGTCTCATTCGATGTCGCGATGGACAACTGCTCAAGCGTCGACTACCATCTCGTCTACATCGAAACCGAAGACGAGCAGAACTTCTTGGTGGACACCATCAGCGCCCTCTTCGGTGAACTGCAGCTTTGGTTGGGCATTGCCGGTACGTCATCCCACACATGGCTGGACGGAACGCCACTGGTTTATAACCATTTCAACAATATAACCGAAGACTTTCGTTATTATAGTCACAACCAGTTAACGGGATGCTACCGTTTTGTTGGGACCTATTACTGGCAATGGCACGACTGGTACTGCACAGCACTGCTTGGCTTCATCTGTGAGAAAGAAAATTCGCAATCAACATATAAAGCAGAGTCAATGGATACAACGCTTGCGTCCAAAGTAGCTGATGCAACAACTGGAACATTTCCCGAAGAGACACCCTCGTCAGAACATAGTGTTATAGTGACTGAGGAAATCATAACAGAATATGAAATGATCTCGTCCACACCAATAGACGAAGCATCTCCAAAGAGCCACACCGAAATACCACAATCTCTGTCGACAACGGAGGGTAATAGTAGGACAACTCTAGAAAGCACGACTCCAACTCAATATAGACCTATCTCAACAACACAGGGTGACGTTGGGACGACTTCTGAGAGTCCGACTCAGTATAATCCTGTCTCGATTACACTGAGTGACAATAGGGTTACTGCAGAGAGCTTAATTCAATATAGACCTATCTCTACAACAGCGGGTGACAAAGGTACAAATCAGTTTCAACCTGTGATGACAACAATAGGTGACGAAGGCACGACTCAATTCAAATCTGTCTCTACAATAGTGGCTGATGAGAGAACAACTCAATTAACACCTGTCTTGACAACACTGAGTGACGAAGGCACAACCCAATTTACATCTGTATCCACAACACATGCTGACGGAGGCACGGTTGAATTTCAATCTCTGTCGACAACACTGGGTGACGAAGGCACAGCTTACTTTAAATCTGTCTCGACAACATTGGCTGACGAAGACACAGCTCAGTTCAAATATGTCTTAACAACACTGGATGATGAAGGCGCAGCTCAATTTAAGTCTTTCTCGCCAACACGGGGTGACGAAGGCACAACTCAACTTAATTCTGTCTCGACAACACTGAGTGACGTAGGCACAACCCAACTCAAATCTGTCTCGCAATTACAGGGTGGCGAAAGCACAACTCAAGTCAAATCTGTCTTGCCAACACTGAGTGACGAAGGCACAACTCAACTTAATTCTGTCTCCACAACACTGAATGACGTAGGCAGAACCCAACTCAAATCAATCTCCCCAACACAGGATGACGAAGGCACAACTTCCTTTAAATCTGTCTCGACAACACTGGGTGACGAAGACACAGCTCAATTTAAATCTGTCTTGACAACACTGGATGATGAAGGCACAGCTCAATTTAGATCTGTCTCTCCAACACGGGGTAACGAAGGCACAACTCAACTTAATTCTGTCTCGACAACACTGAGTGACGAAGGCACAACCCAACTCAAATCTGTCTCGACGACATTGAGTGACATAGGCACAACCCAACTCAAATCTATCTCGACAACACTGGATAACGAAAGTACAACTCAACTTACTTCTGTCTCGACAACACTTGATGATGAAAAAACAACTCAACTTAATTCTTTCTCCACAACACTGAGTGACGTAGGCACAACCCAACTCAAATCTATATCGCCAACACAAGGTGACGAAGGCACAACTTACTTAAAATCTGTCTCGACAACACTGGCTGATGAAGTCACAACTCGAGCCTCAACTACGTTTAAATCTATTTCGACAACACTGGGTGATGAAGGCGAAACTCAGTATGAACCTTTCTCGACAACACAAGGTGACGAAAGCATGACACAATATAAATCTGTCTTAACAACAGAGCATGACGTTAGGATAACTGCAGACAGCCTGACTCAGTATGCACAAATCTTAACAACACAAGGTGATGGTATGAAAACTGCAGGGAGTACCACTCAGTATAGACCTGGCTCGACAACGCATGGTGATGTTAGGACAACTGATGAAAGCACTACTCGGCATACACTTGTTCCTACAACGCAGGGTGATTTTAGGGCAACTACAGAACGCACAACTCAATACAGGGCTGATTCGACAACTCAGGTAAACGTTATGTCTTCTGCAGAAGGAATGACTCAATTCAATCCTGTAGCAGACGACACGACTGAATACCCTATCTCCAATGCCAGCTTCAGTACAAATGCAAACCATTCTACCATTCCAACTACACTTAGGTCAATGTCAAGTCCTTCTTTCTCGCCGTCACCTGACACAACTTCAACAGGCATTACATCAGAGATGCGTACTGATCAGACATCTAGTCAGACCATGCGTGGTCTCATCTCCGAATCATCCAGATTATCCACAACGTTGGACCCATTGGTGACCCATCCAACTCCAACGACATCATTTGGTTTACCCTCTATGGGAAGCAATGGTATCGGTGGACAGACAACATCCAGAGGGGATGTTACAGACTCCTCTACACCGTATCCGGAAGGACAGGTGCAGATGGCAGAATTTGGCATTTCGAAGAAAGGTATGAAACCCGAAAGATTATCATTTTTATGTGATGACAGCATTAGAAGAATTTCATGGGTAATTGGATGCTGTGTGGTAGGTTTGGGTGATAGTCCTTGAAAACTGGATAATTGGCATTTGTGAATGTATAGGATCCGGGTTAACTCGGCACTGAGGACAACCCGATCTAGGCGGAAATCGAGGCAGAGTTATACCAGCGATTTTTCACTAAGCACGTAATTCATAACGCTGACACTCAAGATTATTTGATAGAACAGATTAAAATAGTTTTTGAATGAGTAATTTGGACAATTTAAAGAGGTGAAAGTCTATGGAAGTCTATGGAACATGGAATTTATGGCTATTTAGCGGTCCGGTGTGTAGCTTGCATTTCAACTCTTGAAACCTTATCGCCTCGAGTTTGTCCTAAAGCCGAGTTAGCCCGACCCCGGCTTTTGTGAAGGATTTATTGATTTCTATATTGAAACAGTTGTGCTAAAAATATGCAAGGTTTCTTTTAAACATAATCTCATGATGTCAGAAGACAAATACTGGCCCCAATCGTCTTACATACCTGCTTGGCTTTTGTAACTACTTTACAATCATTTAAAGACATTTTTCTTCTTTTCTTCTTTTCTTTTCTTCTCATCCCTTTGGTTAAGAGGCGTTAGAGGTACCGGGGGAGGGGGGCTACAGCGCCACCAACTTCATTTTTGTCGATACTCTTTTGCACCAGCATTCAACCCCCAAACTTGAAATGACATGGTTACGGGTAAAGCGTATGAAATGTATTTATAAGATCTGGGGCCTGTAACGTAAAGAGATACAATCAATCTTACGATCAATTGTAACTCTTCAGTACATGGTTTGCCATAGACTTACGATTGATATCAATCGTAAGATTGATTTATCTCTTTATGTTACAGGCCCCTGAAATTATCATTATACCCCTTTTGATTTGACAATGTTTCGACAAAAAAATTTCTATCATCTCTTTACAGACGTCTGCAATCCAACATCCAGTCACTACAGATCCGTTCTCCTCCATGACTCTTCCTTATCGGGTAACTGTGTCCTCAGCAAGCATTACGCGCACTCGTTGTTAAGATGTGCCTGGATTTGCCGCGACGAACCCATCTGCACACATTTTAGTTTTCATCGGAGCACATCCGAGTGTGTCCTTTTCAGGAATATGGATTCGGAGTTGTGTGACCAACCAGACGTACAAGATGAAGAATTAAATTTGTTTGCAAAACAATAATATATTCATTTGTGGATTTTTGAAGAAAATTATATGTTCTAAATAAGGAGAGATTCGTAATATCAATCTCTCTTCCTCTCTTCATCTTTCTCTCTCCTCTCTCTCTTTCTCTCCCTTTGACATTATTTTCCTTTCTCAGCTTATCTTCCGGTTCCCCCAAAATATGTAACCAACGGTCAATGATCATTGCAGATTGTATACATTGTTTCCTTTTACTAAAAGGGAGTCCATTTTAGTTTTTTTTTTCTTAAGGCAATGGCTTATTCAGAAATTGATAAACAGGAGAATTTAATTCTTACAGAGCGGAGGGGGGGGGGGGGAGAGAGAGAGAGAGAGAGAGAGAGACTACACGCATGCCGGTGACTTCCAACAAACTGGGAGAGAAAGATTTATGCTGTTTCAACCTCATGTTCCTCTATATTTATTTCACCGAGCCCAAATTACCATCATATCATGGGAATGTATAAAATAATTATACGGATTTTTGTTGATCAACTTTAATTGTGACGAAAGCTTTGCTTTTGCCATTGTTATCTCTGTGTACACAACGTAAAGTTAGTTTGATATCTGTAATATGAAATTGTGTATATTTTTGTTATGTTCCTGAAATAGAGAACATTCGGACACAAATGAACCTTGAACCTTCGTGAAGACATCATTCATGACAACATATATATATATATATATATATATATATATATATATATATATATATATATATATATATATATATATATATATTTAAAATACATTTTCGATCGATAATAACTCAAAAGTTAAAACTCGTCTAAGGTTGAAGTTTGAACTTTGTTAAGTTGAAAAATGCCAAATTTATCTGGAGTATTATTATGGTATTTTATTCCATTAATCTCTTCGAAATATTGTTCTGAAACCAAGGTCATGAAAGATGTATGCTTATCAGCTATTATTTTGTAACACAGCGATACAATCGAGCATCCCTCGGTCTTCCCGACAATCTTTTACACTGTAGGCCTACTACCCAGTGTTCCTGATAAAGCATGACTGTGGGTCGTCAAGAACATTTTTTTTAAATATCTGAATACATTCATAAACTGGCATATTCGTGTGCTTTCACAGTCGTAATCATTGTTAATTTTAATCTTATGCAATGCCCCTTCTATGGGTGTTACAAAAACAGTTTTGATCGTTAATAACCCAAAAATTATACCTCGTATCAGACTGAGGTTTTTACATTGTAAAGTTGAAGGATGTAAAATTCATTTGGAGCAAGTTACATAACATTTCTCTGAATAATTTTCTTTAAATATTGCTCTGAATATTTAATTAGATTTTTCACTATTTGAAAAATCCAGGCCACAAAATCTGTGTGTATGAGTAATTAATTTAGAACACAACAGCTGCAATAAGACCGCTTCGGTAATGTATGCAAATTGTATACAAACATACCTTTCAAACAAAGGTTGTTCTTGACAACCTGAAAGCTTGCCCTAGGCTTGCCGGACCTAGCAACAAGTAATGTATTCAAACTGGATTTCAAGCATTGAGGCTCATTATAAAAAGCGGGTTAATGGAATAGCTCGTCACTAGGTGCTCAGAGAAGAAATGTGCATAAATTTGAATACATTACAGAACCGGTCTATTGTGTATTGCAGCTGAAATTCCAGAACACCTTTTTAACCCAGAGTCATGAATCATTAATGACACTGGACAGCAAAAGGTTGGCAGAAATGACAGGTGCAACACACAATGGCAATTGTTGTCTTCTGAATTAATTACTGATACACACAGATTGTGTGGCCTTGATTTTCAAAACGTGAAAATCTAATTAAATATTCAGACCAATATTTAGAGAAATGTATGCAGAGAAATGTCATACAAACTTGCTTCCAATAAATTGTACATCCTTCAACTTTACAAGGTAAAAACCTCAGTCTGATACGAGGTATAATTTTTGAGTTATTAACGGTAAGAAGTGTCCACTGTTTTTTTAACACCTAGTATTTCTACTGATGTAATAAAACAGCCCACACCAAAGAGACCGACAACAGACCAAACAAAAATTTACAATCGGTCGATGTGGAGTCGGTTTGGTGGTGAGTACATGCATGTATTCAAATCCATACACGTTTGCCTAGCTTAAATTCACCTATTATGAGCCATTGTACTTCAATAATCAGAACGCACATTGCTAGGTCGGGTAAATATATGAATTGCCCGACCTAGCAACACTTAATGTATGAAATCTGCATTGTGCCTAGTGAGATACGATAACTTGTGAAAGGTGAATGTAATAATAGTTTTGTCACTAGGGATTTTTTTTTACAAAGACCAGTCCATTAAATTTGAATGTAAACCCATGTACTAGGAAAATAGCCTGTTACAAAAAATAAAATACAGAGGACAATTGCTTAATTGACTGGAAATTTAAGGACACCAGTCTGGTTGTTTCCATGGGTTCCAGTTATAAAACAGAATCATCTTTAATGATTGAATGGAATTAAGTCTGGAAAGCGGATTTAAACTGTTCTTGAAGAGGTAGGTCTACTTATTGATAACACCTTTATGGCTACATCTTTTGACATTACTCATGTTGAGTCAAGATAATTTCAGGAGAGTGACACGGTTGACGGTAATGAATTATGTCTCACGGTCTGACAGTGCATTGACTTTTTTGTGTCAAAGCTGGGTTAATAATATACAAATTCATTTGGAAGCGCATATACAGAGACTTTTATGTGATATGCGCTATACAAGAACGGAATATTATCATTATAATTTATCAAATCAACTCGGCATCATGAAATTTTACATTTTCGAAATCTGACTTTATCTTTTCTGCCTACTTAAGTTGGGGCTTGGAACCCAAAATTGCCAAAGTTGGCATAATTATGCTTAATTTTGACCCTTTTACCATTATGCCTAGCATAAAACAATCTGGCATACGTGTAATTTAAAAAAAAAAACGTTACCCCCAAAAACTCATGCACGACCTTTTCTTTCTTTCTTTTTTTTTTTTTCTTTTTTTTTTTTTGTTGGCTTGTCAGTGAATTTTGTATGTGACCCGTCATGTTGTTAAAGCGATTTGAAAAAAATAACATAATTTGTTCACTAGTCCTACTTCCTAGCATAATTTCATTTTCAGCGCTGCATGGCCACACTGTTGTAACCTCACATTTACAGTAAGAAAAAGTCAAATCATTATTTCAAATTGGACATCCTTTAGTTTTAGATCTATCAGATTTTTGCATTATTGGGATTCCATCTATTTATACTAGCTGATCATTTTCCTTTATTCTCTTTAATTCTTACCATCAGTTAGGTGAAGTCCTACAAATGGGATGTGCCTACAACGAGCTGTACAAATTGGTTTTATTTACTTCCAGCATATCGAGCCCTGTTTGTAATGCCGTGCTGTATTGCGCATGCTGTCTATATTACATCTAAACGTCATTGCAATGTCATGAATATTAATAAAATGAAATGAAAATCACAATATTGTTATGATTGATTGTTATAATCATCGGCGTCACTAAATGTTACATGTATGATTGAACAGGATTGTCATTTTGGTACTCCAAGCATGCAGTCCTAGCCGTACGAGCTTGATGTCTTTATGCAATATGATATCATATATCTAATAAAAACATCAAGCCCGTACTGCCATATGGCAACATAACACTTGAATTACGGTACAGAAAAAAAGAACATGGAAAGGACAACAGAGTGAAGAAACAAAAAGGAGAAAATAAACCCCACGTTACAATATCTTATATAGACATCCCATCCAAACGGTTTAGCGTTATAAAGTGCACCGGCGGCTCACTTTAAGTAACCTGCATTCAATTATGTTTTTAATTTGTTTGAGGAATGGAAGAAGCTACACTGAAACCTCACTCTACCGTAATAGGGTGAGTAGACCCCAAATTTGAAGAAAAGAAAAAAATGTTTTGACACAATTTTCTATCTCTACGAACGAGTACAGATCCTTTGAAATTTCCTGTATTCGCAATGAAAATAATTTGCTTCGTTTCTGGGAACAATTACATGTATTATGTTTTTTTGTTTTTTTTTTTAATAAATTTGTCGTTCCTTTTCACCATTGTGCTCCTAGACCTATTCACACCGTTTTACGTTACGGTATGAAAGTGCATGCTCATCTTTCTCTCCCTTTCATTTTTTTTCTTTCTTCATCTCTCTCCTTCATTCTCTCTCTCTCTCCCTTCGCTCATTATTCCTTTCTCTATTTCTTACTTTCTTTTTCTCCTCTATCTCTACAGCACACCTTTCTTGCCCACTTCATCTGCTGAGAGCCGACCTGGGGAGCGTTTCATCAAGCATTTTGTCAGTGATTTTTACTGACAAATTTGCTCTCAGCCAATCAGATGCAAGGATTTCAGTAGCTTATAACAGTTGTCGGATAAAAATCACTGACAAAACGCTTGATGAAACGCTCCCCAGAAGGTCATTAACTAATATACATGTACTTTAACATAGAGTTAATGCCCTTCAGACTCTAAACAAACGACTTATATCCATCTTATTAGATATATCCAGTGGTCCATGTAGTTTTGTTGGAGGGGGGGGGGGGGGGAGGGGCATTTGCACTCTCAAAGGTACTAATGTGTATATTGAATATCTCCAGCTAGGTCCTGGGAAGGAAGATACTTACAGCCAGCCAGTGCCCTTGACACCCCCTCCCCCGTTCCATGATATTTGCTCCTGTGACAATTGCTCCGGTCTAACTTTGCCATGTTAATCCTAAACCTAAACCTAACCTTAACCCGAATCCTAATGTTCACATTGTCCTTAACAAAAAAACAAATCATGACCTTGACCTTAACCTTTCGAGATATGGACAGAGGAGCAAATGTCGCAGGAGCAAATGTCATGTCATCCCTCCCCCCACCCACTTTATGCCATAAATAATAAAGACTGACAAACCTGTACAAAACTCACGCTATGGGTCAGACACTTTGCTCAATTTGAATACCCACTCTTCTAAAAATGTTCACATCTCCTACACATTACAAACATCTTTAGAGCAGGTAGGGGTGTTTAATGGGGCGAAATTTCACAGGCTCCTGGAGCACCCCCTCCCCCATTCAGAGCACAGGCGAATGCCCCCACCCCTTTGAAGGATTTCTGCATAAAAGAAAAGAGGCAGTGCACATAGTTTGCAGTATATAATTCACATATAATTCATGATTTGAATAAACCACAATAAAAAAATATACAATACCATTATCATATATTATGATAAAACATCATATGAACAAGGAATGTGCTTGCATTTTGAAAGACACTATTTATAACTGATTCTTTATGGATGCACAAGGACATGTTAATAAAATAATTGCATAAACACCTTCAGTAATCTTGAGTAGATATGTTTCTGCTATATAGAAGTTATCATCATTGGTTGGATTTAAAACTCATTGAATATGCTATTATAAAAGCTGAAATTATTAAATTACAAAGTATAAAAATAGAGAATGCAAAAATAAATTGATAATACATTTTAAAAATATCAAAATCTAACAAATACAATATATATTTAAGCATTAATATATACAAAATTCATTACTGATTTGATCAATATTGCTTTTATGTAATAGAGCATACAAAATTCAGTATAAACAAGATTGAAAATCAATGTTACATATCAAAAATACTGATGTTGTAGGTACAATGTAGCACATAAAATTTTCAAGGAATATAATTCGAAGTATAATAGAGGTAGTAAATTTTCAATAATTAGATCCTCTGAAAATCCCATCATTATTATCTTTATTGTAATACTGTTTTGGAATCATCAAAATCCTAACTATATTGACAAATCTCGGTAAATACCTGTATCACATAAACTGAAATGCTCTGTAATTACGTTTTAATTACATTTACGTCATTTACAAATATGACGCACAATCTCTTTGGCAGTTTCTGACCACTTAAACGATAAATGAAAATTTGCAAACGATCGTTCTGTTGGCACATAAGCGACAATAATAAATAGGGCAGTGAATCTCCCTTTACACTGTAAATCACAAAATGACTGTCTTATCATATTATATATGAAACTCAACAAAAACAAAGTGATGCAAGGAGAAAGAGAATAAAATAGGCCACCTGGCAGTATAGGTGCATGTTATCCAGGCAGTCCAAACAGAATGTATAATACATTGTACATTATACATAGAAAGGTACTTTAGGTGTAAACGTGTAATGGTACTTTAGGTGTAAACTTGTAATGGTACTTTAGGTGTAAACTTTGCAATGGTACTTTAGGTGTAAACTTGTAACAGTACTTTACGTGTAAACTTGTAACGGTAATTTAGGTGTAAACTACGGTACTTCAGGTGTAAACTTGGCCTATGTTTATACATGAACCATTATCATTCTAGTCTTCCCAGTCACAATGCTATACCGTATAACAAGTTATAATCTTTGCGCGGGTTATATTTTTACAAATTTTTATAGAGTCGCAATTAACCCACGAAAATGAGCTGGCAATGCATATGCGAACATGTGTTATGAATAGTGTTAACTATTGTGAAAACAGCTCACGAAAAGGTCCATGTCCCTGTCATCCACGAAATATTGGATTATATAATAATTAACACAAGCTCTTACTCATAATACATGGTTACATAGCTGTAGCACTAATGTCCTTTGTATTTTAGACATTAACCCTTTCAGGACAGGAATTATTTAAGAGCTCAATTGATCACATTTTGTTCTGCAAATTGGCAACAATAATATTTTCTTTTAGTGCTACATGGTTCTAATAAGATGTAATGTCTTGAAAATAATATACATGGTTAGGAATTTTTTGAATAGTTGAAAGAAATTGCCAATTTTGATGAAAAACAATGATTTTGAACCTCTCAATGTGTTGCCAATTTAAGCATCTCAAAGCTTATTCTTGTTTTTAAAATTCCTGGCATCAAACGCAATATGGTCATGCAATAAAAATGGACATAGTGAGTGCAGAAAATTTTGTTCTTTCTACTTGTGCATCTGGTATATTTTTTAGAGCTCTGAATCAAAAGTTATTGAGCCCAACCACAAAATGTGGTCAATTGTCTCGAAAGGGTTAAAGTGTACCAATCACCTAAAAAAATAATTTCTGTACAGCTAGAGAGTATGAAATCAACCTTAAAGAACTTTATCTGGCATTCTATTTGTCAACAATTAAGGAGTATGAAGGAAATAACGGATAACATGAAAATGCTCGCACGGAACCGAACTCGGAGTTGGGTTCCGCCCGGGCCCTATTCTTTGCGAGCACTTACAGGTTTGTCGACTAGTCTACTCACTAGTCGCTTTTACGCTTAGTGAGAGTGTACTGAAATTTGCAATATCTCTATATAGAAGTAATTTTGAAGCCCATATTCTGAATATAGTATACCTCTAACATAGCAAAATATTGTTTGGTGATTGGTACCCTTTAATCTACATTTGACACTCTCCACCCGGGTGCAGTAAATGTGTACTTGGTAGGACGTTGTTCCTGGAGTGCTCTCAGTACCTTAAGGGATCTGGGCTTAAAGGTACTTCATCCCTTTTGTGTCTTAAAATTTTTTAAAGTTGTGTCAATATGCGATAAATTACAAAAGAATTATAATTGGTCTTGTGCTGATGTGAAAGGGATTATAATTTCTTGTAATAAAAACAATTTGGTAACACTTTTTTTTTCGACTCGAAAAAAATCATGTAGTTTTTAAAACTGTTATTTGACCGTTACTAGCGTATGTACTTGTGTCGATTTCTGAATAGCTCCCTCTGCAACAAAAGAAAGATTTTCATTTCTTACAAAGGATTTATAGAATTTGTGACCTTGAAATTTCATAGGCAGTATCTACTGGATGTCTTCTAAACCTGAGCAACATTTTGCGGAATTTTGCATCTGAATGGATGGAATCCACCCGGCATGCATTGTTACTATGTTGGGCAAGCCTTTCACAAGCTTACAAGTTGATAATAGCAACTTAAAAATTAAAAAATGCATGAAATTTGAATACATTAGAGCATGATCCGTTAAGAGTGAGCATTTTATCCATCTGCGACACAAAAATATATTTTAATCATAAAATTAATTGAAAGAATATCACTGCCATGAAATAATCAAAATTTGCTAGAAATTTGGTTCTTCAAAGGGTTCCAAGGTGCCAGAGTTCTTGGACTAAACTATTTTTGAGCAGGGGTGTTGTCAAAAAATGACACTTTCAGCAAAATTTCCATCTGTGATGCACATATTTCACATCTCTTATGGAATCTAAAGCTTGTTTTGAAATTCCAAATGTCTGATAGGGAAGCCAATTTATCTAACATTTTGCAAGTGAAAGTATAAGACAAGATGATGTTGTTCTAATATTAACAGAAAAAGAGAACATGTAAAGAGAACTCACCAAAAAAAAAAATATCTCCAACTCTAAGAAATGGAGTATTTCAGTGATTCTCATTGAAATAAGTAACCATGACAACCAAATTTTATAATTTTTCAGTACACCTAGTGATACCCTCCAAAATAAATCATAAAGCAATCCATCACATCTAATCACTTATTTTCACAGGCCTCCCAACTTGGAAAATTTTTAAATGTCCATCCGTAATGCGAACTGATCACACTCATTAGTCCACTAATCTTCACTGGTCTATTGGGAGAGGCAAGCACACACACTGCTTAAATTAAATAGGCTTGAACCTGCGACCTTCAGATCTACAGACATATTGCATACTGTGTCACACACATAACCTTACAAAAGAACACTTGAGAAGACTAGGGATCTTAATGTCAAGATGATCATGAAAATACTGATTCGAGAAATATTTAAAGTAGCATTAAACTGGCAGAATTTGAACAGCGCCATCTTACAGTCATTTCTAAGTTAAGATTATATTTAGAAATGAGTTGCATTATACCTCAACTAACTAACAACTGGCTTGGAAAATAATCACATTCTTTATTTCAAATATTACTTTTGACTTGCATATGTAGAAAATTGCCTGCAAGTACAATCCAAGCTTCTACAAGAGAGAATGGTGCATGATAGGAAAATCAGATGCCCAGACATTTTCCAAATTCTGCTAAAAGATGGCACTATTTAGGAGGTTCAGTTTAAGGCAACATTAATGATTAGCACCATCAGCTAAATATCTATCATTAACAGGATGAGATCACTTAAAAGGAAAATATAAATATCTATGGTATACTCTCTTGATAACAGAATATATAGTATCTCATATATGCCATATTCCTTAGATTTACAAGAAGGGCCTAAATTCGGACCCTTTCTCATAATTAAGAGATGGCCCCTCCCCTTAGATCTAACAGAAATGCCTTCGTCAGGACCTACTGTCAAAAGTTAAGTAGTAACCTTTTATACCATTTGATCGAAGAGAAGTGTCTTCTAACAATTTTGTAGCAACCGTTTTCCCTTGCATACATCAGACAAGTACCTCGTTGCACTTTTTTGTCATAGTTTACATGTAGTTGTGACCTACTCCATTGGATTTAGAAAACTGGGTACATTGGGTTACCTTCCCATAGTTTAGTTCTAACCATTTCCCTTTGATTTATGTGAAGTGCCTACATCACAACCCCCTTTATAGATTAGTAGTAAAATTTCCCTTGCATACACATCTAGGAGAACTGCCTCGTCAGCATCCCCTCTCATAGTTTAGTTCTAACCCTTTCCCTTTGATCTATGTGAAGTGCTTACATCACAACCCCCTTCATATTTTAGGAGTAACATTTTCCCATGCATATACATCTAGGAGACCTGCCTCGTCAGCATCACCTCTCATAGTTTAGTACTGACAAGGCCATTGTATTTAGAAGTGCCTATCATGGAGGTTGTAAACTCCATGCAACGACAATGGCTCCATGGTCAACATCCTAAACTAACATATTCTAATGGGGTGGTCACATTTGTCCGATAAGGATAACGATAACGGGATTTTCAATTATTACAGGTACACCCTACTACATGGTGTGTGCGTGTGAGTATGCTTGTGACTGTTGATAGTAGGCAGCTCTAGGGTGTAGTACCTTTAATGACAAATCTTGTTCTCGTTATAGGGCAAATGTGACCAGCCCTTTAAGTTTAACCCTGGACCAAACATTATACCTAAGCCTAACCCTGCATCTGTGACGAAATAAAGCCCAGGAGAAAGTGTCACCAGGGCCCTGTTTCATAAAACTTGTCATCAATGACAAGTTACAATAATTGTTATAAGCTACTGAAATCCTTGCATCTGATTGGCTAAGAGCAAATTTGTCGGTAAAAATCACTGACAAGACACTTGATGAAACGCCCCCCTGTGTCGGAGCACCATCCCACAAGCTCCTCTCTCTCCTAGTTTAGTAGGGACCACCTCCCTTGCATGAACATCTAGAAGGAGTGCCTTGTTGGAAGCTCCTCTCAAAGTAAAGTAGTGACATTTTCCATTTGATATACAAGTAAGAGAAGTGTCTACATCAGAATCTCCTCTCCTGGTTTAGTAGTGACCTTTTCCCTTACATATACAGCTTGAAGAAGTGCCTTTCTCATAGTTTCAGAGCACCATCATCCTTTGGATCAGGTACTTCACCAGGCATCTGTGTTCCGTCCATTGCAGCTCGGAGATTGCTTGCTACCATGGCAGCCATCCTCGAGATTCCGCCGCGGGTTAACATGCCTGTGTGAGGGGTGACGATGACATTT
The DNA here is from genome assembly GCA_025618425.1 of Heliocidaris tuberculata. Taxonomy (NCBI): domain Eukaryota; kingdom Metazoa; phylum Echinodermata; class Echinoidea; order Camarodonta; family Echinometridae; genus Heliocidaris; species Heliocidaris tuberculata. The sequence continues at coordinate 17,861,182 of CM046837.1, forward strand.
GGCATGTGAAGGAGAGGGTGGGTGTGTGGGAGAGGCTCAGGGTCTGTCACATCCAGAGCAGCGCCCCCAATGGTGCCATTCTTCAGAGCTTCCACCAAGTCTTCTGTCACAACAACGGGTCCTGTGACATAAAAGTCAGAAGGCAAGTTGGAAGGGACAGATATTACATTCTTGTTCAACTTGTCATGTCACTTACCTACTTAGAGTCAATATGCTACGTATGCAAGGTTTAAGTGATGCAATTTAGTAAAATCATAGCAGAAAGAGTTCATTACAAAAACATATATTTCTTTAATATTACCGGTATATATGAGAAACTTCAAGGAAATAGTTAACTTTTGCTCCATTTTAAAAATTTTGTTTAAAAGGTCTCATCTCTCACTTTTAAATGTGCACATGATTTTAACCTAATTTACAAGTTGATTGATCTTTGACTTAATAACAGAAAGGAAACAAAATCACAAATTGCTGTAATATCGTTTGTATCTGTAAAGAACAAAAACTAATCAACAATGTCACTGGTACGAAACTACTAGGATTTCATTTCTCCTCTTTCCTAATGGTCTGAACACTGGAAGATATGGTTCTTTCATATGATTACACAGAGTGAGTCAATAAAAAGGAAACCTAGATTCAACCATAAATATCGTTGTAATCAGTACCTATACATAGATTTAATCAAAGATGTACTCACATTCTAGCCTATCGTGTTCCCTTTAGACACCTTAATCAATAAAATCCGACCATGAACAGCTTAACAGTAACATTTTTTCCTGATTCATGTCAGATTTGTCTCTGCCAAACTTTTGAATGAAAGGGATGGTCAACCCAAGGTTTGGTTCAATGGTCTCCATTCCAGCTGAATGCTGCTCTTACAAATAATGAAAGTAACTCCTAAAACACCATTCAGCCCAAACTTGGGCAAAGATGATTTTGACATGCTTTTCAAAAGTGGCCAGTGGTCAGCCATCCATGATCGCATTTTTGTGAGCAGCCTATCAAATAAAAGAAGATATTATCAACTATCATACCATTATAATACATTCAGGGATTTCAATTGGCTTTTAAGATATTGCGGATTGAATACGGGTTTCCTTTTTATTGAATGACACTGTATACCTCTCGATGCATTAACCATAAATTCATGAGTTTGAACAACCTTCATACCATTACATACCTCTTGATACATTGATGATGACTGCAGTTGGTCTCATGAGTTTGAATTGCTCCCTTCCCATCATGCCCCTGGTGTCATCTGTCAGGGGTGGGGTCAACATGAGGTAGTCAACCTGGGGAAGAAGGCTTGCTAGAGCCGAGCAGTATGTAGCACCAACTTCTTCATCATCCTCCCTGCATTGAGTACAGAACAAATAAAGGTCAAAGTTTAAGAGATGAAAAAGGGTCAAAGGTCAAAGGTAATCTGGAAATCTAGATATGAAACTGTATTTCAAGGGGCTGTCAAAATTAGCTTCTGCAGTGTTTCTCATGCAGAGGAAAGAATGTTTTGATTATTTTTTTAATGCAAGTGAAATTTACAAAAGCTTCCTGAAAACAAATTCAACAAAAATGTCAATATTTGTGATTCATCACGACAAAGACAGCATCTACTTGATTTCATGCTACAGGTGCAAAGTAAAATTTGTATTTTTCAAAATATTGAAGCTAAATATGAGGCATATGAGAATGAACACTTTGTATGTGTTGTTCTTCTCAGAAAATGGAGCAAAGCTCCTCTATGGACCCTAGTAAAAATGGCCCTTATTTATGAAAACAGACCAAGTTAAAAGTAGTTTTCCTCAATAGTCTACTGTTTTATGGGGTGCCTCATTGTTCCATATGAATGACTGAATCCTGCAACAAAATGTTTAACCCTTACTGTGCAGGGCTATTTCAAGCTCCTCTCTGATCTCGTCCACGACATGACCGATTGCCACAAAATTTTGCACGGACCTCAAGAATCATGTAAAGAACACAAATCCATTGTTATTTTTATGTAAATATTTATTTTTTTCATTAAATATTATAAATTCATGCAAATTATATGCATAAATATACATTTCTATAGATAATCAAGTAAAAAAAGGTCTTGGAGATAAAATTTTAATGCAAGAAGTTCTTTCTAAACCTTAACAACATTATTACATAATTCTATTGTTTTACAAATTAATGTATTTCTTTGTTTCTAACTTTAACATTTTTATTGTTTTTAAAAATCTGCTGTTTCAGAGTGTTATATGAATCAATATTCAGTTAGAATACATGTAGATGGTCATTAGAGCTTAAAGAGGAAATTATAGGTGAAAAAGGAGGAACATGAGGAAATGCATTTTCCCATCCATTTTGTACACAACACTCAGAAATCCTCACTTTTCGGGCTGACATGAGGTCATAAAAGGTCACGTGACTCGGTAACGGTATGACCAATTTTTGTAAACTTGGTGTCAAAAGATGTGCAAGACTTGAAAGAAAAAAGTCTGAAAGTTGCGTGGCGTGAAATGCAGCGGTTCGAAATGCTCGGCTAAATTGTCTAGGGGCCGCGGCCTCTCAGGCCCCCCCCCCCCCAGTACAGTAAAGGGTTAAACAAAAATGAATTTAATCCACTTAGTAGGGGTTTAAAAATGGACTAATCTACATGTATTATATGCCTTCATGAATGCCAATTTACATTAAAAAATGGTTCTAACTGACCTCCGATGCCGATTATGGTAGAAGACTTTCATCTGGAACCCCTTGGCTCTGCGTGCGACCTCAAACCCAATCATTCCCATTCCCACAATGCCGAGGGTGGCATGGTGGATATCTTGACCCAAGAGCATGGCATGCTGATCCATGTGAACAAAATCACCCTCATCGGAACCTTTTGCTGCTACCACATCTGAGGACGTAAAGCAGAGAGAGAAAGTGTGAGGGAGAGAGAGAGAGAGAGAGAGAGAGAGAGAGAGGGAGAGGGAGAGAGAGAGAGAGAGAGGGAGAGGGAGAGAGAGAGAGAGAGAGAGAGAGAGAGAGAGGGAGAGTCGGAGAGGATGCATGCACTGTTGTATATTGGGGATCGGGTGAGAGGTCCTGGGTTTCAATCCTTGCTCAGAACTTACATCCTTGGACCAGGGCCCCGTTTCATAAAACTTGTCATCAGTGACAAGTTGCAATAACTGTTATAAGCTACTGAAATCCTTGCATCTGATTGGCTGAGAGCAAATTTGCCAGTAAAAATCACCAACAAGACACTTGATGAAACGCCCCCCAGGTGTTTCACCCACTTGTGGTGGTCTCGACCCGAGTGTACTGAATGGGGTACCTGGCAATGCTGGGGTAATAATAATAACTGCAGGGCCCTCAGGAAGAATGGTATTCACACTGATAAGGCTTCCCTTGGTAAAGAGGACCATATTATTACATCAATGAAATCATCAAATGCAAATTTCTTTTATCTACATGTACCTTGGTTCTACATATTCTGAAGGTGAATCTTTGAGAAAATTAGGGCGAACGAATGTCATTATATTAAAAACACACATTTTCAAGTCGATAACAATGCCAAGTCAAATTTTGTTCAACAAAATAAAAGGATCCTAAAGCTCTGCACACGTAACAAATGAATGCAAATCTTGATTTTGAAGCTGACTGATGCAAATTTCACCCTGATTTCCAAACAATGATGATAATATAACAAAAATAACGGAAAATTACTTAATCTTTTTGGCAAACCTCAGAGATATTCTCGTTGCTCAGTCACAGCAAAAATTTGGCGCACTGAAACTGAACGTGTCGCATTGCACAGGATCCCTAGCCATAAATATGCTAGCCACGCATCTGTTTGCACAGGATGGAATCTAGAAAACAACCATTGTTCAACATCTGACCAATCAAATAAAAATACAAACTTTGAAATGCATAGATATATTTCTGGAAATGTGCACCCGTTTGCACCCTTCTTCTGCACAAATTAGATTTCACTTTAGTATAGTCAAGGATTGTATTTCCGAACAGATTGTATTACCGAACGTGTACAGTTAAGCGCCTAAAATGGTTTTCATACACGTGGGATTACGCGTATGAAGGTTGTGTCTTTTTCCCATAGGTTTCACACGTTCGGAAATACAGTACCTTTTTCAAGGGACCAAAAGGCCGCGTCGCGTCGTTGGGAAGGGGTTCACTCGGAAGGGAATATCGTATTAAATCTACATTGTCTTTTTAAAATTCCATCAACTTCTTTTTCTGTAGGACTTTGAGCATTCATTATGTAAGTTTGACAGATATTCGTTTGATATTTTATTTGCTATCGTTGATTTTCTGAAAAGTGTTCGGACACTGGATCCACCACCATACAAATGTGCACTGAGACTTACGTTCCAATATTCGCCGTCCAGCCGCCATCATCAGTATGAATCCATGGTCTGCAGTGGTTTCTGCCGTGACTGTACCGGGTACTCTGCTTATCTTAATGTTGAACTTTCTGAGCAGTGGTATATCTAGGGAACTTATTCCAGTGCTGAATGTTGAGACGACCTTTTTAGATAAAGATAAATGACGTAAAAGTGGTTTTGCGTCCACCTGTATAGAAAGACCACCTACCCATGAAGATCAAACATTTAATTCCCATGAACAATCTTTCTCATGAAACTTGTAATAAAGTATGGTCAGGGGTGGTAAAGCTACGCAGGTTCTAAAGCTACGCACCCCACAAATACATGCAATGCGTCACGTTCAATGCGCCAAACTTTTGGTTTGATATGAGCAAGAGATTATCATTTACATATATATGTTTTCCAAAAAGAATGAATAATCTTCTTTTATTTTTGTGATATTATCACTATTTCGAAATCGGGGTGAAATTCGCACTCAGCTTCAAAATGAAGATTTGCATTCATTTATTACCAGTGGGTATAGCTTTAGGACCCTTTCATTTTGTTGAAACACAACTCAAAATGGGCATCGAAATTGACTTGAAAATGGATGTTATTGACAACTGTCCGTCGTAAATTTTCTTAGGGATTTAATTTCAGAGTATGTACAAACAAGATATATAAAAGAAATTCGCATAAATCACTAAAAAAAAAACAAATTTTAGCCGCTTGAAACAAAGTGTGTAGCTTTAGGTCCAACCAGTGTACTAAAGCTGCTTTTCTTGTCTCCCTTGAGCAATACAATGACTGAATGCTCCTTTGTGTATATAGAGCCTATTGCATATGAATAAATATTTCTGTGTACTCCAAAAGTACTCTTAAAATTATTTCCCAGCCTGCAATTCAGCAAAGCTGCTGTGACAAAGGCACCAAAATATCTATTCATTCCTACCATGGACTGTACCTATTCACTATACTTGGTGTGAGAGACCAGCAGGGGCCCCGTTTCATAAAATTACAATAATTGTTATGGGCTACAACCTTGAATCTGATCGGCTAGCCGGCTGTGAGCGAATTTGTCATAGAAATGAAGCAGTTGTTATTGATAACAAGTTTCATGAAATAGGGGCCCGGCTGATATAGCACAGTTCCTATACCTGGGCCCCGTTGCATAAAACTTACCATTAACTGTAACTTTGCCATCAATGGTAACTCCCATAGAAACCTTGATTTTGATTGGCTGTTGAGTGATGTTACCATCATGGTAGTTACCAATGATGGCAGAGTTACCATTAATGGCAAGTTTTATGCAACAGGGCCCAGGATTCAAAAATGGCTCTTGGGCATGTCCAAGGTCATTTGATGTCCTGTCCGTTACTAACCAAGTACAGTCAAATCTGCTTTAGTGACCACCTGTATAAACAGACCACCTGTCTATAAAGACCACAATTTCCTTTTCCCTTGAAAAGTGTTCTCATTGAAACATGTATTAAAGAAACCTGTACTTAAAGACCACCTGCTCATAAAGACCGCTTTTCTTGTCTCCCTTGAACGGTCTTCATAAACAGGTTTCACTGTATCATGATATTATGAACATAATGTAGATTGACATAAGACTTGAGCATCATTTTACTTTTAAATATGATTTGGTCTGATATCAGCTCCCTAGTAGGGCATGTACATGTAAATTAATGAAATCATTGGATATTAAAGTTATGGGAAATTACATGTATAGCTTGGACTTGCCCTATTATGTTTAAGTCTTTCAATCCTCCATGCGGTTTGAGGCTTAGCGAAACGTAATGACACGCAAAGATGCAGGAAAGAGGCAAAGAATAAAAGTTTTCATATTATTTTGCTTAAAAGTGTCAATATTTTACATTCCAGTATTTTGGTTCGGCAACTTCTGCCTCTATAGAATAAATTATGATTTTCAATAATTTTGTCATATGCGTCTTTCCCCCGTTTTTACGTGCCATCACGTTTAGCTAAGCTACCTAATAACGGCCCAATTTTCAATTAAGTCCAACATTTTGGGACTCAGAAAAGCTCATTTTTCTTTATTTCTTTTTTTTTTTTTTACTGTATTAAAAACAGGTTCATGAATTGTAAAATTTGATACCATATGGAACAAGATGAACAATGAAATAAAGAAGCTTTATTCAATAAATTTCTCATAAAATTGAATTTGTGAAACATTGGTGTAAACTTGTTGGCATGGTAAGAGTAAACACCTGACCCCTTTTTGATAATTTTCAGTGAAATCTGCCTTAGCGACTTGTATAGAGAGGCCACTTGTCTTCAAAGAAAATTTTTAAAAAGAAAAAGCCCTGCAATTTTTGGTTTCCCTCAATAACACTGTTTCTCACTAAAACTTGTAAGGGCATCTCTATACAGAAACCACCTGCCAGGGTTATGATGATCAGCATGCATGCACAGGCCTTTCTCGTTTCCACTGAGCGGTCTTTATATCCAGGTTTCATTATATTTTTTTTCTCCCAATTGGCTGTGGCTGTTTTTATCACAATTTGGTTCAGTGGATAAGAATTAATGCTCCCTTTTTTCTACATGCATGTTACTAATACATGTAGTTAGTCCTAGGGCAGGACTCGACAACTACTGCATATACGTGCCCAAACTCTATGTCCGGACACCCCCAAATTTCAACATTTTAACATTGGACTCAACACCTCAAAAAGTCCCAATCTGGACCCCCAGCGAAAAAAGTTAGAGTGGAGCCCTGCCTAGGGTTGCATAGAGAAATAGCCAGTATTTCAGTGATTTTGACAGGATTTTGACAGGATGAAGAGGTTGACATTGGGCAGTGCATAAATATTGTACTAAATCCATGCACTTAGGTGAGGTTGAAGTGTACCAATCACCTAAAAAATAATTTGTGTACAGCTACATGTAGAATATATAAAATCAAACTCAAAACACTTTACCTGGCCTAGATTCTACATGTATGGGTTAACAGTCGAGGAGTATGAATAAATTAAAGGAAGACATAAAACCCCCTTGCGCGGAACCCAACTCCGAGTTGGGTTCCGCGCAGGCCCTTTTTCTATGCAAGCGTGTACGGGTATGTCGACTGGTCTCATCACAAGTCGATGTATTGTTTACTGGGAGTGTATTTCAATAATATCTCTTTATAGAATCAACATTTGAAGCTCATATTTTGAATACTGGATAGTGACAGTGAACCCCTAACACACAGAGCAAAATATTTTTTGGTGATTGGTACACTTTAAATTTATAGCCTACCTTCAAGTTACATGTCTTTTTCAGGAACTCTTCGGTTAGTTTCTTGCTGTGGTTGGGAGTAAAAAGGATGACTTTAATCTTATCATAGAAGGATTCCGGTTCTCTCTCAAAGTCATCCCAGAAGAGAACATTGTAATCCTCTTTCACGCGTTTCAGATGTGGTAACGCGTCAAAGACAAAGTCTGTCAGAGGTACACCCGATAGAATCCACTGCTCATCTGCCATTATGCACAAATGATTGCACTGACCTGGAATATTAAAACGTTTGATAGAAGTGAGAAAATAACAGAGAATCAAAGCAACTATCACTCAAATTTTCATAATAATAGATTTTATGGACAAAAACAACCAAAAGGAACATTTCTCCATAAAAATGGAATTGGGAAATTTTTGAAGTTCAGAACTTCAGGTCTGAACATCATGAACATGATCTGTAACTATCGTAACTGGAAGAAGTTAATGTATGAATGTCAACTAGTCTAATTTCCACTTTTAATGTAGCAGTACGGTACACATTTTACATGTAATTAAGTCACAATGCTTTCCACGTGCTATCACTTGATAATTGATAATGATTTGGAACTCTATAAGATATAAAGACCCCTATAGGCCAGTAAAATTTCAAGATTATATAAAAACAAGTTTGGGGATCATGTAGACAAGTAGAGAAAGTTTATTAATGTTGTAGTCTGTACTTGGGAGGGGGGCACTTATACATGTACAAGCTTATCTGAAGATAACCTTGTACTCAGACTAGCTCTTTTATGGGTGAACAGGCTTCAATAACTATTGTGTGTATCAGCAGGCCCTTTTCCAGGCTAGATCATTCATACAGCCTTACAAGAGCGAGGAAAATAATTATTTAAAATTTCACTTTCAATTCTGAATCCCCTAATTTGTGGCTCAGTAAGAGTGGAAGAGTCCATGAATCAGGTAATCTAGCAAATTAAAGAAAATTAAATCTTGCTTAGAGCAATTTTGTTGTCTGTTTTTGACTGCTGCAACAGTGAATGTTGGACACAGTCCCACATAGGCAAGGGCCCATGAGTGGGAGGGGGGGGGGCACTCTGCCAGGATGCAACAAAGAATCAGCAACACCATAGGAGTAGGGTGAGTCAGTCTAGTTTATTGACTGCAAGACTTCCAAGAAGGAAGGTACAACAAAAGAAAAGCCCTGGAAGTGTAACCAAAAAAAAAAAAGACTAAGATAAGCATATGATCATATCATGAAATCATACAAGTCAGTATTCTATCATATTGATTTGTGCTTATAATCATGTAAATACTAAACGCTTTCCTGAATTCAAGTCAACAGGCTCTATTTAGATACTCATTAGCAAATTACATAGATACACATGTATAGGATAGCTGTCCTGGCTCTGATGCATTGTACATTACTGAAACAAGAAATTAAAATTAAGTCTTGCTATGATAAGAGAAATGCAACCAAAAAAAAAAGAATTATTGAAATCTAACAATTTGTTATGGATTTAATATGACTTGTGAAAGGTTTGACTTGCATAAACCATTTCTACGGCACATTTTTGAAGATTCCTTAGAATTGTTATTATTATACAATTGTTATATAACTGTGATCTATTTATAGAAAACAGGAACAAACTACATGTATATACTTAAATAAAGCTCTTGGTGAGAGGAATACAACAGTGAAAGAATTATTCAAATCTGACAATCCATTAGGGAGTTTAATATTTATGAAATGTGAAACTTAGTGAAACTCACATAATTATTTGTAGATTTGTACGTTTTCTGCCATTAGTATTTTACAGATTCTAAATTATGTTGCTCACCTGTATGGCTGTAACTTTTCTGCCACTCTTGGAGGGAAACCACAGTTCAGCACACCAAAGTTATGTAAAATGTAACATTTGTACTTTGTTCTTGGAGTAAATCCTTATAGCTTACATAACAGTGGCTAAGTCATGCGCCATGGGCTAAACTTCTAACCACTACATCCAAATGAAAATGTATTTGACCACGCCACGCCCACGCTCAAAATCTTGTAGTATGGTGGTCTGTACAAAATAGTGGTCAAAGCTATGCGCTAAGCAGGGAAACTATGGCAAGCCATCGGGGTCTACTTACGTCTACTCACCACGTGTACTTGATTTTCAATACACGTACCTATATTGACCAATCAGAAGCCAGTATTCAGTACGCGTACTGTTTTTGGTCATCACGTCACGTGTGTTTAAGGGTACGTGTACTTTACTTTTACAGACGTTACTGACCCCTCCGGCCATAGGTGGCCAAAGGGTTCAGAAGCGTCAGTTACTGTAACGTGTGCTTTGTCATTTAGGTAACGTGTACCTTGACTAGTCATTACGTGACGTCTATACAATTACGTGTGCTCTGGTCGTAACGTGACGTCAGCTAAGAGTTAGTCTATTTCCAGGATTTTTTTTTTTTTTTTTTTTTTTTTTTTTTTTTTTTAATCAATAAAGCAAACCATGCACGTTAATAATATTGTTCAATAAGGAAAGTATAGGGCTTGGCAGGGGCTCAGGGTGTTTAATATATTTCTGTTTGTGACTGATTATTAAGCCGTCCTATAAAATTTTAGAGTAGTAGTAGGCCTACACTCTTTTTAGCAAACTAACAAAAATCAAAGTAAAGTATAAACCGTGCGGAGTTGGTTTATTATTGTCATTACTACTACTACTACTATTACTACTACTACTACTACTACTACTACTCATTTCTATTTCATTATTATGATTGTTACTATTATCATCATCATTATTATTATTATTATTATTATTATTAATATTGCTTTTATTATCGTCATAAAAATTTGTCATAATGAAATTAATGTATAAAGTTTATTCATAAATACCATGTAATGAGCGGAGGAAAGAGAAACAAGTTGATGATTTAGATTAGGAGAACTCCCCCACATGTAATGAGCGGAGGAAAGAGAAACAAGTTGATGATTTAGATTAGGAGAACTCCCCCACATGTACAGCTCATGTTTACTATAATAGTCAAAGCTATATAGTGCATACAAAGTATACAAACTTCTACTACATGGACACTATTCATCACGCTCTTATCCTCCATCTGTTGTGCAATTAAGGGTCATGACCTCTGTGGACTCGTTGTCATGACCACTGGAAGGCCGCCTGTTTACCCATCAAGGATTAACCAGCTGATATCCAGTGCATAAGAGGTACTAATACATTAATGGGGAGATGGCTTGCCTATCCTTGCTATAACCAGGGAATCCTAGTTACATTAATACATTCCCATGCTATAACCAAGGAGTTATCTGCTATAATAATTGAAACGAGACATCCTCGTCCTCCTCCCCCTTCCCCGGCGAAAAAATGTGAAGCCCCTCCCCCCCCCCACCCCTTAATTCCCCCCCCCCAAAAAAAAAAAAATAGAAGAAAAAGAAGGAGAAGGAGAAGAAGAAGAAGAAGGAGAAGAAGAAGAAGAAGAAAAAAAAAAAGTAGTGTAAAATAATGATGAGTAAATGATAAAACAAACGGTTTGTTTTCTTAACAATTAAAGAAAAAAATCTTCATCGGTTGTTACACTCCTTGGCATTATATACTTGAACTTTGAAAAATCATAGAAGATTTGTAATCCATGTGGAGGCAGAGCTAGATTCCACTAAATTTCGTCATAGGGCCTATACTAAGGCCGGGGGGGGGGGGGGATCGGCTGTCAATGTCACACAGGCCTAATGAATATTCTAGTCGCAAAGGCGTTAGTGAAAAGACTGTTGATAAATTCAATGTATTCATTAAAACAATTATTTTTTTAAAGACTGAATGTTCATACGTTATACAGTGAGGGGGGGGGGGGGGGGTGTGACTGTTGCTGGGATAGAACAAGAACACACGCAAACAATTGTATGCCTATTATAAATTAAGAGAGATCATCTTCTCAATGAAGCAGTATAAATCAGATAAATTAAAGGACAATTTTATCACAGGATTGGCAATTGACAGGAGGGGCATTTTGTTCCTCAGAAGATTTTCTTTTGTCACAGCAAGGACACTTTTCTTGATTTCGGAACTCTGCAGAGGGCCCATCGAGCCCCTTGCCGAACCCCGGATCCGCCGCCATGGTAATGTACATATTATGTTCAATCAATTGATGTTTAAATCATCATCAGAATCGATCCTCCTTCTCCCCTACCCCTTTTATATAGAAGAGATCGAGCCTCTGTACCACAAAATCGTGGCCTCGCATGTAGACTGAGTTTCTATAGTACACAATGATCAGTACTTCATCTACTAGTAAGTGCAATATAGGTTCTTGTTTCGCTAAGGGCGGGGAAAAATTGAGTATAGCCCCTGCCCCTTACTTCCGAGGCCTTGACTTGAACCGTGTTTCTAATACAGAACAGTCTTTAGAAACACTACCTTATTAATATGAGAGGGAATGGTGAAGAGACTGAGTAAGAAACAATAACTTAGAGCACTAGAAAATATAAATATTTTCCATTGTTTTACTGTAAAATGATTTATGTCACATTATTTTTCCTTGCGAGTGGGCGAACAGACGGTGTTACCCATTCTATTTGTGGGCCTTGTAGTAGACGGGATTTGTAAATAATAATAGTGACCATTTATACCGCGCCATGTTTGTCAAAAGTCATAAGTAGAAAAACACTGCATCTATATTAATCTGCAAGGGAGCGAAGCCAAGGAACTACAAATCCCCATTCTCTGCCCCCCACCCCCCTCCTTTTCCTCGGCTTCTATGACAGGCCTGGGCACGTGTCGAGCCCAACAGTCTGAGAGCTAATTTGAAAGTCCTTGTATATTATTCACTGAGATAAACTATGATACAATGTATTAACTTATAAAACAAAGAAATCAATAGCTTATGCATTATTGTAAAGTACAGTCATGTAGACCTTCAACAACAACAAAAACAACTTTCAATCAAACATAGAGGCCAAATTTTTTTTAGTCGCTCGCAAATAGTTACATGAAAGGGGAATTTCACCCTGGTATTTAGCTGATTTAAATAAAAGTAGAAAATGTTTTTTTAGTACTGCAGGGCAAATGGGATGGGCCCTTACAAGATACGTCACGGAGTCGGTTGCCAAGTTGTGTTTGATTGATTACAACTTTAACAAATTAATAACATTCTCATTTCTTATCAGATTTAACTCAAACTTTTATTGGTCTGTTATTTCAATTTTCCCCATTCCTTTAACATTTTTAAAACAATGTAAGAAAGAAAACTGTATAAATGTATCTGAATTTTCACTGGGGGCATTATTAAAAGAGGAAGTGGGCACAGCTCACTGGAAGTGATAAGGGGCATTTATAAGAAGGGGAAAGGGGGGGGGGGTACTTATGAACAAAACCGTCACTTATCAGACAAAAATAGGCTGAATCTACTTGAAAATGTGGGGGTATTGGGCCCCAGCCCCCTTGGGAGGGGGGGGGGGGTGGAGAGGAGGGAGGCTGTCGTTGTGATACCAAGAGCTAATTGTGCTAGGGGGTAGCTTTCCGGCGGGGGTAATTGTCATTGTCTTAGATTCATCTCTCACCTCCCACGAAATTTTTGAAATTAGAAATAATAATAATGATGATGATGATAATGATAATAATAATTATAATAATAATAATAATAATAATAATAATAATAATATAATAATAATAATAATAACAATAATAATAATAATAATAATAATAATAATAATAATAATAATATAATAATAATAATAATAACAATAATAATAATAATAATAATAATAATAATAATAATTGTAATAATAGAATAATAATAATAATAATAACAATAATAATAATAATAAAATCATGTTACAATTATATAGCGTATATTCCGTGAATACTTCATTGCGCTTTACAATGTAATTTATTATTATTACCCAAGAGAGGTAAACGATGCACGAATTTTACTAATTTGGAAAGAAAACTGATAGTAGGAAACTGCATATACACCTAGGTGTGGATGTGGAAGGGGGTTCTCCTCCAACCCTGAAAAAATTATAGTTTTGAAATCCCTGATGTGTGTCATCATACGAGAGGGTCTTTAAAAAGAAAATCAGAGGATAAGACAATGCAATGTACATTCGGAATGGATGTGGGAGGAAAGGGTTATAGAAAGATGTAGAGCGGGGGGGGGGGGGGAGGGGGGACCCGGAGAGGCGGCCCTTGGGGGCTTCGGTTTCAATGAAGTGGAGCACAGGAGTGGCGAGTTGTGTTGCAGGAGTGTATTCCATAACATGGCCCGCGGAACCGGGGGGGGGGGGGGCTGGGGGCTGCTGCCCCCACACTTGTTTGAGTAGACACGTTTCATAAATTCCCGAAAAAGGTGCGAGATTGTCATTATTCAAGTGAAATCAAATCAGCCCCCCCCCCCTCACTTTCAAAAATGCTTTGCGGCCCCTGCATAACTATAGCTTATTCAAACTTTTAAAAGACTAACTGGATGATTATTCACTATAACGATATAATTTCCTCACTTTACTGAAAGTTCCTATAATTTCTAGAATTTTCAAGGGGGCAACTTGCCCCTCCCATTTACCCCTTTAAATAAGATATCGAAGTCCCTTCGCACTGTAGGGAGCTTTTGTATTTTCAATCTTCTAAATTTGCAAAGAGAGATTTAAAGGAAAATGAGAAGTCACTGCACGCTCTGGTGACGCTCCTGCGCCTTCGTAATTTATTTTATATATTTCAAATTAGGCTGGGTGGTGAGGAAAACCCCTTTCGACATTTCATAGAGTGGTCCTTTCATCCATGATTTTCTGACAAAGAGTGCGCAGGTTTGGCGAAGAACTAATGTTCCTCTGTGCATGTAGCCAGACCCCTCTATCCCATAACGGCATCAAAAACAAGTACCTTCGGACGGGATCCCGTGTCTTCTGGTAAAGGTTATGCCCCCCCCCCGGCATGTTCATGTTGTAAAGGACATGGGAGCGACCTTATCAGGTACATTCATTACCACGCGTGAGTTGCCTCTGACTTGAATTTGAAGCATCGCAAATGGCCGAGCACATTGATGTTCGCCCCCCCCCCCCCGCCGTTCCACTCCATTTAAGAAAAAAGAGAAAAGGGGAGGAAAAGGGAAAAAAACTAGGAAAGACCAATTTTGGGGCGATTTTCACCTCCTATTCCAGCAGCGAGGTAGACTGTTAATTTTATTCCATGTTTAGTATATTTTCATGACAAAATTAAATTTTTATTATGAATAAAGATTCAAGTTTGGCTTGGTCCCTTTGCTCACTCGCAGAAAAATGTTTCGTTAGGATCTTGAAAGTTTTTAAAAACTTCCTGTAACTATCAAGGTAAAGTGCCTCAAATTCATTTCCACAAAGTGTTTGAGGTTAATATCAGTTTTGTTTTGTTTTTTAATCAGGGAGGGGCGGGGCAATTTTATAGTTTGTCCCGGGCACCATAATTCCCTAGATAAGCACTGTTTATGACATTCCTATACCACAAGTTAAGTGCCTATCAAACGCCATAGAATGCCCACCCCCACCGCCCCCCCCCACCAAAAAAAAAAAAAAAAAATAGGACGGGGGGAATTGACTGGATCAGTAAGAAAAGTGCAGTATTAGAGGAAGTCAGGTTGTACATACGGTAATGCTAGAATCCGTGTATAATGAATGGTCACTGGATGCCTATATGGAGTATGCTGCCCCGCGAAAGGCCCCCTCCCCCCCCCCCCCCCCCCCATTTTCGGACTATTACGATATGCTGCTCCACTATTACGTTTCTGGTTGATCTAGCTACTTTTTTGTGCAATTCATATTCATGGGCGTTGGGCAGACATTCCCCCGTAACTTGGTCTCACTCCCCGTCATTTTCTTTCCACCTACGACTTGAAATGTCTTGCTGAGTATAACTGAATTCACCGGTTCAGCTCACTCGGAGGTGGGCGGGGTAGGATGGAGCCGGGGGCGAATCGTAGGGCACAACCCAAGACTTGATGCCAGCCAGTGGCTCTTTTTAATATGTGGGGTCATAGTATCAAGGCCAGGGGCGGCTGAGCGCCTTTCAAAGTGGGGTAGGGGGCAGCAAAAAAGGGCACTTATTTGGGAAAGGAGGCACCTACAAAGGGTGAACAGAGAGAGAGAGAGAGAATTGTGCCCCTTTTGCCTCCAGCTCCGCTGCCTTGCATTGTAGTTGTAGTAATATGGGTACTTGAAAGCCACACCGATTCTTAGATATGGCTCTTGGCTCTTTTTGTCAACAAAAAAAAAAAGAGTTGGAAATATAGGTAAAAGGGGGCATTTATAAGAAGAGGAAAGGGCTCTTATCAGAGATGGAAAGGAGCACTTATAATAGGTGAAAAGGGGCACTTATCAGAAGGAGAAAAGGATAGTTATCAGAGAGATAAGGTGGCAGTTATCAGATTTGAAAAGGGGCACTTTTCAGAAGGCGAAAAAGGGGCGCTTGTCAGAAGGGGAAAGGCACTTATTAGAAAGGAAAAGGGGCACATCTAGTAGTAAAATGGGCACTTATCGGAGGGGAAATGGGGCATTTTTCAGAAATAAAAAGGGCACTTGGGGGGTACTTGAAAAACTGGGGGCACTGTACCCCCTGCCTCCCCCGCGGGCGCGCCGCCCCTGATCAAGGCTTTTCTTGATATAAATTTATTACTGCTCTTGCTAATACAGCTAATACTTGCTTTTTTTCTCTCTTCTTTTTTGTGCAGGGGCAGTATAATATAATATTCATAAGAACCCACTTCATATGACATACACCATACGAACATCATACATTATGTAAATTTCTTTGAATACTTTCTATCCCATCCTGATACCTCTCCAGCTGACGTATCTCAGTGAATGGGGATTAGGTCATTTATTCGGGGGCGTCCCCCACCATTTCCCCACCATCCCCCACCATTTCAAATTTAATGTCTTACAGTGGGCACGATAGAGGGAGTTCTGCAGCATATTTTCATCCTATTTCATTTCGTTATTTGTCCTACCCCTTTCTATTTATTGTCCTTGCAATTATGAACATTTACGACTGGAATTCACCAGGCAGCCCTTCCCTGCCGATCATTATAATCATTCTTATCTAGGGGGGGGGGGGGGGGGGGCATGGGGTCTTATCACTGTTGTAGCCCAACAATATCATCCAGATGTCACTTGTAATACGTGGAATCATGCTTGATATTTATCCCCTGACTTTTTTAAATATTGAGGTTCTCCTACTGATCCATTCAATTCTGCCCTCCTCCATTCACCCCCTTTTTTGGGGGGGGGGGTACAAGCAACCATTTAAGATGACTTGTGGCATTATACAGTCGTGACTATATTATTCTGCTTGAGTGCATTGGGTATGATACCTTTCCAACCTAGGCCTACCTCGCTCAATGGGGAGGGGGTGGGGGCGTCTGGCGGGCATCCGCGCATCTGCCGCAATTTGAAATGTCTGACAGTGCATGGCCATTCATGATAGCAGGAGTTTTGCTAAACTTTTTCCTCTAGGTTTCATCCAGTTATTCTCCCCCCCCCCGCTAATCCAGGTCAATTTTGATTGTCCATCGAAAGGGTCCTTCTGATTACCCCCACCCCACTGTTCGAGTCACACGTCCGTTTCCTTCCATGAACAAAGCAAGAGAAATCAGAAGAAGACGGCAAGGGAATAAATGAACAAGGAAAACAATAGACGAAGAGAATATTTTAATAGGACGATACAAAAAGTGGCAGAGGGGAAAATACAGGGCTGCACCGACGTACCAATGCACATACAAAATGTGATAATTATTTTTTCTTGTGATTACGTGTTATTTATTTCCCTTATGGAAACCAAGTAAAACAATGAACATATATAAAACCAGAAACAGACATGCTTTCAGAAATATAGTCCTGCAATAAACCTTTCTAAGGGCGCACTAATTTCAAGTTTGTTAACACTGTAAATGATGTTTCTATAAGTGGAAAATATAATGCATGATTTTTTTTAAATGGAGGGGGGATTCAGAGTTTTATTGGAATTCCACGGTATTAAGCATAATGAAACGAATCTCTAGTGTGTAAACATGGAGGGCTGCAGCCCCCTAGTGGGGGCAGGAGGTTGAGCATGAGTAAGAGCATAATATGTTATTATTAATATAAGCAAAGGGGAGTGTGTGTGTGCGTGTATGTGTGTGGAGGGGAAGCCTGCACTCCCTAGCCAGATCACCCCCCCCCCCGGTTCAGCGACCCCTGAACTTGATCATGATAGAGCCATCCATTTTCATAACAAAGAGGGGAATCCTGATAATCGGGATTTGATTTCCCAAACTCTCATAGTCATATCCCGGCACATCCCCTATGTAGAGAATAGAAGCGGTCTCATTAAAAAAAAAAAAAAAAAAAAAAAAAAAAAAAAAAAAAAAAACGCCTGGAATTAGACCATTTCAAAGAAGACGTGACGTATTGAACAAAGCACACGTAATTGAACAGACGTGACGTGACGTAAGGTCACGACAGAGTACACGAAATTGGGTACACGTCACGTCACGAGTAGACGTGACGTACCGTTTGGTTTTACGTGACGTCTACTGGGTACGCGTACTAGTAGACGTAGGTAGACCCCGATGGCTTGCCATAGGAAACACACGATTCCGGCAGTACCGGTACCGGTACGTAGTTTGAGAGTTTGGGAGAAGTTTGAGAGAAGTTTATTGCCGTAACCGAAAGATACATACTATATCTCTATATATGTATACAATACACCCCAAATGCGGGTCCGCTCGCTATTCATAAGGACCGCTATTCAGAGAAAACCGCTATTAATTTAACATGCGTTATGGATAGTGGTCCTTATATGAATAAGTGGTCCTTATAAACAGAGTTTTTCGCCGATAAACTTAGTTTATCACCGAAAGACCCTGTTTATCGTTTAATAAACAATTTTTCGAGTGAAAAACTGTTATATATCGTTTGATAAACATAAGGAAAGAGAAGGGGGATAGATCAAATGAAACTAACACGAAATACATATGAAAAGGGAGGAGGAAGGATTAGAGGAAAAACAAAGAAAAACAAAAGGAAAGAGAAGAAGACATAAAATGGGAAAACAAAGAAATACAAAAGGAAAGAGAAGAGGATAGATGGAAGGAAAAGCAAATAAATGTAAGAAAAGGGAGAAGATAGATGGAAGGAAAAACAGAAATATATAAGAAAAGGGGAGAGGATGGAAGGAAAAACAAAGAAATAAGGAAAGAGAAGAAGGCAGATGGAAGGAAAAACAAAGAAATACATAAAGAAAGGGGAGATGATGAAAGGAAAAACAAAGAAATACATAAGGAAAGGGGAGAGGATAGATGGAAGGAAAAACAAAGAAATACATAAGGAAAGAGAAGAGGATAAATGGAAGGAAAGACAAAAAATATATAAGAACTCCGGGAGAGGATAGATGGAAGGAAAAACAAAGAAATATATAAGGAAAGGGGAGTGGAATGATAGAAGGAAAAACGAAGAAATACAAACAATACATAAGAGAAGATGATAGATGGAAAGAAAAACAAAGAAATCTATATAAGAAAAGGGGAGAGGATAGATGGAAGGAAAAACAAAGAAATATAATATAATATAAGAAAAGGGGAGAGGATGGAAGGAAAAACCAAGAAATACATAAGGAAAGAGAAGAAGAAGACAGATGGAAGGAAAAACAAAGATATACATAAGGAAAGGGGAGAGGATAGATGGAAGGAAAAACAAAGAAATACATAAGGAAAGGAGAGAGGATATTTATTTATTTATATTTATTTATTTTGTTTTATTTATTTTATACTGCAGGGTTGGCCTGTTCAGTTTTGTAAAACTGCTTTACAAAGGCGCCCTGCAGTTTAACAAACATCATTCTACATGAAGATGCAAAATACATAACAATTAGGTAACATTATAAACTACTAACAACAAATATTGAGAGTGGATAAATGGTAATCTAAAAGATATAGATACATGGATAGCACTATTACAATTCTATTGCATCAAGATGTAAGGCTTTGCATAGTTTTTTAAATGTAAACAGGGATGTACAAATAAACTGGCCCCGACATATGCAAAGGATTTTCTTTTACATTCTGTCCTTGCGTGGGGAAGTTGGAGGGGGCATTTTAAAGAATAACGTGTCCTATAATTTACGGTTCGTTTACATATCAATGATTCTAGATAAGTCGGTATTAGATTATTTAGTATTTTAAAAACAAGAACACAATATTGATATTTCATACGCTGTTCAACTGATTGCCATTTCAGTGTGTGTAACAAGGAACGTTGCGATGTATGATAATCTTTATTCAAAATCATTCTGGCATATTTATTTTGGAGTTTTTGTATCTTATCCATATGGATTTTTGCACAGCTTCCCCAAGATGTACCACAGTAATCAATATAAGGTAGAATCATAGCAAAATACAGATTCTTCTTAATTTTAAATGACAGTAAATGCTTAATCCTCCGTATCCTTAATCCTCCGTAGGATATGATGAAAAGAAAAACAAAGAACATGAGGAAAGAGAAGAGGATAGATGGAAGGAAAAAAGAAATACATAAGTAATATTGAAAATTTCAGGAAGTAAAATTATACAAGACATGAAATTTAACTAAGGATTCATATGGATAAAAAAAAATTTTATTGCGATTATGTGAAATATTCCTGCCATTGACGTTTATGATCAGCTCCTCCCCCACCCTATAAACTGATCATAAAAAGGGAAACCACTAGCAAACCACTGTAGTTGATGGGTTTTCAGATTTGCGGTTGACATGATTTGACATTGTGGTATTGAAGGGTCTTTCAATATTTGAGGGATTTTAATGCTCAGGAAACTCTGAACAGTTTAACATTCAAAGCTATAATTCAGGATTTGCATCATTATCAATATGTCGGAAAGTGGATTCCGTTCATTTGTGATAGTTGTTTTGTTTGAAATCCAATCATTGTATATGATCAGGCGTGTTAAGCAGGCGCGGATCCAGGGGGGGGGCCAGCGGGCCCGGCCCCCCCCCCCCAAAAAAAAGAGGGAAAGAGAGAAAGAGAGAAGGAAAAGAAGGGAAAGGGAGAGAAGAGAGAAAAGGAAAAGAAGAAGAAGAAGGAGAAAATTTGAAAAGGGGAAGAGAGAAGCCGGGGGCCGAAAGGGGCCTTGCCTCCCCCCCCCCCCCCCCGCGCCCAAAAAGAGTGAAGGAAGGGGGGGAGAGAAAAAAGAAGGCAAAAAAGTGGAAGGAGTCGAAAGGGCCTTACCTCCCAGGGTGTAGTGTTGCCTGTTGCTCCTCCCCCCCCCCCCCATAAAAAGAGAGAGAGAGAGCAGGAAGGAAAAAGTAGAAAGAAGAAAAAAGAGGGAAAGAGAGAAGGAAAAGAAGGGAAAGGGAGGGAGGAGAGAAAAGTGAAAAAGGAAGAAAAAATTAAAAGAGGAAGAAGCGCAGAGGCCGGGGGGGGGACAGGAAGGACCTTGCCTCTCCGTTCTCCCTCCCCCTCCCCCTCCCCTGCCAAAAAGAGGGAAGGAAGGGGAAGGGAAAGAGGAGAGAATGGGAAAAGAAAAAAAATGAAATGAAAGAGGAAGAAAAAGGGGAGAGAGTCCAGGGACCGAAAGGGCCTTGCCTCCCAGGCCCCCTTGCAAAGGGGGCCTGTTGCTTCCCTCCCCCCCCCCCCCCTCGCAAAGAGAGAGAGAGGAAGAGAGGGAGCAGGAAGGAAAATTAGAAAGAACAAAGAGGGAAAGGGAGAAGGAAAAGACGGGAAAGGGGGAGAGGAGAGAAAAGGAAAAAATAGGAAGACAAAATGAAAATGGGAAGAAGGATGCTGGGCACCAAAAGGGCCTTCCACCCCCCCCCCCCCCCCCATAAAAAAAAAGGGAGAAGAAATCTGAATATCTATATGTTAAAATTTAAGAATAACAATTTCATCTCATTTGATAACAGACATGACAGATGGGAGAACATAATTTTGCTGTAAACTATAGTTTTGCTATATGTGCTGTATAATTAAAATAGTTTGTTTGTTAATTCTATTATGTGCAGTATTTTGTTGTTATTATTGTGTTTATAAAGTATTGCAAAGTCAAAAGCAATATTAATAAAGATATTTCTATAAGAGGAAAAAATCGGGCCTTTTCCCACCCCCCCCCCCCCCCCACCTAAACGATAGAGAGAGAGAGAGAGAGAGAGACGAAAGGGATCGCAAGAAAAGAGAGAGAAGGAAATAAATAAAGAGAAGGAAAGAAAAGGGGAGAAGAATGGAAGATCGGGTTTTCCCTCGAACAAGGTACGCTGTAGCCTCTTGTCGAGGCCCTGGCGCTGTTGAAATCCTTGGCGATATGGAGGCAAAATTTCTGGCTCGCTTCGCTCGCCACCAGAAATTTTGCCTCCATATCGCCAAGGATTCCAACAGCGCCAGGGCCTCGACAAGAGGCTAGGTACGCTGGTGCAGATGGGTGAGAGAGAGAGAGAGAGAGAGAGAGAGAGAGAGAGAGAGAGAGAGAGAAAGGAAAGGGAAATGAAAAAAAAAGAAAGAAAGAAAGAAAGAAAAGGAGTCTGAGAGAAAAGTGATAAAACAGAGGAAGAACATGTTGTCTGAGTTGGGTGAGTTTGATAAATATTTTGTCTATATTTTGTTTGATATGACTGAATTACTGAAAAGTGTCCGGTAGTAGGATACACTTCCATACTTTTCACTTCATTATCGGGCTAGGCTGGGATGACTCTGTAGACGACGGTCGGTACACGTCACGTGGGCGCTTCATCAAGTGACAGGCGTTGAAAAAGAACTTTCAAGCATTTTAATCCATCCAGGAACGGGTTTCAGACGAAACGGTACGTACAATCTTATATATTTCTGATGAAACGCCTTGCCATTCTTGTGGAATACTGGAATACTCTCTTCTTTTTTTAAACATTTGTTTAACCTTTTATACAGTAATACAAATACAAGCCAACCACTTTTGGTTTTAATCATGTCAACGGTTATCCTTAAGACGTTTAGATACTGTTGATGATATTTCCACCTATTTTCAACAGTAGTGGAAAATCAAATTTTAACATTTCTTCAAAATATTCATGTTAACAGTAAAATTTTGCATGGATATTATATTAGTATTATTCTTTTACAGGCACAAAGAAACGCAATAATGATCATGCTTTGGCATGTAAGTGTATCATTATAATTACACTTATTGTTTTATTACATCTTGTGTAATAGTATGCATACCAGCTTGTGGAACTTTTTCGTACTTTTACTGTATGAAAGAAAGCGTTTGGAACTTATAGTGCACATGATGCAATTTCAGGTGCGATTTCCTTAATAGATATCATGCATATAGAGCATATCAATAAAGTCTATTTCTTGAATCATAATACCATTACCGTGTCCGATATTGTACGGTACGACAATTAATGACTGGTTTGCACAAAAAATATTAGTGCTGTTCCTTTTGAAATTTGATTTACAGTATAATTATGCCATTTCAGTCTTTTCAGATACATAGGCGGATCCGGGGGGGGGGGGGGTCGCGGGGGTCCGGACCCCCCCCCCCCCCCCCCCCCCCCCCCTTTTTGGCGCCGGTTTTTTTGTTGTTTTTTTGTTTTTGTTTTTACTTGGCGCCGTCTTTCTTGGCGTTTTTTTTTTGTTTGTTTTTTTTTTTCCCCCCAGAAATTCTGCCGACCTGATCATGCTGCGTAGGCCCTATTCATTACCCATTGTTTCATTCTCCGTCGCAAAGTAGGCCTAAGTACTGTACTGCCATGCCAGATCAGATATGCGGCGCGGCACGCATAGGTTTATGCATGCGACTTTTGATCGTACGTACGCTGTCTTGCAACTATGCTAAGCAGGCTGAACGCGGCATCATTCAACTTCAAGTCACTCATTCGAAAACCCTCCTGACAGGATTTTCAACATTTTCTTTTCATTTCATTCATTCCATAATAGTGTATTTATCTTTTTTATAATAGTTATATATACGTGTATATATAATATACTGATTTCCACTCGAAATCTCTTTTATTTCATTAATTTTATCTTGTAATGTTAGCTCAACTGTATATAATGTACATATGTTTTGTTTAGTAATTTCCTCCCTCTCAAACAATTACTTTAATTTAAGCGAAAATCTTTTTGTTTGTTTGTTTGTTTGTTTTTTAAACATATATTATTGTATCATTATTCGATTAGGGGGTCTACATCACACAAGCTAAGCTTTTTTAGTAGATCCCTCCACATATCATTTTGTCACCTTTCTATGTCATATTTATGTATTCTCTGTTTTTGCAGTGTTTGTAATTTATACATATTGTTGTAATTTCATTGTAAATGTGGAATCTGAATAAATCAAAATCAAATCAAATCAAATCAAACAGTGTAAATAACCCTCCTGGCAAGATGCCAAATGTCGAATGCCCCTTTTCAGGCCCTATGGTAGATAATCAAAACCAAACTTTTTATTTGGTCTATTGCAGCAAAAACTCGCACATCATATTATTATATCATAGGAATAAGTGATTATTTTTGACAATCTTTGTCAATCTTGTTCAAGGTCAAGGTCATCACCAACAAAGTATGATTTTGACATAGGGTAGGTGTAGGGAATACAAGACCGTAATACAGGACCATCAGAAGAAAACTGTCCTGTCTGCCCTGGCTTTGGAATAAAATATTGCTCTAGCGCCATATAGGTACACTGTTACCATTTCTGCTTACTTTGTCAGTAAACTTTTCATCAACAAGTCCATATTCACCAATCTCCTAAGAGTTTGTCGTGCTCAAAATTTCGGTAGATATAAATACTGGTTTTTCAAGGAACGTAGTGGTTTGTTAAACTTATAAAGAGGTGTGCTATAAAAATGGTATTAATAACATTATTATGAAGTTGGTGAACTATTGTACTGGTCAATTGACCATTGTGCACAGTGTAGAGTGCGTAGAGTGAACCTCAATGAGGACATCCAATCAATTTGTGTAGGTAATACAAGACCACCAATATGGCGACTAATGTTATGCATAATTAATGTGTGCACTGTGTATTGATAATTTGTGTAAGCTTGCTGCTAGGGTTTTTTTTATGTTTATGAAACTGAAAGAAAATATCAAATAATATTCAGAATATTGGCGATAAAGAAATATCCAGGCAATTAAGCAATATTTGTTGGTACACGCTGAATTTAGATCTGAAATTTTAAAAGCCTTAAGGTCATGAAATGGAAATTTTTGACTCATCATGAAATTACATGCATCCTGTTATTTCATCTAATCAAATTAAACATTAAACAACAGTAAATTTCAACAAATTCAAACCTGCATGAAGAAAATTTTCACCTTTTTGCACTGCATTATGAGATTACTAGAGTTTGGTTGGATGTGTTAAGTTGTTTTAACGTCATTTTACATCTTTCTTTTTAAGACGTATTTCAATGTCATTTTACAACTCTCTGTAATCTTTAAAATTATCATTGTCAATTGCTCAGTATTGATGTACTTAAAATCATCAACAACAAAATGTAAAGTTGGCGGAGGCAAAAGTAACGGCACACTGAACATGTTGAATGCCGTTTAAATGGTAATTAAATTTATCCGATGATAAATGCTATAAGATTTTTGGTTAAAATTGCAACAGATTTTGATGAAACCAAAACATATTCTCCAAAAAACAATTCTTTATTGGTATTTACATTTCCAACGAAATATCATTTTCCTCAACAAATATTTGAGATTTCGGTTGAAAATGTAGCGGTCTCGTATTACTTTCATGGGTAGGGAATAATGGACCATTTACCTATGACGTCATTAAGGAGATTATTTCATTAGGTAAACAAATTTTTGTCATTATTTCGGTACCCTGAGAAATAAAAAGAGTTGCTGAAAGCATTGGTAACCTTACTAGTGTGTGTCTGTGTTCATGTTTATGCAAATTATGCAAACGTGCTTAAGGGTCTGGTATTCCCTACACCTACCCTATGGTTGTACATCGCAAGAAGTGAACTTCATGTGTCCATATAAAGGTTAAAGTTGTGAAGGTCAAGACTTAAAGTCACACAAAAGGTCAAAGGTCTGTCAGAGTCAACAAAAAGGTCAAAGTCACGAAATTCAAAGGTAATGACAGGTGCTCGGGGGGGGGGGGGAGGAGGATTGTTTTCTCCGAGGACTTTTGATATATTTTTTCTTGTTGTTGATTGGGAACGCTTGAATCTGATACATTGCACCATGACTAGTTTTGTGATACAAAACTTATTTATTTTGCCTAATGAGTAGATGCTGTGGTTGATTGTTAAATCCTGTGAATTTTCAGCAAAACTGGTATTGGTACTCTTGTTGATAGGCCTTGATTGTGAACTCCTGAATCTAAGGAACTTTCCCTTTTTTGTGTTCTTTTGTGATTTGTGATTTATAACTCGTGATGATGTAAACACTTGCGAATTGTTATCTCAGGGATGGGAGGAGATAATATAGATGATATTTAGTGAATAATTCTTCATTGCTGTAAAATGTGTACATGTATCACTAAAATTTACTAAGTGTGTTTGTACAGCATGCGCACACCCAATTCCTAGGTCATCAACATAGTACTTCAACATTGAAGAACCAATCTCAAGTAATAAATCTCCAGATTTTATTCTTATTTGTCTCACTAGACTGTTTGTGTTGATGCCACATGCCATCTGAGGTCCTGCACAGCAATGCAGACTGGAAAATCTGGGAAAACTTTTAAAAAAATATATATACATATATATATTAATACAGTCCAATGGCGCAAATCCCAGAGGGGATGGGGTATGCATTAACCCCCCTCCCAGTTCTGATGTACGGGGGGGGGGGGTGGCCTGTACAAATATACCCGCACTTTTTGATAAAAGATGGTAATTTGCAATCATTATATATGTATTTTCCATCTCAAATAAACAATAATTCCATGTAATATTAATAGATTAAATGTAATTTCAGTACAAACTAAGACATTTTCAGGCTCGTATTATCAAAATTTTGTGGCGCGCTCTGCGCGCCCAACTATATTTCAACATTAAAATAGTCAAACAGGCAATATATATATATATATATATGCCTATAGAGGCGCTTAGCGCCTTCGGCGCTTGCGTTTGCCAGAATGATAACTTCTCACCCTTTGGACCCCCCCCCTTTTTTTAAAACCTGGATCCGCCCTTGAGATAAATAACTGTTATATATCTTCGCCGACTGTCGCCGAGGAGCAATGATTTGCCACAGTAATGAGCCCTTAGTACGGCTCCTGCATGGCTTCCTGCAAGAGCCGACGCATGCTAATAAGGATTCACGAAACTCAGTGTTTAGGGCGGATTTCGAGGAAGTTAGCGTACATGACCATAATAGTCTGGGAGCCTGTCCCGAAATAGTCACCCCATTTTACCCATAAGATTTGACCCCATAAAGTTACTTAGACCATCTGAGTCGTTGACAAAAAGGTTGTCAGCCTGACCGTAGCCGCTGGGTTCAGCCCCCAGGGCCCCCAAAAGGGACCCCAAAGTCGGGTCGATTTCACCCCTTCTCACCCATGCACCAAACTTTGTCAGTTGGAAGTAGTATGACTGAACATTACAAAACACAAAAAACTGACAAAAATTTCTGTTGGGATGGGATGTCAGACAGCCCCTAAAAATTGGGGTAAATTTTTCCCCTTAAAGCCCAGAGACAAAATTTTGTCAGAAGGAAGAGCTATGGATGTACATTCCAAAAATATAAAAACTGACAAAATTGTCCATCGGGAAGGGGGTGTCAGACCCCCTGAAATGAAAACCCCAAAGTGCCCTTTGACAATGCTTTGCCCCCAAAAATGCTCTGTATGGAAAGAAAAAACTTTTTTTTACCTTCTGACTATGATAATTCAAATGCATTTCATTCAATTCACTTTAAATTTTCATAACATAATTTTGAGTATAATGATCTTTTTGCGGTGCAATTTGGTGTTAATTGGTATTTTGGTTAATAAGTTATTACATTGTGAAAAATGTATTGATTTCTCAAAAGTAGTCAAAAAATATTGTCAGGATTATGTAAACACAGCCATTGACCATCTGACAAGGTATAATAGAGAAGCTTGCTTGGTATCTGTGCAATTAACACATGAATAGTATATTTCAGCCTGGCAGTCAAATACCACAGATACCTGAAAAGCTCTTCTATTATGCCTTGTAAAACAGGTGAAGATAGACATAAAAAATATTTGAAGCCCATATTTTCAGTATAACGACATGAAACCTCTAACATACAGAGCAAAATTATTTTTGGTGATTGGTACCCTTTAAAGTTTCGAAACCACAAGTCCCGTATGAACGTAGCTAATATCTGTTTTCTTATCCTCGCACCATGTAAACACCCCTTCTTTTGTATACCTTTAACATTAGTAAAAACAATTATCAAACAGTTTATCTTCGAGTTCTATCTGCATATTTATTTTGGATATGAGAAACTTCGGATTCCTAAATGAAGGGCAAGAGTATTAAAAAAAAAAAAAAAAAAAAGAACAACAAACCACACCAAATAAAAATTCGTCGCTTAAGCTGATCCCAAAGACAAGTCTTTTGCTCTCTGCAGATTTAAATATTACGCAGCAATGTAAAGCCCCCCCCCCCTCCACCTTCACCCAAATACACTGTATTATACCTCCATTCCACCGTAGTGTACCTCCGTTCTATCATCTATTCTCACTTATATACCGGGTTAGAAATTCTATATAAAAAAGAATATAAATAGAATACAATACAATAAAAAAAAAAGAATGAAATCCCCTTCCTGTACTAGAGCACGATTTAGCAGGGCAAGTGAAAGAATCAAGTATCTTCCTGCCTTTCTTTTTTTTTTTTTTTTTTTTTTTTCCTTTTTGGCCTATAGAGTAACTCAACCTTCTAATCTAAATCCTGGATCCGCGCCTGGTGTTAAGGGTGAAAGAAGGAAGGAATTTCAATTGATTCATTGCTGAGCATAGCCGAAGAAGAAGAAATTTCATTGCGGCTGAAATCTTATAGACATTTATTCAATATAATTCTATAAAGAGATATTGCAATTTTAATTACACTCTATATATGCGTAAAAGCGACTCGTGAGTAGACTACTCGACGCACCCGTACGCGTTCGCCAAGATAAAAGCTCGCGCGGAACCAAACTCGGAGTTCGGTTCCGCGCGAGCATTTTCATGTTATCCTCTATTTCCTTCATACTCACTAACTGTGATACCAGACAAAGATCTTTGAGGTTGATTTTATCCCTTTATCCTTTCTAACTGTACTGTACACAAATTATTTTTTCAGGTGATTGGTACACTTTAAGTTAGCGAAACTTTAAGTTAAGGAAACCACGACCCCTAACCGCAACGAGGGTTCACACGAGCTTGAAACAACGAGCTGAAACTACAAGCTGAGCGATCGTCGTGGTTAACCTTGGAAGTAGATACTACCGATTGTGTCTACAGTACACACACAGTTCCTGTATGTGTTCATAATTCGCACGAAGGGTAAGACCCGGAAATTTAAAATGAACAGCGAGGTCACCGCTAACTACAAGCTTGCGAAACTTAAAGTGTATTCCGTTCACATGGCCTGAAACCAATGCTCGTGGTTTCGGCCTTAACCACAAGCTCGCTTGTGGTTCTAAAACTACAAGTAAACTTAAAGTTTCGAAACTACAAGTCCGTTCATACGGTCTGAAACTACAAGATAACTACAAGTTAACTTAAAGTTTTGAAACTATACAAGCGAAACTTAAAGTTTAGCTCCCATCGTGTGAACGTAACTATTGTTTTCTTGCAGGAAACATTATATAGTACAGCAGATATATAGATGGAGCTCTATGTGGGATGGGCCATGTTATTTTGGGGGGTATTCGTTTTTCCGAAGGTTCGTAATTCATCCGAAAATGCAATAGAGCCCTGCATAACTTTTCGGAATTACGAACCTTCGGAAATATGAACCCTTTTTCATTTTCGGAATTATGAATCCTATTTCATTTTCGGAATTACGAACCGTCGGAGTAAGAACTTCAGAAATACGAACCTTCGGAAAAACGAACCTTCAGAATTATGAACCTTGGGAAAAACGACATGTAACCGTTATTTTAATCATCGTACAAATCATGCTAAAGGAGTTTTAATTCATTCCTATTTGGATCTTTTTCGGGGAGGGGGGATGGCCTGTACAAATATACCCTCCTCTTTTCAATGAATAGATCATTTCTATAGCAATCAGTTATTGATAAAATTAATAAAATTAATATAAAAGACTGCCCGTTGGTGCCCGTTCTAATTTGACAAGTGCCCCTTCCGCCTTCTGCTAAATGGCACTTGTCATCTCTGATGAGTGCCCCTTTACACCTCTGATAAGTTCCCCTTAATTCATTTTGACACGGGCTACTTTTCTTTCTAAGAAGTACACTTATTCCTTCTAATATAAGGGCCCCTCTTCCTTTATTAAAAAAAAACGCCCCTTTTCATTCTCATAAGTTCCCTTTTCACATAATATGACACATTCCTGCTCCTTTTCTTTTCTGATAAGTGCCATTTTCGTTCTTGATAAGGGCCCCTTTTTTCTTCCCCCATAATTTGTGCCCCTAATTTATAGCGATTTAGAGTAACTTTACTTTAATTTCGTCAAGGGTCGCTCGCTACGCGCTCACATATTTTGATGTAGTTATGTTACTTTATTAGAGGTCTTTTCAGTCTCTCATGCCGAGACTGTGTTTAAAAACCTTTCAGAATTGGGTTTTCCTCTTTTTTAAAATAAGATGTTATTGATCACCATGCAGTCCCACAGATCTTAAAATTGCTCACTCACTTCGCTCGCTCGCTCACACATTGTAGGCTATGATTGTAGGTCATCAAACCCAACTGCAAACTTTGATGCTTAAGTAAATTATATTAGAGCATGTAAGAGAAACATAATAATTAAAATCCCTATATTTGTAATCACAATGTAGGGTATATATGGCAATGTTTAGAGATGGTATATTTTTCCCGTTGTAGGTGCCCTTTTTCCAGAAATAGCCCTTGATTATCGATGCCCCGAAACTTTGAAAATTTCCGCTCAATATTGCGATCACACCCCCCCCCCCCCCCACTCCTTGAACCGGATTTACGCTGGTGCTTAAAACAAAAAGAAATCACGAGGGAGCATGCGAAGAAACAGATCGTTTGCTAAAGAAAAAAAAAAAGTTTTCCACTACGAATTTCTAAAAATACTTTTAACTTGGATCAGCGGAGAAAAAAAAAAATAGCAAACGCACATGAGCGCAAACCGATCCAGCGTCCGGAATTAAAAAAACACCCAAAAAAAACACTAGATTCTAGTGAAGAAGAAATATTCATAGCAATCGAACGATGTTAGTACACACTGTAAAAAAATAACTGTAAAACTTCAGGTTTTGGGCCCTTGAAATTGCAAGTTATTGCCGTTATTTCAATTTTAACGTTTTTTTTCCTGTAAAACATCAGCAAGTTTGTTGGTTTACCAGAAATCAGCATAAATTTACAATCGCCTAACAAACGTGCTGTTGTTTTACGGGAAAAAGACTGTAATTTTATGTCGGGCGATTGTTAATGCTGATTTCCGGTTTTGAAAAAAACTGTGGAAAAACGGGCATTCCCGGCATCCTGACTGCCAGGAAATTTTCCGTGAAAACACGGCAAATTATTTTACAGTGTAGGCCTATAATTTCATCTGGCTTTTTGTTTTTCAATATACTTTGCACTCTATACTGGGGCCCGAAATCAAACAATATTTTTCTTTTTTTTTTAAAGGGACGGAGAAAAGAGAAAACGTCGCCTATGTAGAAAACGCTGAAAAGTAAAAGCTAATACCCCTTCCTCGATTTCATCTTTTCACTTTACTTTTATCATTTTAAAGGCCCTCCCCCCCCCCCCTTCTTCTTCTTTTCCCCTCTCAAGTTTTACCTCAGCCACGTGCACTTATCAGACCCCTGTGAGCCGGGGATGCTGGGAAGCAGCAGCACCCCCAAATTTATATGGGGGCACTTGCCCCAGGCGGTAATATACTTAAAGCAGGGGCGCAGAAAAAGCAAAAGAGAGAAAGGGAAAAAAACTTATGGTTAAGAATTATTCGCCCCCAATAGTGCATAAGAAATGGAGTTATTCTTAGGTTCAAAATGTGAAATGTTATAAAGCTCGGTCGCTTTGCTCCCTTGCATGTTTTGCTTCATGATCTCTTATTTTCGCACTCATGTGTAAATAGCATTTTAAAAAAGTTCAAATTGCAGAACAAAATGTTATTCTCATTGCTTTTTCCCCTATTTTTATTTTATCAGTCTCTTTTTTTTTTATATTGCGCCCCCTCCACTATAGAATATGTGTATTAGATACATGTAGTATTTTCAAAGGTTCACCATTCCATTTGAAAGAAATTGCATTATTATGTTGCATAGCTAAATTCTTTGAGTATTCTCCTGAATTTTTGTTAATTACGCCCCATTGAGGAAGAAGTGAATACAAAACCATTTATCAATTTCCCCAACTCGAAACTGTACTGGTCGATCCATGCACTGCTCCATATTTGGACAACTACCCCCCTGGACAATTACCCCCGGACAACTACCCCCCCCCCCCTCGGATTCTGGGGTAGTTTTCCAGGGGGTAGTTGTCCTAGAATCCCAGTGCTCGCTTGCGAATTGTTTTCTGTAAGTAAAATGCTTTAGAAATTGCATTTTTTATGACTTAAAAATTAATTATTCGCTCGTTAAGCACACTAAACAACACATTTTGGCACGTTATGAATGGATTTCCTTCCTTATTTCCACGTACATGTAACTACAATAATTGCAAATTGTGTGTATTGCAGGGTTGAACAAAAAAATCATATTTATTTGATTTAAAATCGATTTATAGCCCTTAATGTTGTTTCTATATACAAAATAAATACATCAGCTCTCACTCGGATGAGTTTTTCAGCCACAAAATAAGCAAATCAAACAAAGATGTTTGAGTGATTTTTTCTTTTATGTCGCATCAACAAAATCAACAACGAATTTCTTATGTATTTCTATGTTTTTACTCAAATTGGTGATTTTTCTGGCACAGTGATTTAAAATTGATTTCAATTGTGCCAACCCTGCATG
Source organism: Heliocidaris tuberculata (assembly GCA_025618425.1). Lineage (NCBI taxonomy): Eukaryota > Metazoa > Echinodermata > Echinoidea > Camarodonta > Echinometridae > Heliocidaris > Heliocidaris tuberculata. Next base: position 17,893,823 of record CM046837.1, read on the forward strand.
GTGCATTGTATGACGTACAATAAATGTTATCTTTGCAGGCAACGATGCTTTCAGGGTCTACACACCTCCCTCACCCCTGCCGAACTTTTGGCTTTGCCAAGGACTTAGCGAAACGATGTGTAATAATTATCAGTGGTGTATCAGGGGCAGTGGCGTATCTAGGTATTCTGGCGCCCGGGGCAAACTATCAAATCTGCGCCCCCCCCCCCTCCATATGCCCAAACTCAGATTAATGGGCTAGTTTAATTTAGAAATGATGGCACTGCGTGAAAATGAGTTTTGATGCACATAACTCGGGATTGTTAGCCCAAATTTGAAGAATATTGTATAAGCGAGGGAGCAACGCGACCGAGCGGCAATTTTTTTTTCTTTTCCTTTTCATCCCTCAAATTGAAATTTCTTAGGTATTTTACCTTTAGAACAAAAAATCCAAGGGAATACAGCGACCTTAGCAATAGATTTTTTTTGTTGAAATTTTGGAGGAGAAAAATGAATGAAAATCCTGAAGAAATATATTTGAGGAATTTAGCAAGGCAATTGCAAGGCAAATTTATGATTTCTTTCGAATGTTCTATACTTTGAAAGTGTTTTTTATGCACTTAATATCCCACCTGAGGGTGCAAAATTTAACAAGCTCCTGTCTTATGCGGGAGGGGGGGGGCCTAAGTAACTAGAGTCAACTAATGGTTAACACTTTAAAAACGCCATAAGGGTGCGAAATAGCTAGATCCTGAACATTATTATGCGAGGGAGCAAAGCGACAGAGCTTTAGAAAATTTTCGCATTTCAAACCCTATAAAACACCCTTTCTTGCGCATTTTGTCTTGACTGGGGCGGCGCAAATAACCCTCAAAGCCCACATTTTCTTCAGTATTTCTCCCCCTTTTTATTTCTCTCTTTTGCGTTTTTGCGCCCCCTTCAAGTGCCGCCCGGGGCACGTGCCCCCTCTGCCCCCCCCTCCCCGTAGATACGCCACTGAATTCAGGGGCGCACTTACCCCGGGCGACACTTGAAGGGTGCTGAAACGCAAAAGAGAGAAGGAAATTTAGAGGATTAAATGAAAATTGCGATCATTCTGGATTGTGCACCCCCAATCCGCAGGGCAACAAAATGCATTAGAAATACTTTTTTGGAGGGTTTAATATGCTAAATTTTTCTTGAGCTCGGTCGCTTTGCTTCCTCGCATAATGTTGCTCCATGCAGGATCTCGTAATTTCGCTCCCCAGTATAGGATAAAGTATTTTTGAAGGACTCAAGACTGATAAATAATTCTCGTTGCTTTGCTCGGTATTATGTAAGTTTCATTATCTATCCTCTTGTTACAGTGCTCTCCGGTAGAGGATTAAGTGTAAAAAAAAAAAATCGCTTTTGCAAAGGTTCAACCTTTCAAAGAAATGTCAAATTTCGGTTAATTGTCTTCCAGTAAGTTTTCCATTAATGTTGTGCCCATAGGCCATATTGAGAAGGAAGTGAACAAAAAACAGGAATATCAATGTTCCAAATTTGGATCTCTACCCCTCGATCGCAAATTTTCCTGGTTAATTAAATTACATAAGAAAATGCGTTTTGGAGGTTAAAAATGGAAAAAATCTAACGCTCGATCGCTTTACTCCCTCACTTGTACAATGATGTCGATAAAGTTGTGGGGGGGGGGGGGGGGGGGGGTAGGGGTGCAACTTCATTGCCCCAGGCACCATAATTCCTATCTAAGTAAATGTTTATTGAAAAAAATAAATAATGCTCACAGCCCGCCCCCCCCCCCCCCCCCGTAAAAAAAAATCGTTCCCAGGGGCCTGGCGCTTATAGTCCTTATACCCCTTGAATTTCTTTTCGAAACTTAAAAAAAAAAAATTAATAATACCTATACCCCCCCCCCCCCCCTCCCATCTTTATTTGCTTGCACCTTGTATCGTTTTATTCGTGCGAAGGCCAGGCGAAGGCCACTGAACTCGACACGAAGCCGAAGAGAAGGCGCGCGCTCGTGTTTGCGCCACTATCTGTCAATCTAACCTACGTGTCAGACTTTGGACATTAATTTTTAAAATGTGCCATGTTCATGGTCATGAAGATGAAACTTTTTTTATATAAAAGAACATTAAATAATATGTTTTTTATTTCTAAATATTTAGTGACAAGGCATGATTTTATACAAAAGAGAGAGAAGTTTGGTACAGGAATAAAAATATCATAAACGGTGTTTAAAGGCTAGATTTACTCCTGTTGTGCATCTAATTACGTATATAGCGATTGATTTGACTGAATCACTCGGAAGCAAGTTGTAACTGGTCGATGTACCGGTATTCTTAGTTTGTGTGAAAGAGTAGTCACCATCTAAATATGGCTTCTGCTCGGATGTCTTCTTTACTAGATCGTTTCAAATTTGAACAGAAACCGAAAAAGAAACTGAATGGTTCTGGATCAAGTTCTGGCAACTCTCAAAGTGTTCTGAAGACGTCGAGCATCTGCGGTCATTCGGCGTCTGTGAAACATAGCGAAGTGAATGGAGATTCAACACAGACTGATTTGCTGTCTCGCTCATCAACACCAGATTCTGATGGTAATTTTATCAGTTTATATTATAAATTGTAACTTTATGCTAGCCTATGTGTTAAACTGGACTATAGCAGTGTTATATACTAAAATGCTGTACAGTATACCCCCAGACGTTGTGTGTCCGGACAGGTTGGTTATCCGGACAGGTAATTTTTTACTAACTCATGATGGGGGGACCTAAAGAGTATTAAAAGGCAAAGCTACGCACTTTGTTTCCGGCAGCTAAAAAGTCACTTTTTCAATGATTTATGCGAATTTCTTTTATATATACGCATTGCGCGTATTTGCGGGGTGCGTAGCTTTAGGACCTGTGTAGCTTTAGGACCTCTGACCATAATCGAACAACTGAACTGATATGGAAAATCATGTGAATTGCAAATATTCACTGACATGACTGATTTTAGTGTTACTTTATGCATATTTTTTGTAAAATCTGACGGCAAAATTGACATGCTAATTTTTGTTAAGCGTCCGGACACACAGCCCCCCCCCCCCCCCCCCCATCATGCCCATCCTACTTTATGTGTGTTTAGATCTAGGCCTAGTTTTCATTATTTAGTTAAGGCCTAATTCAGATCTAAATTTAAATTATATCTAAAGTTAGATCTAGACTTGAGTCTAGATCTACTTGAACTTTGAGTGAGTTTGACTCGAGAGTTTACATGTTTATGTAAACATTTCAATGAGTCTGTGGTAGCCATACGGGCTTCATGCTTTATAAAATTTGACATTGAACATCAAGCCATACACGAGACTCGGGAGGCAATCTCCCCTAACTATACACAGCACTGTCGCGAAGCGACAGCGCTGTATGAGCTGCCCATTGACGAGTTAATTTCTGTTAAGGATCCAGGCGCGCAACATCCCATCCTACATGATGGATATCTTGTTTTCCTTTTAATTCCAGCTATTTTGTGTATTCCCGAGACACCAACATCAGACTTGCCAGAGTCCATAGAATCAGGTAGCCCAGTGTTTCCGTCAGCCAAGAAAAGACTCGCAGAGAACAGTCAGAGATCGCTTGTCAGTTCGGCCATTTCCAGCCTTCTCTCACCTACCACAGGTAGTCTACTATTAGGTTCTTCTACTCATTTATAGCTTGTCCATTCTGAATTCTTTTGTTCCATTATGCTTGATACAAGAACAAAGTGTTTCCCTTGGTCAATAGGCTGAATTCGGTCTTTTGTAGAGGAGAATTAAGGGTTGAAATTAATTTAGTGTTGGTTGGTAATAGTTCATGGGGTAGAAAAAGTATATTTCCTTGACCTTTGTTCTTGACTCGCCTATGTGGAGAGGACATGGCTTCGCAAAAGTTTTCTCTGGAACTGAACAAATGCATTATTGAGGTTAGGAAGCTTCAAGGGAGAGATTTCTTACAGAATCTTTGCTGTAACTCCCAGTCTTTAGATTAACCCCATGATCTGCATATTATTGAAAAAATGCAGATGCAGATGTTGCAGCTGGTCTCAAACACTGGGAGTTACAGCAAAAAGAAATCTTTCCTAACACGTGAATTGTTGACTAATCACATGTTGTTTTTTTTACAGGGTTTGGTCACTGGTGAGTTATTTTATTTCAAGCAAAAGCTTGCTATCACACTTCTCTGTCACTTATCTTTTGTTTAGGTGGTACCAATAAGAGCCCCACATTTGGTAAGCAACGACAACTTATGAATGGCCACGGGAAGACATCCAGCCCATCATCTTCCAATCAGACCAAGAACAAACGGATCTGTTTCGTCGACTCTGAGAGCGATTCGGACAGTGAGGAGATCTTGCACAGCAGAGAGTCAAGTTCTCATTCCACCAAAAGTCAAGGCATGAAATCAAACGGTCAATGCGAGACGGAGTCCGACTCCACTCACATAGACACGCAGGACAGCTTGGAGACTGTGGCCTATAGCTATGAGGACCATTCCGAGGGGTCACAGCAGCACCGGTCTAGAGGGTTGAAGAGGAAGCTATCGGAGATGTCCAGTGGTGGAGATGGTGGTGATGAGGATGAGAAAGAGGAGGAGGATAAGATGAAGAGAGATGCCATGGAGCAGCTTAGGATCTGCTTTCCGCATAAAGAAAGCAAGGTAGGGATGACCTCAAATATCTAAATTCTTATAAGTTATGGACACTAATATATAGTGAAACCTCCTTTGGCAACCACCTATTCGTGTAGATCACATATTTTTTTTTTCTCTTGAAATGTCCTCCTAATTAACCCATTGCACACAGGAGCCGGGTGGTTCCAGTATCATGTTTACAGAATAAGAGAATTCAGTAGTCAACCAGGTAGGTCTTCATGTGCCTTTCAGATAATATCCCTATATGCCACATTTTAGTTCTCAAGGTGTAGTTTTACCAAAGTTTCCTAGTTTATTAAAAGACTTCCAGTATAAAACTACTGCATACGGTGATTAGGGAAATGAGTTGTAATGCACAGCTATTGTAGTGCAAAGTTAGCAAAGTGCAAATTCTTTTAATTGCTGCCCATTGTTAGTGTGGATCGTCACTTGTGGCATGCCTGAGATGGTGCCAGTTGGCACTCATGGCAAGTGAAAGGTGAAAGTCCTGTATATGAGTAACCTGTAAATGAAGACCACCTGCCAATAGGGACCACTTTTCTTGTTTTCACTTGAGCAGTCTTTATAGATATAGATGTTTCACTATACCAAAGAAAGAATGTCTATGCTCATCTGAAGTCTTTTGGAAGTTATTACCCCAACTTTTAGTTCTGCCAGCTGTTATTAATGCATAGAAAATGTCAATGAATATTTCATATCCGGTATTCAATTAATACACCCAGAGTCAAAGAGACAACTGTAGATCGATGCCTTGTCAAGGACATTCTCCCCCATGGAGTCATGCAATGTAGGAACTCTTTTGAAATTTGAAGTGTTGAAATTGAAATGAATGTGAAATTTCCTCTCATCAAGTGTTAAGAGGTAATGCCAAGTGTAATATAAGGGGAATGTTCTTTTCATATATTGCGGTGTTTTGCAGGAACTGAAGAGGGCCTTACAGTCCACCGATTGGAACATCAACCAGGCTGCCAATGACCTCATGCAGGTTGGGAGTCCCCCAAAGCGCAAGATTTGCACCTCTCCACCAGATACTCAGAAGCCCTCTATTACCAAGACCTTTACTACCAAGAAGACCAATCAAGAAACAAAGAAGAGCTACCAGGTAAGAGATAATGATGATAATGATTATTTTACCTGATTGCTTAGAAAGTAAACTGGGGACCTCCCTGTAAAAAGACCACTGCTCTACCACTAAGCCGTCACGCCTCCTCAGTAAGTAGCCTGGGATATGCAGTCCTTGCCTCTCTTAGGCTACATCATGTTCTGGTATATCAAGACAAATGATCTATTTCTGAACAGACCGGTTTACTGATGTATTCGAATTATGGATTTTTCATCCAAGAGCCCCTGGTGGTGTTTTAGTTTAATTTAGTTTAGGTTTCATCCAAGAGCCCCTGGTGGTGTTTTAGTTTAGTTTAGTTTAGGTTTCCTCTCCTCTGTATGATAGCATTTGTATAGTTGGACATTAATTGTTAACATGTGGGTCAAACCTATGGCATGCTTTTGGGCCATCAAGAACAACCTTTTCAAGAATAGGAGTTATAAATTTTATTTAGATTGTCATGACAAATAAATGGATTCTACTGGAGTCAACTACAAGTCTTAGAAAACTTTAAATTTTTAGTTTCAGAAAATACACAAAGCCAAAAATATGAGTTCTGGAAACTTATTAGTAGTTTTAAGCTGACAAGTCACGCTTTTCTCTATTTGTTTGTCCAGGATGCATTTAGTGGATGGCTACAGAAACCATCCACAAGTCAACTCAAGATGAAACCCATGCCACTGCCCAAGAAAGTCTCCAGAAAAGTCATCAGCTCCTCAGACGATGATGATGACGACGTAGCGGAAGTGCCACAGAAGAAAAACAAAGAGACTAAGCAGAAGAAGACCTTTCAGAGGATAAGAACATTTTCGTCTGACAGTATGGAGGATGTTTCTCCCATCAAGAAAAGCAATGTGAAGTCTTTGGACAGCAGGGAAGATGATGATGAGGAGGATGAGGACGAAGCCGTGACTGGGACCGGGAAGCCGAGTCCTGGGAAGAGAGGGCAGCGCATCGTAACGCTCACTGATGATGAGGACGAAAAGAGCAAGGACGGAACTGGTAGAGCCAAGATTGCCAACGGGTTCTACAAGAAGGGATCATCTGTACAGAATGGCACATCAGGAAAAAAACCATTTCGGAAAGTCTGGTGTGGATTTCTTTCAGATGATAGCAGTCCTGCAGCCAAGACAACTGATAAGAAACAGCAAACCAAAGCAGGTGATAAAGCCACAGATCATTTTATGTCTTTGAAGATTAAGGTAGGGAGGACTTTTGGGAGGCCTTATTAAAAAAGGAATGAGGAATCAATGGAGATTTTACTGGCCCTATGCATGTATGAGAATAGAAAATAAAGAGTAGCAATAATCTCCAAATAAGATAATACTTGCCATGTATTTCACCCTATGTAGTACAATTCATATCTCAATTATCCAGAAGAAGTTGCTCGTGAAGGATTTTATGGTAAAATGATTTTGGAATAGAGAAATCTCACTGGGTGCAATTTCTGTTTATTATTAGCTTCAGGTTTTATTATTTGCATTTAGAACTATGATGTCGGGGAGGGTAGGATTGTTCTGCATTCTTTTTTCCCACATTTGTCTTTGATTTCTTTGCTCTTGTTTTTTACTTTTCCATTTTGCATATTCTATTTGTATAAAACTTTGCACTTTCCAGCCAAGAAGACCAGCAGCACCAAGCCGATAAAACAACCACGGTCACCGCGCTACAACGATTCGGACGATGAACTCAACTATGGGGACAGCGGTTCAGAGTATGAAGGGGAAGAGGAGATCAGCCCAGAGTTCCAGGCCATGGCTGTGTCTTTCTTCAACGACGCCACCCTTGAGGAACTGATCAGCATCGACGGATGCTCCAAGGGCAAGGCAGAGAAGATCATCTCTATCAGACCGTTTGAAGATTTTGCTGATCTGGTGAGGAGGTTTTTAATTAGTGTATTATTGTAAGTTTTCTGTTCTCTCCCAATTCATTTTTCCTCTGGGCTGTACTAAGTAGTATGGATAGCTTATTTTTATTTATTCTCAAATAAAAAAAATGACCATTGTCAGTCATAAATGTAGGCGAGTGATATTTTACAAAGTTTGTGTATAAGAATGATTGGTGGGAGAGTGGTCCTATGTTACATCACAGTGAGGTTAACATTAAAAAATTAAAATTCCCATATGTATAATGATCTCAGCTTTAAGAACTTTCTAATTTTATTGTTTATTCCAATTAATTCATACTTTACCCAATCTGTTTGTCTGATTTTTCTGATCTTTTCTTTCTAATTTTCTTATTGTTTATTCCAATTAATTCATACTTTACCCAATCTGTTTGTCTGATTTTTCTGATCTTTTCTTTCTAATTTTCTTATTGTTTATTCCAATTAATTCATACTTTACCCAATCTGTTTGTCTGATTTTTCTGATCTTTTCTTTCTAATTTTCTTATTGTTTATTCCAATTAATTCATACTTTACCCAATCTGTTTGTCTGATTTTTCTGATCTTTTCTTTCTAATTTTCTTATTGTTTATTCCAATTAATTCATACTTTACCCAATCTGTTTGTCTGATTTTTCTGCTGTTTTTGAAAGCTACTTGCTTGCAAGGTTGTATTGCCGTTTAAAAACATACTAAGAATAGTACTACCTTTATATCTCCTCTAACAATATATTTCTTTTGTTCAGTTGGAGAGGTTTGATGAGACCAAACAACTGAACTCTGGCCTGGTCTGGAATTGTGAGGCGGTGTTCCAGGAGAGGAAAGTCATGGAGGACCTGATGGCCAGGTGCACCAACATTTCAGAGCGCATCCAGAGGAAGGTCACCTCAGTCATCGAGAACCCTGACACAGCCGTTAACGGACAGCTAACAAGACAACCAGCCCTGCTCAACAGAAGGTAACTTTCTTTTTTCCTTTGAAAACATATGTTTAGAATAAGCCAGTCCGTAATTACAATTTGCGCATGTGCAGATAAATGTCATTTGTTCCGAGTACAATTGACCTTTATGTGCTTTCATAGTGTGCGTACCATGATGCATGCACCAGTATGATATTGCATGTTAAACAAGTATTGCGTCCACCAAGACAGATGTGTGTGTGCGTACAAATTGGGGTCACTTCAGGGTCATTTGTACCATGTACAAATTACGAATTGGCGTATTAGCTCCACGTTCTCATCTGAAATCAGTTTTACAACACATGCTCAGGCAGCGATTGTCCCTCTGTTGATTTCTAACAGTAACCAGATTATTAACTACAACAATGAATGTGATGAGTTTCCCCAAGGTTTTGCATTTCCTCACAAACGATGAGTAAAGAGAAGGTACAGAACATGTTTCTGTAGATAAAATGAGAATGGAACTCGTGGCATTAACACAAACCATATTTTCTTTTCCATGTACAGTATGCAGCTGAAGCCGTATCAGTTGGTTGGTCTGAACTGGTTGAAGCTGATGCACACAGAGGCAGTGAATGGCATACTGGCTGATGAAATGGTAGGAATCTTCTATGCCACTAAATTAATTTTCCAACGTCAATAAACTTTCAAAAGTCTATGCCACTAAATTAATTTTCCAACGTCAATAAACTTTCAAAAGTGCAAAAATTTACTTTCAGAGGAAATAGTTTTACTAACATGCAACTTATTTAGGGGTAGTGTTTGAATATTGAATCTGTTTGAATTCATCCATATTGCATTGTTTACTGTTTTTCCACTTTTCTTACGCAAGTTTATTTCATGTTAATTTCTAATAGACCTACCCAGATGTTCTTGTAGTTAATTTGGTCACCATGGAACATAGAGTTCATGGTTTTATGGGATCACTGGCCTATCACCTGATGAGTGCATCATCTTCACACAATCTGAAATTGCACTAATGTTATACTTGGTGTACATTTATCTGTCAGGGTTGTAATTAGCTGATTAAATGATCTCCTTTGTTTTGTGGTCTTGAGAAGATAAGTCGGGTCATTGCATTCCTTGGTCATTTCTTAGAGGAGGGAAACAGGGAACCACATTTGTAGTTCTGCCACAGGTTGTGATAAGGTAACATATTCTGTATGACAGTGTTGAGATTAAGAATATACAGGTCATCTCTGGCAAAGAAAAAAAGTATTGTTGCCCCAATTTAATGTTTTATGTGGCTTTGCTGGCACAAGATGGGCTCATGAAATGATTTCCTCTTTGTTATAGGGTCTTGGAAAGACAATCCAAGTTATCACTTTCCTGGGTCACCTGCTGGAGGAGGGCAACAAGGGACCCCATCTTATCGTAGCCCCTCCTCAGGCTTAGAAATATATGTGATATTTGTAGTTCTGTCAGGATATGTGTTAAGTTAATGTGATGATATCTTCTGTTTGACAGGGTCTTGGAAAAACAATACAGGTGATCGCTTTCCTGGGTCACCTTCTTGAGGAGGGCAACAAGGGACCTCATCTCATCGTAGCCCCATCCTCCACACTGGACAACTGGATGCGTGAGCTTCAGATGTGGTGTCCGGCCCTAGATGTGATCCTCTATCATGGGTCTCAAGGAGACAGACAAGAGATACGGGAAGACCTGCTCTATGACAACATTTCGTGCAATGTCATTGTGACCTCGTAAGTCAGCCAAAAGGCCTTGTTCCCTTTTTAAGGCAACTGAGTAATTAACTAAAGATGAGGCAAGTTGGCTCAGTCGGTACAGTGTCCCCCTGTCGAACCAAAGATCGCGGGCTAGATGACTGAAGGCTTTGTTGCATGTTAACGTGCCCCTCTCCTGTTTCATAGATGCTGGTTAGGTTTCAATAACACACCATATCGGCTCTAAGGGGAGCAATCATTCAGCGGAAAATCTGGCCCTTGTTCTTTATTCAGAGAAAACAATGGTACCGTCCGGTGCTTTCTCTGTTTAGAGGAATTATAGCGCCACCAGTGACCAGAATGAGAATGCAGCCGTGAATAGAATTCGTGGGCATTTCCGATTGGCGCCAATCAGGCTGTGAATCGGATCCCTTCGTAGGCAATAAATAGCCTCCACTGGGCAGTGTTCTAGTCACTCTCCTGATGACGATCAGAGCATACTGATCGAAACGTCGAGAACCACAGAGCTCTTAGCGGAGCTCACCAGCCCTTTTCAGGGCTCTTATTCCTTGAAAGAATTACATGGTGTAACCCTGAAAAAACTAAACCTACAATTCAGTTTCTCCACCATGAAAGTGTCGCTGATGCTTCACTAAACACCATCCCTCAGGTAGGTCTGTGTGGAGGAGAGTCACCACCTTTGCACATGAAGGACCAAGGAGTGTCTAAGGACCTACCTCTTCATTATGCCCATTGTTAATAATTGCGCATGATGTCCGTGCATTTAAAGTGTAAATCCAACTTATCAGAATAACAGTTGTGATATTATTTATATTATTAGTTTGGGCATACACTGTATTCCAGCTATATGATTTTAATAGGTATCAGTGGTGCAGAACATTGAAGAGATATGTGTCCTTTTATTTCCAGGTACAGTCTGTGTGCCAGTACCCCTGAGGATCGAGGGGTGTTCAAGAAGCTATCCCTCCAGTATGCCATCTTTGATGAAGGTCATATGCTAAAGAACATGAAGTCACAGAGATACGGCCATCTCATGAAGATCAGGGTGAGAAAAACTCTTGAGAAGGGGTATTCTACAGTGATTATTGAGTCGCTTAAATGAAAAATGGGGGGGGGGGGGAGAGGCAGATCCTTGAAAATTTGGAGTAAAGCCTGAAAAGTTGATGATGATGATGATGATGATGATGGCTTCTTGAGTAGCACCGGTATCCGCTTCTGCTGGATGCTCAGGATGCTTGCTCTAGAATGTCTCAAAAAATTTGTTGTTCCTAGTCAATGTGTCAGTTAAGAAAGTGTCTTGTGATGATGTCACGTCTGGTTTGAGAGAATTAAAGACTGCGACATAAGCATTCCTCATTGTTCTTTTGATGTCTTTATTGTGTGTGTATCACTGTTGACTCTGATGGCAGCTAAGTGTTCTCAGTTAATTGGGACAAAGACTTGTCTTTTAATCAACATTTTTGGGGGGCTGTTTTTTGTTTGTTTTATAAGCGATAACTTGCCTTTTGTGTGAGCAATGTCATGCAGAATAAAGGTTTTCTCTTGGCATTTCACAGCATTGAAATTTTAGAACATTAAAAATTGTGAGGGGAAGGAAGAATTCAATTTGATGGAAATTAATTATACGTCTTGATGTATACATCTCTGTTTATGTATCAGGCTGAAAAGAGACTCCTCCTGACAGGGACACCTCTACAGAACAACCTTCAAGAACTCATCTCACTGCTAGCATTCACACTGCCCAAAATGTTTGGCGGCAAGGCTGATGAACTGACGAGAGTCTTCAGTATGAAGGTCAGTACTATGGTAGATCTTGTTAAGATCGCAAAAGATCCCATTCAATACGCTTCCAGAGGTCTCAGAAAATACAATATTTTCATTGAATATTAGAAACTAAAGATAGATTACACTGTACATGTATTCATGTATGTAGCAAATATTATGATAAAATTTGTTAGAAGATGTGAGAAATGGGCAAAGAAAGGTGAGAGATCTGTTCTGACTGCAAAGACATTACCATGTCCTACATGTGCTTACACTGTATTTATGTCGGTGCTTTTCATTGTAGTTTGTTTCCAGATATATATTTTTTAATCAGCTTTTACATTTCACTGGTCTAAACAACCCAATGATGTGTAAGGATTATTTTGTACTGAATGGCAGTTATGAAAAAAATGACTGCTTTACAGTCTATTCAGAAGGGCAGCATCGATACTAGAAAGTAGGATTGCATGTGACATGTGCATGTCCATGTAATATACAGAGTTTATATTACCCCAAAATGGAGTGAAATTGTAACATACGTACTTGTGTCCTTCTTGCAGAAACAAAAATCTGACAATCCTCATGAGCAGAGCAGCTTTGAGATGGAGAGGATAGCCCACGCTAAACAGATCATGCAGCCTTTCGTACTACGTAGGATCAAAGCTGATGTGAGTATGGGCTTCAAATATGCAGATCTCACTGTCATGAAATGTTTTTCTCTAAAGTTATGGATACTCATTCATAAGACCAACATGATTTTTTTTGCCTTGTGAAAACAATAAAAGATTCACAAAAATTAGTTTCTGTTATTATGTTGTAATACATAAAATATCTCAACATGCTAAGTCCCATTTGGCTTAAAAGTAGCTCCTCCTCCCCCCCCCCCAAAAAAAAGAAAGAAACCCCCAAAACAACGATAACGAAATGAAATTACACTGTTTTCGATACTGAGATGTTATACCCCGAAACAACATTAATGAAATGAAAATGCACTGTTTTCAATACTGAGATGTTATACTGGTATTAGTGTAATAGTTTCCAACCTTCTCTGCTTGATATACATGTATAACAAGTTGAGGAAGACATTTCTTGGTTGTATGCTTCTCAGTGTGCCTTATTTTGAGCAATAATCTTTACTGTCAAACCAGAAACTTTGGCGCTCATTTAATGTTCGTGAATTTCACTAGTGGTTCAGATGCACGAAAGTTTCATGCTGCAAAAACATCAAATCATAATTGACAGCATTAAATTTTTGTAAATCGCGAAAGTTTCTTGCCGTGAAAGTGGCTGTCGTTTAGAATTCGAGAAAGTTTCACGTCGCAAACGTTTCTGGTTCAACTTTTACAGGAGCTCACAGTTTTGTGAATTGGGTAATAGAGGATGGAAATTCTTGAAATCTTTGGATTGAACAAAGTATTCCTTCAATGTTATGATAGAAAATACATTTAGAGGGATCAGAATTCCCACCTTCTTTCAAGGCTCTTTTTGGGGTCTTATTGATAACTTATTGATAACATTTTCTCTGATGATGAATCGGACATGTCTCAAATCAACATCTTTTTTTTCCCCACCAGGTACTGAGCCAGTTACCTAAGAAGATAGAAAGGGTGGAGCATGTTGAGATGACAGAAGAACAGAAAAAGGGTTACAACGACCTTGTAGCGTCAATCTCCAAAGACATCAAGAACGCTGGATCGACTGCGGGCAAGATGTCCTCTGCCATGATGGAACTGAGGAAGCAAGCCAACCATCCTCTTCTTCTTCGACGTCACTATGACAACAAGAAGCTGAGAATAATGGCCAAACTTATGCTGAAGGTACTTTTCCTTCTCTCTGTCTTTCTCTCTGACTCTTTTCTTTGTTCTCTGTCTCTTTGTCTCTCATTATTTTCTTGGAAGTCTTTCTTCCTCTCTCCTTCTCTGTCTCGTTATTCCTCTCTCTGTCACGGGTAAACCCCCTTTGTGGAAGGGTCTTAGAACTGATTCCCAAAGATTTAAACCATCCTGATGAAGTTGTTAAACACTATGTTCTCTTTTGCAGGAGCCTACCCATTACGATGCTAATGAGGACTACATCTACGAAGACATGGAGGTGATGAGCGATTACGAGCTTCATAGGCTGTGCTTTGAGTATGGTGTCCTGAGGGAGTACAGGCTAGATCAGGACCTGGTCACACAATCTGGAAAGTTCCGACTCCTGGACAAGATGCTGACTGAGCTGAAGGACCAGGTGAGTTGACTTCAAAGTTTTATCTCAGTAGTCCTAAGTAGCAGTGGTCATACTTGTTTAGGAAGTATGATCAGCAAGTTAACCTGGGAACAGGGTTATTTCTTATATAAAAACCTAGTCAGTGCTGTGATACCCTCAGATAAGATATCAAGTCTCAATTTACCTAGTCCTTTAGACCAGACTTTCTTATAATTATTTTGCATATTATTTAGCTCTGTTAGTTATATTTTGATCAAATTTGCATGGCAGACATATTTTGAATGGAGCTTTTGACATCTCAGTAGACTTTTCGTTTGATCATGTAAGGATTGATTTATTTGTTGTTTTGTTTTATTATATTCCAGAGTGTAAAATTACCTTGGAAAACTTTCTATCCTAAAATTGCTTAAGACTAGTTGGTTAGATTCTCATTCTGATTCATTTTCAGGGAAGTCGAGTTCTTCTGTTCAGTCAGTTTGTGATGGTCCTTGACATAGTAGAAGAATACCTCAAGATTAGAGGTCACAAATTTGTTCGCATGGATGGACAGACACCGGTCGCAGATAGGTGAGAAAATGTTCTTTTTATTCTGTGGGCTTTGTAGCCAGCAAAACTGTTATGCCCACGTAATCAGGACTCAGAGAAATCAGGAACGAACGGGTTCCTCAAATAGGATGCAAGTTTTTGTCATCTGGACAACTCTTTCTCAATATGCACCTCTTTACGTGCATTTCTCTGTAATGTATCCATAAGATCCATGTGTTCAGTTATATATTAATTTCTTTTGTTTGTGATCTATTGTATTTATCAAAGAAAAAGGAAATTAATGTTTTGAAATTAATTATTTGTTTATTATTAAACTGGGGTAGTAATATGCAGGGCCCTCAGGGAGAACAGTATTAAGTACTGATGAGGCCACCCTAGGTAAACAAGACATATCATTATTATTATTATTATAAAGATGGTATACTATATTGTATTGTATTATAATTCTTTACTGTCTTGTATTACATTTGCTAATGTGTTTCTGTCGTTCACTTGTACATCATGATTCATGTTCGTGGTACCCAATATGATCATAACCAGTCTTATAAACTCTTTATGTACATATAAACACTGAAAACATGCCTCTTCAGCTGTTATTACAATAGCCTTTAACTTTATTCCCTTGCCATGTTAATACTTTTGAGACTGACCCTTGTTATCATACTTGTCATCTTAATGATTTTTTTTTCATGTTTTTCCTCGTTCATACCTCAGAGCGCAGCTGATGGACAAGTTCAACGACAACGACTCATTCTTCATCTTCATGCTGTCCACGAGGGCTGGCGGGGTGGGCATCAACCTGACCGCAGCGAACACTGTCATCATACATGACATAGACTTCAATCCCTACAACGACAAACAGGCTGAAGATAGGTGCCACAGAGTGGGACAGACAAGGTAGGTCCCACTACTTGAATTTCATGTCTGTACAGTTAAACTTGATTTCCAGTACTTGAACTTTCAAGTATTTGATTGTGGTCTCTATCACATGTATGAATGGTTCTTAACCCGGAGTTCACGAAACTCAGCTTAAGAATCTCTGTGAAGTTTGTTTTGTTTCGTTTTGTTTCTTTTTTGTTTTGTATTGTTTTGTTTTGTCTTGTCTTTTTATGGGGGGGTGTAATCTGCAGGACAACACCACTAGACCAGACAGAGTTAATGCATTTTGTGGGTCATGTCACTGAAACTCAATGTCAGATAGAGATGTGGAGCGAACAAAAGTTGTTTAAGAACCACTGTATTTTATAGATGATGCCAGAGAGGTTGAAATCGATCTAGAATACTTCAAATTTCTATTTGAACATGCTCATTAGTTTACTATCCATCACCTGTCTTCTAAAGAGTTGCAATTGATGTGAATCGATCACAAGTCCTCCAATCAGTCGCAAAATTCCAGTCTTTATCTCTTATGTACAGAGTTGTAATTGATATCAATCTCAAATCAAAGTTTTGATCAGTGTGAATCAATCAATCACAACTCATCTTTAGATGGGGCTCTGTTTAGTGTCTGGGTAGTACAGGTTCAGGGATTAGTCATCCAAATACATTTATACCTATCAGGGCCCCGTTTCATAAAACTTATTATCAGTAACAACTGCCACATATCTATGACAAATTTGCTCTCAGCCAATAAGATGCAAGTATTTCAGTAGCTTAAAACTGTTATTGTAACTTATCATAGATATCAAGTTTTATGAAATGGGGGCCCAGACCTTGGTTAGTGTGTGTTGGTAATTTGGAACATGTTTTCTCCATTTTTTGACAGGGAAGTGAGTGTAATTCGTCTTGTGAGTAAGCAGACAATAGAAGAAGGCATGTTATCATGTGCAAACTACAAACTCAAGTTAGAAAAGCAAATGACCAGTGGTATCTCAGGTAAGTAAACATACCCCTCAGACTTAAATTTAAAAAAAAAAAAATCAATGAATAATTAACTTTTGAGATGCAAGCACCATTGTAAATGTGGGAGACTTATTTAGTTTTTCTTATTTCGTGAATTTAGTCGGCGACAGTGCATGTCGACTGCCGTTACAACTTTGCGGTAACATTCTAGCTGCTCTATTTTCTCCACACCTTAACCACGGTATGTTGTGCCCCCAATATACCGTCATAGATGCTCTGGGTACTTCTTTACTTGATTACGCATCAAGTTTTTGACAAAATGGCCACTGCAATTGCTTGTGGCCAGTTCTGAAGCAGAGAGTTTGCTGCACAATCGATTTTTCACAAAATTTGCTCGGGAGCACGACTACTCTGTCAGAATAAACAACTCCTCATCTGCTTCTGACCTATCATTTTTCTCTGGACTTGACTTGATGTGTATTTTGGTTCAGAAATTTGAAATGAATTAAGGCATAAGACCCTTGTTTATTATGAAGCGGCAGTCGGAGGGGGGGGTGGGAGATTTATTTAGTTTTTCTTATTTTGTGAATTTAGTCGGCAACAGTGCATGTCACATTCTGCCATTTTAGAGTAAACATTCCAATTCTGCAAACAAGTGACATGCAATCAAATGCATGTAGGGGAGACTGGGGTGATTGTATAAGGTGAAGCAAATAAATGCATTAATAAATGACATCATCAACCATCAACATGGATTCTTAAGTTCTTTTATTTCTTCTTTCATTTTCACTCCTGTTTTGCAGGTGAAGAAGGGAAGGACGAAGATAAAGACATTGCACGTTTACTCAAGGATGCTCTTGATATATGATGATACCATCGCTACCTCATTATCCTTCACGTGCATTCTACTTGTTATAAGTGTTACCTCAGTTGTATTCACGGGTTAGATCTGAACAGTATAGAACCACTGATGTGGGTACTAAGACTGGATGCAGTGCTGCATGCTAATTGGACAACCGAGCGTGAAGCCACTGGCGGCCATATTGAGACCATCAAGATGCCATATGTTTTCTCAGTACATAAGTTGATGCACAGTTCAAACGCGTAGTTCAGGTGGTACCTCGGTCTTATTCACGGCTTAGATATGAACAGACGGAAACACTGATGTGGATGCTTAGACTGGATATGGTGCTGCATGCTAATTGGACAACCAAGATGAAGCTGTGTATGATTCGACAGTTCTTGTGATGATTTAAGGAGTTATAAATGACCCAAAACGGTGTTTCTATGTGATTAGAAGGATGATCCGATCCCAGACAGGTTACAGCATGTTGCTGTGGAAGCATGGCATAAGCCGACACTTTGAAACCATCAGCATCAGTGTATTTCAATTATATGGAAATTGGCCTTATATGATACGCTGTATATTAGCCTGCCATGGAAGAATGAAATGAATATATTTTTTTGCTTTTTATTCTCTACAGCCAAGTGAAGAAAGAGTTCTATGATATGTATAGCTTCATACATGTAACAGCTTAAAGCTTGCTATCACTCCATTGACACTACTGTCATGATGTTCGCAAAAGTCTTGATTTTACATTGTGTTGTACTTGTAAGTCAGATATTGTGTAGACAAAGAAGTATTTCTGACTTGGTTGTAGCTTTAACTAATATGAACCTGGCAGAGATGCCAGTTCTCATGCATTCCCTAGTAATTTATTTTCAGGCCATACATGTATTTCAGGATTTTTTTTGTGTACAAGGTAGATCATTGGAGATGATTTTCAGGTCCGCTCATGAATTCTTACTCTCAACCATGACCTGGGCCCTGTTTCATAAACAATAAACAAGTTGCAATAACTGTTACAAGCTACTGAAATGTTTGCATCTTATTGGCCGAGAGCAGATTTGTCATAGAAATGTGGCAGTTGTTACTGATAACAAGTTTTATGAAACTTGGCCCTGGTCTACTTGAGGGTGTATCCTACCTTGTGTATGTGGCTCTTCTTTCTTTGAATAGTCAAGAATTGAAGATAGAAACAGGGTCGGGTCAGGGGAAAGACCTCTTGTTAAAGAAAACCGATCACATTAAAAATAGTTTGTATATCTTATGATTACATCCCTTGAAAGCTATACGAGACACTCCAATGGTCATTGATAAAAGAGTGTATGAAAGGAAAGATTGCTTTCTATCAGGGCCTGCAAGGAATTTAACTTTCTTGGTACCAAATTTTATGCTGTTGCATCATGTAATTCTACTATCAATTTGCCTTTGTTACGAGTGGAATTTCTGTCTTAAAACTTGCAGTATCTCTTCACAGAAGTATATGGTAACAGCATTACCCTCAAACATACAGAGCAAAAATGAATTATGGGATTGTTCCCCTTTGAATGATGGAGCAAGCACTTTGTGAAGCAGACAATGTTTGGAAAGTGAGTGGGGACAGGTCAGTCCATTGATCAAGAGAGAGAGAGAGAGAGAGAGTAGTGAAAGTTGATTGTTCAGCCCAACTTGTCTGTAGATGTCGTAGCAACATACATTTAAGCGCGACATGGGCCTACCAAAAATATTTATTCCACTTCAGGGCCCTGTTTCATAAAACTTGATATCAGTAACAAGTTACAGTAATTGTTATAAGCTACTGAAATCCTTGACTCTCATTGGCTGAGAGCAAAGTTGGCATAGAAATGGGGGCAGTTGTCACTGATAACAAGTTTTATGAAATGGGGTCCTGATTGGACTTGCCAGTGTGGTATCATACATTCCTTAAGTGATGCCTATGCTAATGAATTTGGGTCATTCAAGTTGTTTCTATGACCATTTCACATCATGAAGATGTACGTGTAGTATTGAATATATGAATTTCTTGTTGATGGTGCTATACGATGTGGCTTTGCTGCACTGTTCTTCACTGTAATCTTAAATTGCAAAGTTATTGGTCCATCTGATCCATAATAACAGCAAAGGTCAGTGCTTGTTATATTTATTATCAAATACGACTGTACTTCACAGCAATGTATGTCCATGTCCAGTTTTATGTTTGAAAATTACATGGAAGTTATTTGTTGAAAAGTTTTTGAAAAAAAAGGTGGCATTGTTTTTTCATTTTTTTTATTCTTTAAAATTTATCTTTAGCAATTCGTTTTATACAATCAATCAATCCATAGCAGTGTTTGCACATTTGAATTAACTCCTTTAATTGTTTATTAACATTTTCTTTTATTTCTTTAGATTTAAGTTTTAGTAATGATGACTTCATGTAACAGTATGTGAGTTAACGCCCTGGCTTTCAGATGACAATAATGTTATCTGTCCAAACTTTCCGGCAAAAAGACTTGAGGATCATGCCCTTTTAAAGGTTTGGAATAGACAGTTTTCGTAACTGTATTCAAATTTAATGCGTACATCTTTGTCAATTGCCAAGTAACAAATTATTTCATTCACCTCATATGAGTAATTATATTTCAATAGTCAGAATGCAAAATTGAATAATTATGTGTTGTAACAAGTTATATATGCAATTTGCTTTCTAGCCTTTGAAACACAATAGCTTGTAACAGGTTCACGTTATATCTTGTCACTAGGCAAATGTGTATAAATTTGATTGCATTAGGAAATTATTTTCTGGATTTGCAAACATGTTGTACTTGTTCAATAGACCTGTTAACTAATGTCATGCATAATTCTTAAACAAAGGTTTCTCTTGACGACTCCAACGCTTGCCATAGGCCCGACATACACAGTAACAACTAATGTATGCAAAGTAGATTCCATCTTTCGAGATGCCTTTATGCATAGCAGGTGAATTGAATGGTTTGTAACCACTGATTCTGAAGAGAAGCATGCATAAATTGGAATATACTAGTATATATAACAGGTCTATTGTATGCATTTTATGTACCCATGTCTCTCTTTAAAACACATTTACAGTTTCCACTGTTGAAGGTAGCATATCAGACATTGTATTCTTGTTGAGGTCACTGTACATGTATTTCATTTTTGTTTCATTTTTAAGTTGTAAAATTCTTTGTCTTGAGGCTGTGCCTTATGTTTTGTCCATGTTTTATTTTTGATGAAATAAATGCATCCAAAAGGATGAATATGCAAATGTCTATTGTTTTTTATATAGTCGTTATAGTTTTCTGTATACTTACTCTCAAGCTCTTTTAATATCTTTTACTTTAACATCACTTCCAAAAAATAAAATACATGTTCTGTCAATTTCAAATGAATTTCATCTTTAATCGTAATTCAAATGGTATGCATATACAATCGACTTCCACACTCGTCTTCATATATGGATGTCTGAAAAACTTTTTGCTTATGGGACTAATCACCTCCACAAAAAAAACTGTGTACGGTTAGTTTGTATAGAATCAACCTCCAACAAATTTACTTGCCATTCTTTGGGTTAACTGTTTCAGAGTATGAAGAACATTAATGGATAAAAATGAAAAACCCTGCGCATGGAACCATATTTGGACTTGGGTTCCGAGTACGTCCTTTTCTAGGTTGAGTGCGTAAACTAATCTTACTGGGAATATAACTTGCAATACCTCTTGATATAAATAACATTAGAAGCTCCTAGTTTGAATAAATTACAGCAACACGCAACCCATAACATCCAAAGGAAAATGCTTTCTTTGTGTGTGTGATTCGTCCCCTATAGTTCAGTTAAAATTTACATGGTGTAAAGCTGGGTATTGTAGAGTTGTTATGGTGTAATTCAGCTTGAATTCATGAAAACGGTAATGAATTATTTCATGCTGAAAAAAATGGCTTTTCACAGCTTGGCCATTCTCTGAGTGTACAGAGATCAACTAAAGCCTGCATCCATTATTTCACCTGCTGTAGAGTATCCACATGGATATTAAAGGAAGAATACTTCAAAGCACAAAATTTCAATCTGCTGATTTGTAAAGTCACTTCATTCATTACTTACGAATACAACCGGCAACATAAATGCTCGCTGTATTTAACACACACAGACACTTATCCTGTACATTTTGATAGATAACATAAAGGGTGTTTGTTCTATTCTCCCTTTTTTCTTTTTTTTTTCTTTTCTGGGCCTTACTTATTAGAAACAAAACAAGTTCTCGCCATGAAATAAGTCATTTCTGACATGATAATTCGACACAGAATTGCACCGGAAGAAATGAATAATATTCAGCTTTACACTGTAAATCACCTTGAACATAATTTAAGCATTATTTTTAGATTCGAAACTTACCGTGACAGAAAACAACATCCATATTTGCACATGCCCATATGTACAAGTTACACAGAAGCAGCCTCATAATAACGTACATATATGCGTATATACATCAAATACAGAATCTACAATGATACATAAACAATTATCTCTGAATGTATATACCGGTATACATCTTAATGCTCATAATTATCATATTTCTCTATATTCATAATTGTGTTTATTTTTTCTTTTACAATAAAGAAAAATGACAGAATTTTTTTAAGGTAAAACATTTCAGATTTGAACGAAGATAGACTTTAACCTTTTTCTCTAATACAGAGTTGTTGATTTACAATCCTGGAGCCATCTTGTCTGATAGCTTCTGAAATTGATAAATGCATAGTAAATTAGGTTAATGATGATTTGGTTGTTTACGAGAAACATAGAAAATACAACATAAAAATCTACAAATTCAGCGGAAGAGAGTATACTGTACCGGTATACGCCATATATTTTGCAGTGGTTTTATTTTCGCAAATTTCGCGTATTGTGATTGGATTCAACAACACACTAAAATATTGCCAACATAAGTACACGTAGTCAGTTGAGTTTGTTGTCTATTGGTCAGAAATTCACCACTTCGCTTTGCAAAAGTACATCATCAGACGAGCACTTGTATGCAACAAAACTTGTAAACTAAAAAGTTACTGAAAACAGCATAGTAAAAAGCACCAACATGAATATGCACATAACATTGCGTGTGTGTAGTCCGACAACTTACACATTCCACCTACCTTCTGCCAATTACTCATTAATAAAATATCAAGTCATTTAGTGATAAGTCTAAAATATATGGTTACAAAGTTGTTTGATCTTGATCGCGGCACGGCACTAATGTCCTTTGGCAAGACATTAATCTACATTTGCCACTCTCCACCCAGGTACATGTAAATGGGTACCCAGTAGGAAGAAATTCCTTGAATGCTAGAGTGCCTTATTAGAGTAGCCCGGCTGAAGCCAGGTAATGATATGATTGCAGGGCCCTCGGGGAGAATACTGATGAGGCTACAATGGATGAATATGGCCATAGTAATATTATTGGTAGTATTAAGTTACTTTCTCATCATCATCAGGTCTTAAGATTATACCTGTTCCTATAAAATTAAATCCATGAAAATTCAGTAAATCTGAACAAGTCTATGATGATGATGCTAGAAGGGTCAGTGGGTGCAGTTCTGGGCCCCGTTTCATAAAACTTGTTATCAATAACAAGTCACAATGACTGTTACAAGCTACTGAAATCATAGCATTTGATTGGCTGAGAGCAAATTGGTCATAGATCTGTTGCAATTGTTATTGATAAAGAGTTTTATGAAACGGGGCCCTGATGACATTAAGGATATAAGACTCTGGTAGGACTCGAACCTGACACGACTTGCTCTAATAGCAGACCTCAATCTTACTGAATGGCAGGATCACTTTGATAGTATTTCTATGATTAATTTGAGATATTGCTATATCTACTGTACTAAGGTTGGACTTTGGTAAGACTCAAATCTGATATGCAGAACTCTGACAGTAGACTTAATTCTCATTGAATGACAGGATTGCCTGATGTTACAATACTTACTTACGACACTGCTACACGTATCTCTACCGTACTAAGGCTACACTCTGGTAGGACTCGAATCTGACATGCTTTACTCTGGTAGTACCTGGCTCTAACTCAACGGCAGGATCTTTTGGGTTATTTAACCCTTTTGCAACATCACTCCTCATTTTGTGGTTTAGCTCAATAACTTTTGATTCTGAGCTCTATAAAATATACCAGATGGATGAGTAGAAAGAGAAAAAATTTCTGCACACACTGTGTCCATTTTCATTGCATGACCATATTGCGTTTGATAGCAGGAATTTTAAAAAGGAGATTAAGCCTTAAAATCCTTAAATTGGCAACACATTGAGAGGTTCAAAATAATTGTTTTTTATAAAAATTGGCAAATTTTTCAACTTTTTGCCCAAATCTGTAACCATGTAGAATAATTTCTAAGACATTACACCTTAAAGCTCCATTGTAGCACTGAAAGAAAAAATTTATTGTTGCCAATTTGAAGATCAAAATGTGATCAATTTGGCCCTTAAATAATTCCTGTCCTGAAAGGGTTAAGAGACTGCTACTTCTACTGTACTGAGATTGGACTCTGGTAAAACTCAAATCTGACATGCTTTACTCTAGCAGTAGACTTGACCCTCACTGAAAGGTAGGATCATTTGGTGTTCCTATTATTAATTTAAGAGACTGCTACTTCCATAGTGCTGAAGTTAGAATCTGGTAGAACTCAAATCTGACAAGCCTTGCTCCGATAGTATACCCAGCTCTCACTGAATAGCAGGATCACTTGGAGTTACCATGCTTAACTTTAAAAGACTGCTTCCTCCACAGTGTCTTAAACTGGTAAGAGCTGAACCCCACATGCCTTGCTCCAATAGCAGACCTGACTTTCTCTGAACGGCAGGATTGCTTGAGTTATTTAAGACACCGCTACCTCTACTGTACTAAGATTGGACTCTGGTAGGACTCGGATCTGACAAGCCTTGCTATGGTAATAGACCTGGCTCTCACTGAATGGCAAGATGGTTGGCTTGGTGTTACCATGGTTACTGGTCTTCTTGGCTTGATCCTCCGCAAGAGGGTGGCTCCCTTCTGCAACAAAAAACAGCAAAATAATTTTCAAAAGGTTATTGTAAAAGGTTTTTCTATATGATCATGAACTATCAACATTAATACATTTTATATTTGCTTGGAGGAGAAGTTATATTGTTTTCTCTAAAAAATTGATTTCTCATGCTATTATAGACCATTTTATAAAAAGCAGAAATGAGGTTGTTTCATATATTACATATTTGAACAAGATGAATGCGACTGTGTCTCCTATATGCCTCTGCCTAAATTCAGTTAAGTTCATGGATCAAACTGTTCTTGAAATATTGTGATAACCAGAATAAAAAACCTATAATTACATGTTAATTTACCTCTTTGACCTTTGACCTAACAACCCAAAAGTCTGATCACTTTGTCTCCTCATAGTCATACGTAAAAAATGGTTGAGATATGGCGATAACAAAACTAGCAAATCTTTAATTTCATGCATATTGACCTCTATGACCTTTGACCTTTGACTAATGTACTCCAAGATCTAATCAGATCGTCTTCCTATGGTGATACATACTAACACCAAGTTTGAAGTTCATAGCTCAATTGGTTCTTGAGGTATTGCGTTAACGAGAAAGCCGAATGGATGGACGGACAACCCGAAAACACAATGTCTCCAGCACCACCTTCGGTGGGCGGAGGCATAAAAATCTGAAAGCCTTACATTTTCTTTTTTTTTCTCTCTTTTTTCCCTTCAAGGATTGACTCAGTCTGATGTCAGGCAATGAGCCTTACATTTTCTCTTTTTTGAGACCAGTTCTCCCCAACAAAATCTTTAGTGCTGCCCTTGTATTCAATGGTTTAAACTTGGTTTGATTCTCACCATTTGGATCCACTCCCTTCAAATACTGACTCAGTCTGATGTCAGGCACCGGCAGGAAGCCTGCGATGAGGGGAATGACCTCCAGTGTGACCTCGGTGACCCCTAACTGCTTGGCCGGCATGGCAACGACCCCAGTGCTGCGCCCACAGACGGCCCACATGCCTCCTTCCGTATCAATCTCATACATGAGTGATCGGGACGTGTGTGGGAGGGGCTTGGTAGGAGCAGTGGGCGTGTCTTCACTGGGAGTGGGTGTGGTTGTAGAGAGAGGGGGCGTGTTTAACATCTTGATAGCTACATCCAGGGTGCAGAGAGTGCCTGCTTTGCATAGCTCCTCCTTCTTAGGAGGCTTGATGACAGATGTGATCATGAACAAGGTCTGAAATAAAAAATAAAGATTTAATGTTTTCACAGCTCTTCTCTGAAAGTTCTTTTTTTATTAGAAAACAACACTTTCACTTGATAATATTTCACAAATTAATATTTATACATCAACATAATTCCAATTTAACACTTTTTAAATCACGTACTACAAATTGAAGTAACATTTTTTCTGTTCCACTGCTCTAATGTATATTTCAAGAATTCAATATCAATGTACGATTTATCTTTTGTTTATAAAATCAGTTTGATTAATGCTCATGTCTTCTATGATTCCAAATTCTCAACCTGGCTATGGCCACTAAGATGAATGGAATTAAACAGCAACAAAAGTCATCAATAAAGTTGAAAAAAAATAACATAACTATTTATACAGTAATATGATGCACTGTAGTACAATGGTGATGGCTTTAGACTTCCATACGAGAGGTACTATGTTTGATCCTCACTCGTTGCTTATATCCTTGGACAAGATGTTTTGCCCAGATTGTCGCTCTCCATCCAGGTGTATTACATGGGTACCCAGCAATGCTGGGGGGGGGGGGGGGAGGGGAGGGGGAGGGGGAGGGGGGGTTGGTTAACGATTGCAGGTCCTGAAAGAAAGAGCAGTTATTAATACTGATGAGGCTACCCTGGGTAAATAAGACCTTACTACACTCTAAATAATGGCACTTACCTCAAAATTGACGATTTCAAAATCGTACAAGGATGATTTGAGAATCTGATCCTGGTCGGTGCCTTTTGAGGGGGTGACAGACCTGTAGCTCACAGAGAACTGGAACCCAAGTGGTCCTGATAGTTTAGGGGTGTCTGGCGAGGGCTTAACCTCCCATACATAGCAGACTGACCGGTTAGCCTGCAATGGCTAAAAGTAGTAATACACCATATATGACATTTAATACACATCTAAATATCCACAATAACTGCAGTCTCTGTATGTTATTAAACCAGATGAATACTAAGCTGAGATTATTTACGAAATTATCTATGGAAAATACATGTTGTTATACCCAAAATCAAATTGTATCCAACTGGTTACGACATGCAGCATTTCACAAGGTTGGTACAATTTGCAGGGGTAAATACACAGATTTCCTTCATTTTCAATCTTTTTTTATTGCACATCTATGAGGGTAAAACACAACCCTGTAAATAGTTTTGCTATGGAATGCCAGTACTTCCACAAAATCACCTCTTGCCAGTAAATACCTTTTGTTACAACTGCTTTCCTTAAAAGTGAATATCTAGCTGATATGTTTTCCTCCGACCTTGCAATTCACAGATAGTAATGTGTAATTCTACTGAGTGATTCTACTGTGAAACAACATGAGTAGTCCCGCGTAAAACATTACAAATACATGCACCTGGTTATGGCTATCACATAAACAATGGATATGCACTTACAATGCTTTTGAAGGAGTGTGATGGCGTTAATGTGAGTAACCTTTCACCTGTGACCTCCAGCGACTGACTACTGAGTTCAAAGGTCAAGTCACATGAGCTCTGCACCGTCACCTGCAGAAATTTCCTGTGGAGGCAAACACAATATACTGATTTCTCTGTCCTACAATTTAAAAATTATGTCAGGATCTAAAGGAATAAAAAAATAAAAAATAAATAAAATAGTCATATAGGCTTTTTACACTGAATTTTTTTAATGCATACTATCCTTAACCCCAGACTATTTTTTTTTGCTGTTCTCATTTGCAGCTTTAGTCCCGTACTATCTCCCTAGCCAGAGCGCCAAGCCCCACCTTTGGTAGGGCTAACCCTGCTTTTTCCCAGGGCTAAAATAATAATCATGTACTGTCGTGGAGTTAGCCCTCTTATGACATACATTGTATGAACTTGGACAGGAATTTGACCCCTCGACCTCAACCTCCCTATATAGAGGGTCAAGTAAACTAACCATGTAACTTTCAACTTCATCCATAATTACCTCTGTCCAGCAGTGTATATTCTGTGTTGGAATGTGAAAGGGTTGGTGAATTCTAGTGTCGTCATCACTGTCTCTGACCATGGACACTCCACAGAGAACTGGAAAAAACAAACGAACAAACAAAAACAAAATTCAATTGTGGAAGTGGTTCATTCAAATAACCATTCATATCACACAGATAGAGCTTATTCCATTTGACATGTCTGCTACTACAATCTCAGATCGATCTCTCCATAGCTCTTCACCCACTCCAGGATGCAAACTTCCCTCCTCATCCTCATCTCCCTCACTTTGATAACACACCCCTATTTCAAATTGGTTTATTCCAATAAATCAATCGTGGTAAAAACACATACGGATGTTCTATTCAAATATGTAGGGATGCAAAAAACTCTGCTGAAATGGCACATCCCTACTTGAGAGTGGTTCATTCAAATAACCATTCACATCACACACACATACAGTTTATTCCATTTGATGAAATAGGGGTGTAACCAACCTGGATATTCTGTTTATTGCCCTCACTCTGTCTGCACATGTCTGCTACCACACCCACTCTCAGATCGATCTCTCCATGGCTCTTCACCGCCTCCACAAATCGAACCTTCCCTCCATCCTCTGTTGACTCCACCTCGTATTCCTCCGTCTTGGATGGGAGGATGGCAAGACTGGTGGGCGTGGTGATGGCCAGGATAGTGCATTCTGGGATAGGGGTGTGTCCAGTAGTGAGGTGGAGGGTGATGTCTTGTGGGATTCCACACAGAAGGTCTGAAGGAAGATGATACAATCAGAGCAATTGAGCATTTATTTATCCTGCTGGTAGCTGAATATGCATATAGTCCACCTTCATGTCATGTATGCACTCATATGGACTCATTTGTTTGTGTAGATTGCTATGATAGTCAAATTTTCAAATTCGATGTGGCTTAAGGCGATTCCATTTATGCCGTATAGGACATTAGAACAATACACCTAGTCTACTGACTGCAAATAACTGATGAAAAAATTGTTCAGTGATCACTACATGGTATTATTACCAGAATTAAACATTAGACAAGTCATAATGATTTTTAAATTTTTAGATTTTTTTTTTTTGTTGGATGTTGGATATTGTATGGGACAAATTTTAAAAAATTGGCCATTAGTGGTTCATTATTAACTTTCAATAAAAAAATCTTGGGATTGATCTCACTCACCACAGAAGTCCTTATATAAGACATTATTCTCCAATGCCACTCTAAACCCAAGGTCTGGTTATTACATGTAGGTATTAACAGGTAGGAAGGAATTCCTTGAACATTGTGAACACCAGAATCTTAGCCTAGCTAATTTAGAGCATCACTGGGTATGAGATATGAGCATTTTACAAGCAGCTAATATTACCACTACCACTACGTCACTCCATTACTCAATGAACTTCACTGGCTTCCCGTTTCTAAGAGAATACAATACCGTATACTGGTTCAGACTTACAAATCACTGTCAACCACACTTCCTCAATACATCTCCTCACTCTTTCAGCAACAGAGAACATCATATTCTCTTCGTTCTACCTCTGCTCCTTCCTATGTCATTCCAAAATCCCGAAAACAGGCTGGCTTCAAGTCCTTTCAGTCACTTGCTCCACAACTTTGGAACAGACTCCCCGCATCTCTCCGTAATAGCACATCACTTGACATCTTCAAGAAACATCTAAAAACTTACTTATACAATTCTTAATTTACTTGAATAGACTTTAGGTGACAGCGCCTTGTATCCTTTGGAAAAGGCGCTATATAAATCCAATTATTATTATTATTATTATTATTATTATACATCATTATCATCATCGGGTTAAACCTTTTAAGTAGAATTCAGTATTATAAGTCAAATCTTACCTGACTCTGTTCTGATCATCAGTTGAGCCTCCTTGCTAAAGACCTCTATCTCTGTGCAGTCCTCCAAATTGGCAACAAATTCTGCGTTGAAGATCTGACATATCAACTGCCTGGCTTGAAAAGTACCATTCTCTGCGGACTACAAGAAGATAGCAGTGATACATTGCAGTATTCTAAGAGATAACAGTGAGCTCTGGCAATAATATTGCATTTTGAGAGAAATTTCCGGTCACTCTGAATTGTTCATCATTGTTCCATACTGTATAGAATGTTTGGACCCGCAAAAGGTAAACAAAATAACAAAAACTAGATGGAAATCACATTCACTGAAACTACATGCTCTAGTGTTTGACCCACAGTTCGGACGATGACTAGCTTAATTTTCTTATCTTCACTGATCACTATTCAATACTTATCATATGTTTCCTACCAAAACCACCAATTTGTAGACTTGACCATTGAATGTAAGTTTAACAGAGGTCACATATACAGAGCTTAAAATCCAGACCCTCAACACAAAAAGTTAGGGTGGAGTCCGGTCTTTAAGTGAAAGGTTATAATGCAAGCTGTCTCTAACTGCAGCATACCTGAAATTTATATTCCAGCTCATTCTTGCCTGGCTGCAGCTCAACATCTTGCAGGACCAGCGTCGTTGAACATGTTTCCTTGGTAACCACATCCTTGTTCTTTCCTAGAGATGTGGAGCTGTCTTGCCTCTGAAGCAGCACATTAGCATTGCTACACACCAAGGAGCTTGTCTCAACTATTCAGATTCAACATGTCAGTGTAAAGAATGAAAGAAATAATATGTAAAGTCACACGATCTTGACCTCAAATTTATTACATACTTTCTTATTCAATACACCTTGTGTCCAATTTTAATGGACTTTGGAAATGCACTTTTGAAAAAACAAGAGTAATGTTAAAAACTTTGATAGCTATGGTCCACGTGATCAAGAGACATCAAATGAAAGCAAAATATTTGACATTAAAACAATATACAGTGAAAGACCACTCAAGGGAGACAAGAAAAGAGGTCTTTAAGAGCAGGTGGTCTCCATGTACAGGTTCCTTTAATACACGTTTCAATTAGGAAAATATTTCAAGGGAAACAAAAATTGTGGTCTTTGGAGACGGGTAGTCTTTCTATACTGGCGGTTGCTACTAAAGCAGGTTTCATTCTATTATTAGTTTTCTTTACAAGGTTAAGGTTACTGAACAAGTTCTTGAAATATAAAAAGTTCTTATTCACATATAAATAATTCTTATCCACATTTTGATTTCACAGCGGCAAATATGTCTTGTTCTCGCTACGCAGGCAAGACAAGAATCATTTCACTTTTATGAATTGAAGCAGAAGATATTCACCAAGTTTTTTGCTCTCCTCTCCAAATTTGACCTCTGACCCAAAGACAGGCATCACGCCACCTTTCTCACGACCTCTGACCTGAGCCCTGGCATCCAGGGACCTCAGTCTCTGCAGGCTGTCCTGGGAAGGGCTCTTCTCCAATCTGATTGGCTGGCTCTCCCCACCGCCACTGGCCAATGAGTGCTGATCATGCAGCTGCAGAGTGATCTGGTGGACTATGATTGGTGCAGGCAGGTGGGAGGTGAAGGTGACCTTGATGGTAATAGGCTCCTCCTTACCAATGAGACCACTGGGTGGGTCCAGTGACAAGGTGGGTGGGGCAAAGATGAATTCCCATGGAAACAAAGCCCTCGCTTCTTCTGTGATATTACAAGGGGGAAAAAAGAGAGTCATGATAGGTGTGGTTCACTGGCAGAAATACCAGGGAGTTTGCTACAAATTTATCAAACATTTCCAATAAGACCTGGGGAAGTTTCGACCTTCAGTGAAACTCTTTGCAGTTTTTGCCACTTTGGATGCATACAGCTCAAACTATGGGAAGATCATCCACTAGTCTACCCATATATACATCTATTGAAATAGGTGCCTTACACAGTGTTTTACCAGATATTCTTAATCAATCCCATGTTTCCACAATATTCAACTCAAACCATTTAATGATATTTAACAGCATGAAAATGCTTGAAGGAGACATGTACGTTCAACAGAATATATTCTAGAAACTAATCCCCATTCAGCCCATACCTTTTTCTTCAGGTTGTGGCACCTCTACTGCAACCCTCTTCATCTCCTCGAAGTAGATCGTTCTATCAGGGTCAACGAACTTGTCCGCAGCCAGCTGACAGCAAAGCTTCAAGTATGTGATGCAATGAGTTAAGGGAAAAAAATTCTTGCTACTGAATGACATGAATAGGACATCAGTGACAAAGAACATATCATTTCTCTCCTCCCCTCCCAAGAGGTTCAAATTAAGTAGTGAATAAATAAAATGTTTATAGGAAATGGGAATGTACACATTTTTTTGGATATGAGCCTTTGTCGATGACAAAATTTATTAAAAGACGTGTTCTTCGAAGCTTGAAAAATTTGTTCATTCCCATCCTCTAGCGGTTGATTTATTTTTGTTCACTATTCTCTACATTTTTACCAACTGATGCAGGGCAACATTTTCTTATTCAATTATGTAAAAAAACACTTGCATAAAGAATATCTGTCTACAAGACAAAAAACAAACCCCAGCCTATCTTGTTTCCCTTGAGTGGTCTTTATATTACAGGTTTGGGAAGGATATTTGAGATTGTTTTCCAGTTTCTTATAGCATCCAGCTAGTTCTTTCCTGGTAGCAGCTATCATCGGACCCCAACCTTCTGTCTCATACACCTTCAGGGCATCGGATAAGAAACTCTCTGCTTTGTGAAGCTCTCCAGTTTTCCTGCAGGGTGCAAAAATATATATATACATGTATTTTCTCTGATTCATTATTTTGAACTGTGTCTTCTAGTGGTACCATTGACAATTTGCACACTTACGTTGCAAGATATAACCTGTGCTGAAAAAGGCAAAAAATAAAACATTTAAAAATGAAGAAAAGAAAGAAAAAAGAAAAGAAACACAAAAATTTCATAAAGTTAAGAGGATGCTTCACTGTGGCAATCACCTGTATTTTCAGTCATTATTTCCCCACTTGCTATTTATTGATTGGAAAGTTAAAATTCCACAGAAGAATCGTTGAAATACCAATGAAACATTGATCAATATCACACTGATGTGGTATTTATCATTAAATATAACCTTGTGATCTTGTAATTTACAATTCCTGTCATAAACAATAGTAAAAGTTAAATCTAAAATGGAAAATGATGTGCTGATATTTATTTGGTACTCACATGTAGAAAGAAGCAAGATCTTTGCCGATCAGCTTTGCAGAACGCATTCTTCCTATATGCTTGAAGGTACCCATTGCTAACTCAGACAATTCCTAGAATAAATACAATCCATGATAAATAGTTGTGGTAGAAACCTATTGCTGTCATAGGCAAGATTAGATATATCATTCTAAGAAGATATCAGGATTTTATGAGTATAATGGTGTTGAGATTTTATGAGTATAATGTCCAGACTGAAAGGTGGGAGAGGGTAGATCAGTCAAGGGCAACTCCAAGCTATTTTGTCCCATACGTTACATACCACATCTAAGATTTTAGTATATCTGATGATTTTTTCAAGCTGATAGCTGTCATAGAGCTTGGACCAGACAAAATATCAGTTAAAATTATATTTTGTGTCAAGTAATGCTCACAATTCCATAAATAGTTCCATAATACTTGGCAATATATGGGACGTACATGTACCTAAGACTTGCCCTTAAATAAACTATCTTACATTTTTTGCCAAAATGAGGCTATATAGATAATCTTAATCGGCCCATTCTCACTGCCATACTAAAAAGGAGCAAAAGAACATTTCTGAACACATCTTTATCTTGTGTGCTCAAAGCTACTTTGTATCATCTTGTTCAGTCTCAATGCAATTTACATTACATCATTAAGCCATTGTACAGATATGATAAATCCACAGATGATTACTAACCAGATAATGTTTAGAGAATGCATCCTGTGAGCTCAGAGCTTCCCGTAGCATCTGATTGGGGCTGTTCTCCCTGGCCCCGACTTCGGCCGTCTGTCCCATTCCCGAGAGGAGGTCTACCACTGAGTTGAGCTGCTCTGAGGTTGGGGATGTATCTGGCATCAGGCCACCAAGCTGGCCCAATCCATTCAGCTTTATTAAAAGACAGAGACAAAGAGATGCAAAAGTTCAGCCTTTCACTGCGCTACCCAGTTTATAAATAGGCATCAAGAAAAAAAAATTAAATATCTAACAAGAACTATCTGTATATCCAAAATCTAACATTCATTCTGTTACCAACAAATATAAAAAATGCAATGAACCCAAGTCTAAGATAATGTTGAAAAAAATCCTTAATGATCAATTACTTAGCAAAAAAAAAAATCAAAGGAACCCCAAATATTCTTTAATATGTCTAATATCATTTGACTTGATTTGAATATATTTTTTGTCTAAAAAAGAAGCAATATACAGGGTAACATGAATTAAGACATGAGTAAATATCAGGGTAGATAAATGTACATTTGTAGCCCTGCTAATCTGTACCATTACCGAACAACTGGTCTACTGAAATAAAAAACACAATTACAGTTGATCATATACAAATTAAAGACAATAAAAAAAATAACTACTATTCAAAAAGTTTCACATTTCCTCCATAGAAAAAAATGGTATTTCTAATATACTGAAAAAGTGCTACCAGGGCCCTCTTGCATAAAAAGTTGCGATTAAACGCAACTCAAAAAATTAAACGCAACTCGATTTTCAACCAATCGGGATCGAGTATTTGGGATTTGCATTTAATTTTTTGAGTTGCCTTTAACTGCAACTTTTTATGCAAGAGGGCTCTGAAGACACATATATTTTGTCTGCTCACAGTCTGAGGGGCAATTTGAAAATCAGTTTGAAAATCTCATATGTAACTTGTTATACATAAATTTACCTTTTGTTGTGCGTAGAGCCAGAGGCTTGCTGTATAGTGTGAATAGGTATTGATGTGTGCCGCATCACTGCTCTTCTCACACTTCTGTAACACTTCCAGGCAGCTCAGGAATACCCAGCAAGCAATGCTGCCCTGCGGCATACTGACCTAAACAAAGAAATTGAGGGAATTATTACAATAGTAATAAAATAGTAATACAAATTTTCAGACTCCATTTTTCGACCATGTAAGCTACATTGAAAGTGAATAAATTAGGTATCCATGCATACATTTGTGCACAGCTTTTTAAACCTTCAAAACATCTAATTACCTGTATATTCTTTGGATGATCACCCCCTGGACAACCCCTCCTCCACCCCACAACTACACATTGGGACAACTAACCCCCATGAACTGCAACTCCGAGGGAAAACTTCAATCTTTCTCTCTCTCTCTCTCTCTCTTTCTACCTCTACTATCTTGAGTTTCTGTACACAGTTATGCACGAGTTTCTGTGCCCTGTAGGCTACCTTCCAAAATTGTTCTCTCACTCTCTCTCTCTCTCTCTCTCTCTCTCTCTCTCTTCTCTCCCTCTCTCCCTCTTCTCTCCCTCTTTTCCTACCTCTAGTATCTTGAGCTCCTGCACACAGTTATGCATAAAGTTCTGTGCCCTGTAGGCTACCTTCCAAAATTGTTCTCTCACTCTCTCTCTCTCTCTCTCTCTCTCTACTCTCCCTCTCTCCCTCTTCTCTCCCTCTTTTCCTACCTCTAGTATCTTGAGCTCCTGCACACAGTTATGCATAAAGTTCTGTGCCCTGTAGGCTACCTTCCAAAATTGTTCTCTCACTCTCTCTCTCTCTCTCTCTCTCTACTCTCCCTCTCTCCCTCTTCTCTCCCTCTTTTCCTACCTCTAGTATCTTGAGCTCCTGCACACAGTTATGCATGAAGTTCTGTGCCCTGTAGGCTACCTTCCAAAAATTGTTCTCTCACTCTCTCTCTCTCTCTCTCTCTCTCTCTCTCTCTACTCTCCCTCTCTCCCTCTTCTCTCCCTCTTTTCCTACCTCTAGTATCTTGAGCTCCTGCACACAGTTATGCATAAAGTTCTGTGCCCTGTAGGCTACCTTCCAAAAATTGTTCTCTCACTCTCTCTCTCTCTCTCTCTCTCTCTACTCTCCCTCTTCTCTCCCTCTTTTCCTACCTCTAGTATCTTGAGCTCCTGCACACAGTTATGCATGAAGTTCTGTGCCCTGTAGGCTACCTTCCAAAAATTGTTCTCTCACTCTCTCTCTCTCTCTCTCTTCTCTCCCTCTCTCCCTCTTCTCTCCCTCTTTTCCTACCTCTAGTATCTTGAGCTCCTGCACACAGTTATGCATAAAGTTCTGTGCCCTGTAGGCTACCTTCAAAAATTGTTCTCTCACTCTCTCTCTCTCTCTCTCTCTCTTCTCTCCCTCTCTCCCTCTTCTCTCCCTCTTTTCCTACCTCTAGTATCTTGAGCTCCTGCACACAGTTATGCATAAAGTTCTGTGCCCTGTAGGCTACCTTCCAAAATTGTTCTCTCACTCTCTCTCTCTCTCTCTCTCTCTCTCTTCTCTCCCTCTCTCCCTCTTCTCTCCCTCTTTTCCTACCTCTAGTATCTTGAGCTCCTGCACACAGTTATGCATAAAGTTCTGTGCCCTGTAGGCTACCTTCCAAAAATTGTTCTCTCACTCTCTCTCTCTCTCTCTCTCTCTCTCTCTCTCTCTCTCTCTCTTCTCTCCCTCTTCTCTCCCTCTTTTCCTACCTCTAGTATCTTGAGCTCCTGCACACAGTTATGCATAAAGTTCTGTGCCCTGTAGGCTACCTTCCAAAAATTGTTCTCTCACTCTCTCTCTCTCTCTCTCTCTCTCTCTCTCTACTCTCCCTCTCTCCCTCTTCTCTCCCTCTTTTCCTACCTCTAGTATCTTGAGCTCCTGCACACAGTTATGCATAAAGTTCTGTGCCCTGTAGGCTACCTTCCAAAATTGTTCTCTCACTCTCTCTCTCTCTCTCTCTCTCTCTTCTCTCCCTCTCTCCCTCTTCTCTCCCTCTTTTCCTACCTCTAGTATCTTGAGCTCCTGCACACAGTTATGCATAAAGTTCTGTGCCCTGTAGGCTACCTTCCAAAAATTGTTCTCTCACTCTCTCTCTCTCTCTCTCTCTCTCTCTCTCTCTTCTCTCCCTCTTCTCTCCCTCTTTTCCTACCTCTAGTATCTTGAGCTCCTGCACACAGTTATGCATAAAGTTCTGTGCCCTGTAGGCTACCTTCCAAAAATTGTTCTCTCACTCTCTCTCTCTCTCTCTCTCTTCTCTCCCTCTCTCCCTCTTCTCTCCCTCTTTTCCTACCTCTAGTATCTTGAGCTCCTGCACACAGTTATGCATAAAGTTCTGTGCCCTGTAGGCTACCTTCCAAAAATTGTTCTCTCACTCTCTCTCTCTCTCTCTCTCTTCTCTCCCTCTCTCCCTCTTCTCTCCCTCTTTTCCTACCTCTAGTATCTTGAGCTCCTGCACACAGTTATGCATAAAGTTCTGTGCCCTGTAGGCTACCTTCCAAAATTGTTCTCTCACTCTCTCTCTCTCTCTCTCTTCTCTCCCTCTCTCCCTCTTCTCTCCCTCTTTTCCTACCTCTAGTATCTTGAGCTCCTGCACACAGTTATGCATAAAGTTCTGTGCCCTGTAGGCTACCTTCCAAAAATTGTTCTCTCACTCTCTCTCTCTCTCTCTCTCTTCTCTCCCTCTCTCCCTCTTCTCTCCCTCTTTTCCTACCTCTAGTATCTTGAGCTCCTGCACACAGTTATGCATAAAGTTCTGTGCCCTGTAGGCTACCTTCCAAAAATTGTTCTCTCCCTCTCTCTCTCTTCTCTCCCTCTCTCCCTCTTCTCTCCCTCTTTTCCTACCTCTAGTATCTTGAGCTCCTGCACACAGTTATGCATAAAGTTCTGTGCCCTGTAGGCTACCTTCCAAAATTGTTCTCTCACTCTCTCTCTCTCTCTTCTCTCCCTCTCTCCCTCTTCTCTCCCTCTTTTCCTACCTCTAGTATCTTGAGCTCCTGCACACAGTTATGCATAAAGTTCTGTGCCCTGTAGGCTACCTTCCAAAAATTGTTCTCTCACTCTCTCTCTCTCTCTCTCTTCTCTCCCTCTCTCCCTCTTCTCTCCCTCTTTTCCTACCTCTAGTATCTTGAGCTCCTGCACACAGTTATGCATAAAGTTCTGTGCCCTGTAGGCTACCTTCCAAAAATTGTTCTCTCACTCTCTCTCTCTCTCTCTCTCTCTCCCTCTCTCCCTCTTCTCTCCCTCTTTTCCTACCTCTAGTATCTTGAGCTCCTGCACACAGTTATGCATAAAGTTCTGTGCCCTGTAGGCTACCTTCCAAAAATTGTTCTCTCACTCTCTCTCTCTCTCTCTCTTCTCTCCCTCTCTCCCTCTTCTCTCCCTCTTTTCCTACCTCTAGTATCTTGAGCTCCTGCACACAGTTATGCATAAAGTTCTGTGCCCTGTAGGCCACTTCCCACGGCCTCTTCAGTAAGAACAGGAGAGCTGATTGCCTGGAGAAGAGATAGTTCCTGACATCCAGCAGGGTTGGCTTCCCTCTCTCAAGCAGCTCACGTTTGTCCATGTTGACTGGCTTGGAGAGGTTCAGACCGTCCCAGCAGCTGCATGGGGCCTGGAAGTCAGCAAGCCACTTGGGTGTAGCTGTAAAGTCAAGGAGATACTATTACAATACATTCTGTGACCACACATAGGATGCAGATTATCTCAGATGAAAACCATGGAAACAAAACGATAGAGTATAAGACTAAGTATGTGCTCTTGGTATTAAGGCCATTGCATGAGACAATGACATGTATTCATTATTTTACACATGAAGTCCCCAAAGATAAACTACAAGCACACACTTGTTTCTTTTAGCACTTACAATGTATATAACACTCCCCCCCCCCTCCAAATGAGAAAATGTCTATGAAGATAGGTTTAATAATAATAATAAGTTTAATAATAATAATAATAATAATAATAATACAATACATTTATTAGGCGCTTAATACGGATGTTTCTATGCGAACAGTTTACCGGAAAATTAAGATTAAATCCAAAATAATACAAAAATACAAAAATTATTAGAAACCTTAAATGTAATTCAAACAATAGATACAGTATATAAATACAATAAATGAATACTGAAAATCAAAGTCGGTGTGCACCTCCATCGACCGACCCACAACTGGGCCATTCCATGAGGCAGGTTTGACTGTGAACTTGACTTTCCTTTCTTTACTAGTACATGTATCTACAACATGATTGTCAAATTAAAACAGTTTTCTTTTTTTTTTCATATCATCACTTCATACAAATCACTATTTCTGTTCATAAGTCTGTAAACTAAAAGTATGTATTAAATAATGAAATTTCTTATACAGAATAATTCTTTCCTTTCCCCATTACTTCCATTTTTCTTACCTCCTGCACTCGAGTTGATAATGAATTGGGAAAAGAGAGCATCTAGTTCATCATATTGTACCAGAGCATCTTCAAATTGCCTCAGAGTCTCAAACATAAATGCAAGTTCCTCCTGAAAGAGTAAAATGCGTTCAAGGAAAAGAGGTAATTATCATTACATTTATAGACAAAAATATGTATCGAGTAATATCAAGATTGTGTTTTGAGGAAACAGCAACTTTAGATAACTGTAAAATATGCATATACACAGTATACTGATCTATGATATATGGTACACAATATTCTTATGTCATCTTTGGTACAGTAAGACTGAGAAGACAGTGAGAAAACTGTATCAATGAAAAACAGATATTCTGGTTGATTTAAACTATTTCTCAGGCTATTCAAACCATTTTGTTAGAACACACTTTATTTGGGCTATTAATTCTAATAAATTATTAGGCAACACTTGAATTGAATTCATTATCAAAGTTGTAAAAACAAAAGTCTTCATTGATTACTTGAGTTACGTTTAGTAACAAATCATTATTGGAGAATATGAAACAAATAAAACGTGAAATAAGACATGGCTTGGACTCTGTTTACCTGAAGCAAGAAATACTGGCAGAAATTCCAGTCCTTGTCATTCCTACTCTCCCGCTCAGCCCGGATCAGCTCCTCAAAGCGGCCCAGGACCCGATTGTAGGCCAAGAGCACCAGGTACCGCAGTCGCTGCATGAAGAGCTGCCAGGAGTCCTGGGCTCGAGGTGTAGGGACAGGATTGTTTGGCTCATGCAGGACTATCACTCTGTCAATTACAAAACACAGAGAGATAGCTATTGAAACACAGAAACACTCACCCTTGCCTCCTTAACCCTGACCCGCCCCTTTCCCACTTCAGTTCCTTTCAGTTTAATTGTGCATTAAACAAAAACTTTCAGAGAAATTATATGATCAATTAATAATTTGCAAGCTTTTCTTCTCCAATATTCTGATTTTTGTGAGTATACTGAACACACACAAAAAACAAAATCTCCTGCCAACAAAGGAAACCTATGTCGACATGTCTTCAATGCACTACCATCAATCTGGGGAGCGTTTCATCAAGCGTTTTGTCAGTGATTTTTATCGACAACTGTTATAAGCTACTAAATCCTCGCATCTGATTGGCTGAGAGCAAATTTGTCGGTAAAAATCACTGACAAAACGCTTGATGAAACGCTCCCCTGTATGGACTTTCTCGAAGTACTGATGCTACCATTTATATCATTTACATGTATCTTGCCACATGGCAAAATTTGGCAAATATAGCTAATGGTTTCTCCTTCTACAAAAAGAAAGTTTTTTAGAAAATGTTATCATAACAGAGTCATCTAAATAGATTTTAAAGTTTTGTGAAGCTTGGTCTTATATACATGTATATCAATGTCCCTACATTAGACAGTCCGAATGTCTAATTTCATTACAGTCTAAAACTATGTGGCATACTCGAGTGATGTGAAATATTGCAGGAGAATAACTGTTCTATACCTGTCTGACTGTTTACTGCAGAAGTCATTTCTAATCTTGTCAAGTACAGACGTCCGAGGCAGGAACTTCTGCTTGTTGCCTCTCTTGGGATTGGACGTCTCTACCAGTACAATCAGCCAATCGCTGACGTTGCGTTCTTTCAAAGACTGTTGCCAGGCGGTGATGTCATTCTTCACACAGACTTTGTATGCATCAGCATCCTTTAAGAAAAAACATTAACCCATGGAATACAATTTTCTTTGGTATACAAACATTTTCCACAGATCCTAGGCAGAGATATCACTAGCTTAGCACTCAATGGCTTAAAAATGAAGTCTGTTGTGGGATTTTAGTAATACCAGGCAATCATTGTTGCTGCATTGCTTTTTTCTTTTTTTGAGTGTGTCTTGCAGCAATGGTTTAAAAATCATAAATTTAAGTCTTCAAACAACATTTCAATGTTAATACTACTGACATTTCCATTTTCCAAATTGCATTTAGGAACATCCAAATATCACACCTTTTCTCCACAATATACATACATACATACAATGACCATTAATATAATGTCAAAATAAGAATACAAGTACACATTTTATACATGTACATCTCTTGATTTTGTACTTAACAAATTTCAACCACAATGCATCAGACAAAGTATCAGTGTTGCCAATTTTAAGAGGAGAAGCTGATCTATTCGGTAATTTGGACAAAAGCATTCTCTAATGAGGATAGTCACTTACAGGACACTCGGTCCAATATGTGTGGAAAACAGGAAGCTGCAGCAGCTTGCGATCATTCTCCGTGGGGAGAAGGTCAGAGTTGTATGGGACAAAGTTGACATCCACATAGATCATTTTTGGTGCACGCCCATAAGACCTACAAACAGGGTGAAAGAAACAATAACATAAAGTAATTTATACTTTAAAGGAGAACTGACATTTTATTTCAAATGGCTTTGGTGGAAGAAGAAAAAACAGAGAAACACATTAGTGAAAGTTTCAGAAAGTTGTATAAAGGATAAGAAAGTTTTAATTTATGTATGTTGACATCACCAAGTTTTCACTTCATTTTATTTCACATATTAAAAGACAGGGTAATTCATTTAGTAAAATCTTGCCTCTAAGCATGGATATACATTCAAGTAGTATATCCATGCTCTAAGGAAATCTCACTCTTTCATCAGAAATTCCAAACAGATCTTCTGTCAACAAATAAGTAATTTATTTTTCACTAGCAACCACTAGTGACTATACATGGTTGTTTAGCAAGGGGTGGATCTAGAATTTTGTAAGGGGAGGGTTACAGTTCTGAAATATTACACAATGAAAGGGGCAAGTTTCTAGTTGTGCATTTAAGGTATGCCAGTTGGGTATCAAAAGGGGAGCACTGGCTGACTGTATCCTAACTACATGTAGATCAGCAACAGCTTAACCTTACCTCCGCCATTCTACAGCTTCCCTTGGAAGACTCTGGGCCAGTTCTACATGGATGGATGAAAACAACTCCTGCTCTCCATGACCTGTCATTATTTTTCAAAAAGAGAAAGACACTTCCAAAATTTGTATTTTTTTAAACGATCCTGATAAAATCACACTTCCTAAAATTGTCACTGTTGTCTTTGTTGTGAACAGGGGCATAATAAGCCAAAAAATTTGAAGGGGCCGAGTCTGCAGTAAGAAGTGAACTATTTTCTAAAGCGCAAGGAACGAAATACATATTATACTTGTATATTATTCATATATAAATGCTTTGAATGGGGAGGGGTACATCCCTGCCCCTCCCACAAATAAGAAAACTTTGCATTTCGTTGTACCATTAAAATATTGCACTTTCAGAATCCAACGCCCTTGCTAAATTAAATATTCTATTGTGCTTATATCCCTCATGCGTTTACTGCTGTCTATGCGTGCTACGGTGCGAGATATTAGCACAATTAAATTTAGCATGCCACGTCGGAACCACTCAGTGTTGCACTGCCTTGTACTCCGTTCATCTACAGTGCACATTCCGTGCCGATCTCACCGTCTTTGTAATGCTAATCCCACAGCGAAAGCTACAAGTGAACTGTAAGTAAACCCACATCGATGTCACCATAAGTTGAATTTTTTTCACATTTCTAATGATCCGAAGATTTTAGCAAACTGCGAAGGTGGTTTGCAAGGTTCACTGTTCGTGGAAATGGATGAATCTTGCCATTTACTTGTCTCTCCATAGGGGAGATTGTCTCCCGTATATGGCTTGATGTCCAAAGTCATATTTCATAAAACATCAACTATCAAGTCCATATCATATGGCTAGACGCACTGATACATCTACAAGCTTATCTGAAGATAACCTTGTACTCAGACTAGCTCTTTTATGGGTGAATAGGCTTCAATAGCTATTGTGTGCATCAGCAGGCCCTTTTCCAAGCTAGATCATTCATACAGGAGAGGAAAATAATTATTTAAAATTTCACTTTCAATTCTGAATCCCCTAATTTGTGGCACAGTAAGAGTGGAAGAGTCCATGAATCAGGTAATCTAGCAAATTTAAGAAAATTAAATCTTGCTTAGAGCACTCATAGCGACTTTACTATACTTCGTGTGTAGACTCTAGGCAGTCATACACCTCAACACTTTCAAAACACCACTGCACAAAAGTCACCAACATTCACTCAAAATCGGCATTTAATTTACAAAAACCGACACCAACATATCCATGAAATACAATAAATTCAACTCACCGATGTTGGAAAAGATAATTCCAAAAATGAAATCAGTAATTTACTGTCACTTCTGGCGAAACGGGGTATCGCAAGTCATTGTGTACATTTCCTGATCGCCGCAAGCGCCGACATCTCCCCCAAAAACATTTGGTCGTTAAAAATTCGGTCCCTATCACGCACACGTAAAAGTCCTGATTTTCCGTGTTGCGCGATCGTAGAGATCGATGTGCGCGCGCGATACCGAGTTTCTTTGTGGACAAAATTTTATTGGCCGATTTTAGTCTAAAACATCGGAGGCATGAAAACAACATGCGATCGCGGAAAAAATTGGCGGGGATTTCTTAGGTTTTGGACATGATTTTGACTTTGGATTTTGCTGGAAATATCAGAAGTTCTTCCTAACGGCCATTTAAGGTAGGAGTCACACCACGTAACTATAGTGGTCATATTGACCACTACGCGGGACGAATGCAAAAATACTAGTCATTTTCTATCGCATGTACTTAAGGTATGGGGGGAAAAGTAAGATAAATGTTTAAAATACTTCCTTTCAAATTCAGCGCTTTAAAATCTCTTTCCTACCTTAAATGGCCGTTAGGAAGAACTTCTGATATTTCCAGCAATATCCAAAGTCAAAATCATGTCCAAAACCTAAGAAATCCCCGTCAATTTTTTTCGCGATCGCATGTTGTTTTCCAGCTTCCGATGTTTTTAGACTAAATCGGCCAATAAAATTTTGTCCACAACGAAACTCGGTATCGCGTGCACATCGATCTCTACGATCGCGCGCACACACGGAAAATCGGGACTTACGTGTGCGCGATAGGAACCGAGATGTCAGCGCTCGCGGCGATCAGGAAATGTACACCGTGACTTGCGATACCCCGTTTCGCCAGAAGTGACAGTAAATTACGGATTTCATTTTTGGAATTATCTTTTCCAACATCGGTGAGTTGAATTTATTGTATTTCATGTATATGTTGGTGTCTTTTTTTGTAAATTAAATGCCGATTATGAGTGAATGTTGGTAACTTTTGTGCAGTGGTGTTTTGAAAGTGTTGAGGTGGATGACTGCCTAGAGTCTACACACGAAGTATAGTAAAGTCGCTATGAGTGGTAGGAGTGAGATTTTAAACAGCTGAACTTGAAAGGAAGTATTTTAAATATATATTTAATTTTTCCCCCATACCTTAAAGTACATGCGATAGAAAATGACTAGTATTTTTGCATTCGTCCCGCGTAGTGGTCAATATGACCACTATAGTATTACGTGGTGTGGCTTAGAGCAATTTTGTTGTCTGTTTTTGACTGCTGCAACAGTGAATGTTGGACACAGTCCCACATAGGCAAGGGCCCATGAGTGGGCTAGACGTAAACTAAGTTAGCTCAACAAAAATAATTCAGAACTTCTCTAGGTAATGATGAATGAATAGATTAACTTATAAGAATCTTCAGATAAGCTTGTACATGTATAGACACTAAGTGATATCCAAACCCAGGCATTATTGGCAATCACCCATGTCGAAATTTCTTTCTCACTTTCTCTCTCTTAACCTCTCTCTTTCCCTCCCTCCCTTCATTTCTTTCTCACTCTCCCTCCCTCTCAGTATCTCCTCTTTTTGCTGCCCCTCCCCTTTTCGCTGCCCCTCCCCTTCACTTACAATGTAGACACTACAAACAATTAGATAAGTGGGACCACATAAACAAACTATGGGTCTCAGAAATTCTGATGCA
The DNA here is from genome assembly GCA_025618425.1 of Heliocidaris tuberculata. NCBI lineage: Eukaryota > Metazoa > Echinodermata > Echinoidea > Camarodonta > Echinometridae > Heliocidaris > Heliocidaris tuberculata. The sequence goes on from CM046837.1 coordinate 17,938,693, forward strand.
CTGTCACTGAATGTGAAACGAGGAATAATAATTAAAGGGCAAACCCCCAAAACTCAGTTTATCCTTACACGTCACAATAGGCTTGTTCTCCATTGTCTTGTCATCATCAATACGGCATTTGAAGCTTGTAACAGGTCACCTGGAATAATAACGTAGCAAATTTTTGGCAATGAATATCCACTTTGGTCTGTAAATTTGTTCAGTAGAGGGCGCTAGACATCACCTCAGACATGGAAGGGGATCCTGGAACAAAATCCCACAAAAAGGAAGAAAGTGTGGATGGTATCCGCTTTTTAACCATCTGCTTATATGTATTTGGATTTTTGGTATGTTATCTAAAGTTAAAATGTTATGTAATCGTTCCTATTCTTTCTTATTTCACCTGAATCGACCTAAGTTGTGTGCTAGTGCTACGTGTCACTACCGGGTTGCCCCTTTCACCTGCGCCTGAACTCCTGCGGTGGACGTAGCTGGAGCTGCGGCGGTGAAGAAGAAATTGCTGGGACTAACTTGTTCGATTTAAGTTTAACGTTACTCGTTAGTCTGTTCACAGAAATATAAGTAAATCTACTGACAAATAAAAATTCATCTAGAAGTGGTATAAGAACCCATGGCATGGGGGGAGGGTGAACTATTTGACCCCCCCCCCCCCCACCATGCCCACAGGACCAGGTTATATTAGTCTAACTGTTAACCTTGTTCAATCATTGGATAAGTGCCCCCCCCCCTCCAAAAAAAAAAAAAAAAAAAGAATAGACTAACTGACTGACAGTCTAAACTCCATTCAGTTAATATTAGAATCTAATGTTACACATTTTATTGATCTTGAGTATTGCAATTTTATGTCAAAACTCAAATGATCATTTCTGTCGTAAGTTATTTCATGGTGAAAATTGTTATTTCAATATTTGTTTTCTCAAAAGTAGCAAAAAAATTGGTATTTGTAAAATATAATTCAGTGAACATGGTGAACTCCAGGAACTCCAGGGAGCTCCAACACTACGACTTCTAAGTTGAAGAGATAAAAAACACCAAGATGTAATCAGCAAAATTTTGAGAAAATACCTCCTACATTTTAGGATGATAGAATATCTGATTTCATGCCAGATTATTCAATAGGATCTTTATCATCTAGATCAAGTGAAATTTTCCGGCTGTTTTTGGCCGGTGATCTTGTTCCTTTCCAGCACACATTTGTGCTAGAGATCACACACTTGTTATGGGAGGCAATTCTTCAAAGGTACAAAGTACGAGGTTATCTGAAATAATTACTTAAAGGGTGACTAAATTAGAGAGAAAAAAGGTGCTGTTTCCATGTATTTTTGCATTCAAATCACGAATCTGGCAATTGATTGTCAAAATTATGTCTCGTTTTGGCGAAAAAGGGGGAAAAGTAGAGGTTTGGGGACCGTTCCTTAAAACTCGTGAGCTGATTGGCTAATTGACGTCACACCCCCAAGTGACGTATGAAGAGTAAGAGGCACAAGATCTACAGGCTGCGGCAATGTAACATTGTACACACAATGCGGTATTTGACCCCTCTGTTCAACAGACAATTTATGAAAAAGGGAAATTAATCAATACAGTCTAAGGAGTGAATAATCATTATCAATATATTTTCTTTAAGATCAGTGAACACTTTTGCCCAAATATACAGCTCTTGTTTTGTTTTTTCAACTTTTCTTTAAACAATGTTCTCATCCATCTGAGCTTGCCGAACGATAGTTTTGCATTGGTCTTAAACGCGTACACAGCCGTTTTATGCGTCTGTGCAATGTACTACACATCTTTAGTACGGCAACTATGTTCCCCCTCGTACTAAGCAACTGGTGAACGCTTTTGTTTGGTTTGTTTTCACTCTCGCCTTTTTTTACTTCGCTTTACATGTACTACGGTACTACTGACTTAGATTTTTGGCTGAATTCTTCGAGTATCTTAGAGAGATGGATAGTGATCGCGAGTCCGATTTGGAGGACTTTTTTGAGCCAGATACGAACTCTGATTTATCAGATGATTTATCGATACCGAAAGAGAAGAAGCTCAAGTGCAGTGTGGCAAGGGGAATTCGACCATTATGTTTGAACCCCTCGCAGAAGACGCACCAGGGCATGGTGAAGGGGTCGCGGGGGAAGGGGCTGCGGGGGAAGCTGCTGCAGCTGCTGGAGAAGAAAAGTGATCACTGCAAATTGTACTCCACTCGCTTGGCCCTTGCCACTCTGCCCGCGTGAGAATACCGTTGCGACCCACAATTTCCGTAGATTTTCATCTTTAGGAAAATGATGTACGTAGGCTTACATCATCTTTAGGGGTCTTGCTACAGCCCGCAACTATACACCGATTTGGCATTACTGATGAAATTGTGTCCCAAAATCAAAGTTATTGTGAGGAATTAAACACACGAAAATATGCGATGCAAATGGTCAATGCGGTGAATGTCGTGCTCGGCACCGGACTGGGCCTGCCGGGGCCTGCGGGCGCGCACGGTATATAGGTTGGTGGAATATTTTCCCTTACTTCTCGTACGTCACAGATCACGTGATCATGATGTCGCTCGATGGGTTTTTTTTAGGGGCGGGGCTTATGACTGTAAATCAGCAAAAATGTACTTTTCAAATGATTATGAAATACGACTGAATGCATGAAAAAGTGTGTGATAGATATTTTTTGGCTCCTGATGACTCCTTCCTACGAAAAATGGGCAATCAATTTTTTAATTTAGTCACCCTTTAAAAATCTAAATTGGTAAATTGCAAAAGCAACCTTGAGTATTCTCAATTGTAGAAATTCTAAGATGCCATAAATAACACATTTTTTCATGTTAATTGGATATTTGTATCGTAGTAATTTGCACTGCCATTTTCTACATTTTGGAACAGTTTTGACAAAACTGACGATAAATCTGATGGATTGTGATAAAGACTATGATTTTTAGCCGATGAGTATCAATATCACCGAGTTGTCGTTTATCATGTCTTTATGAAATGTTTTGTCAAGTCCATGACATTTCTGTAGATTGCAGACAAGAGTTATGACTGTCATGGAGTTGATTTGATGAAACGACCCCCCCAGGATCATTGACCATCTTCACCTGGGCATCTTTTCACCAAACCATCATCAATACAAGTTCATCAACTGATCATCTCTGTCATAAGTTATTTCAGGGTGAAAATTGTTATTTGTCGTTAGACTTGTACTTATGACGGTTTCGTGAAATGCTGCCTTGTTTGACAGGGGTAACCTCGCTAGTCATAAGGACCGCTATTCATAAGACCACTTATTCACAAGGACCGCTATCCATAACGCGTGACTAAATGAATAGCGGTTTTGTATGAATAGCGGTCCTTCTACATAGCAAGCAAACCATAGACAAATTACCTCGCTATAGATAAGGACTTCCGTTCATAAGGACAATTATTCATAAATATTCATAAGGACTGCTATTCATAATGCGTGTTAAATGAATAGCAGTTTTCCATGAATAGCAGTCCTTATGAATAGTGAGTGGACCCCGTTTGACAAGGTATAGGAGCTTGCTTGGTATCTGTGCTATGTGACTTCCTTGATGAAATTTGCAACCCATGTGTTAATGACACACGTACCTCGCAAGCTCCTCTATAATGCCTTGCCAAACATTTATATCTATGCTGTATGTATTTTAAAATGATGAACAAAATGGATGTAACATGTGTTGGAACTAAACTCTTCATACATGTATATAGTCATGGATTGTATTACCTCAGCATTGTATTACCGAACGCGCACAGTTAAGCGCCTAAAATGTCTTTCATACGCATGGGACTATGTGTGGGACTACGCAAGGGACTACACGTATGTTCTCTACTGTCTATTTGACACAGAGAACGGGGCAGAAGATCATAAAATGAGGCAAAAAAACATAAGTAATATCTCTCGTCACCCCCAGTCGTCACCCCGTTGGCCCCAAATCGGGGTAGGTTGTGTGTCTTTTTCCCATAGGGGGCACACGTTCGGTAATACAATACCTTTTTCAAGGGACCAAAACGCCGCGTCGTTGGGAAGGGGTTCGCTCAGAAGGGAATATCGTATTAAATCTACGTTGTCTTTTTCAAATTCCACCAACTTCTTTTTCTGTAGGACTTTAAGCATTCATTATGTAAGTTTGGCAGATATTCATTTGATATTTTATTTGCTATGGTTGATTTTCTGAAAAGTATTTGGTAGTAGGATCCACTACGATATGTCTCTCTCTCTCTCTCTCTCTGTAGGATTTGTTTGCTGTAGCCTTGATCATCCCAGTAGCATCGAGACAGGCCACCAACCTAGGAGCATCCCCAGCATCAGTGGGACTTGTTGGTAAGTATGGGTCAGGGTCCATAAGCTACTCGGGTCATTAAGCTACAGATCTAATTTGACTGCAACTTGCCTTTCTTTTTCCAAAAAAAAAAAATACAATTCTGGATGTACAGTGTACATAAATGTACTGTCAGGGCAAATATTTCATTTCAAATTAAAATTATTCTTCCACTTATCCGCTACATATAAGGGGTAGCAGATTTGTCTTTTTGCATATGAATTACATTTTCAGGATTTAGATTTTTGATATTTAACAAAAATTTATCATGTGGTTGATTCTGTGCTATTTGGGATGAAGTATCTAGGAAAATTTCAAGAAAAATAATGTTGAGGTGTAGTTCTTTTGTCTTTCTTGGCTTCTCTGTCTTCTTTCTCTTCCAGTATATTTTAAGTGTCGTGATTATCTTGCGAATTCCATATGATTGAGAAATTGTTTCTCTCAGTGTTCCACTCTCTCTCTCTCTCTCTCTCTCTCTCTTTGTTATCATGCTTTTGATAACACTTCAGACCGATTTAGCTTTGAAGCCCCAAATCGAGATTATTTCCTAATTTTAATCATCAGTGTAATCTGTCATCGTACCTAATTTTTTTTTTTTTTTTCATGACAGGTACAATTTATGGCACCCTTCAGTTAATATCTGCTCCCCTCGTGGTAAGTGACTTGTTACCTAGTGGAGATAAAAGTTACGATAGTGAAAACAAACTTTTCTTTAACTTCAAAGACATCACATGAACAGTCAGTATAACATGTTTAACAATGTCATGTTTAACAAAAGGAAAACTTAGACCATGGTATAACTTCTTTGGTTAAACTCGACTGTAGACCACGCTTACTCAGCGGTGACGTTGGTTTAAATTTTAGAATACAGACCATGCATAATGTATAGCATATCATCAGATGATATGATAATGAAAGTATTGATATTTACATGGCAGGGGAGATGGAGTGACGTCGGAGGTCGAAAGTCAACTCTTTTGCTTTGCCTGTTCTTCACATCTATTGGTTATATCTTGATGGGTCTCTCTTCTTCCATTGTCTACTACCTCCTCGCAAGAGTTCCATTAGGTAAGTCTCTGGTAGAACTGGATATGGCCTTAGCTACATGTATGGTTACCTTTAAAGAAAAACAATGTTGTTTCACTGATTTCATAGTAATATGTGTTTAAATTTCCTCTACAAATGAAAAATAGAGTCAGACCTGTCCATAAGAGAATACTAGAAGTTCTCTCTAACTTTCACCGGAAATGGAAAAGATTGCCACTGTAGAAAAAAGCTGGCATATCTAGACATCTTGTCCATCACATTTTTGCCTTGACAGAAACAATTTAGGTGATCATTTCAGGTGGCCTGAGAATTAGACCTCCCCTGGACCGGTCTTGGGTCGATCTTACTCCCAATAAAAATGGGGTATGAGTATGCCATTTGTGTCGGTCTACTCACAGTGCCTTAGTCACCAGGGTTTACCTTCATGTAGCTGAAATCTGTCTATCATGGTATCTTCTCTGGGTTTGGAGGTTGATTAGAACATTTTGCCACACATCTCTGTTCCGTGCCATTCTAGTGCACTCTTGCAGTATTTTCCCACTCCAGGTCTTAATGTTTCTCTTCCCAGTTGGTTCTCGGCTTCCCTCTTGGTCTAGTACCTTCTAGTCTCCCCTCCAACACATTGTTTAAGAGACTCTGATGTCTTTTGATGTGACCGAAGTATTTTACCTTTCTTTCCTTAAAGTGATTTGGTAACTTTGTAGAGGCTTGATAAAATCTGAGCTGCCTGGCCTTACATGCTATCAGTGTATGTAATATGGTGTAAAAATGAAGCCCAGGAAAAAAAAGCACTTCAAAATCATCATGTGCTTCACAAAAGTAAACATATGCAAGTAACCAGAAATGCCAGACTCATTTTCCCCTATAGACTCAGTGTTAGACTAAAGCGTATGGCCATACGCTTTCGTAAATGGGAGTATTCAGTCATAGATATCTTAATAATGGCATTATATATTTGAAAACCTTTCTATGCCTGGCTATTTATTTATCCTTCTTAACATCATTATACAAGACAGATATCAAAATTCAACAATTTATTAAATCAAGCCTCCACAAAGTTACCGAATCCCTTTAACTAGTCCTATCAGAGTAGGTTGTTTAAGCCCTGCCATGCGCAATATTTATTTATTAGTTTTCATCTGTTTCCATGATATTCTCATCATTCTCCTGTATACCCACATTTCAAATGATGTGATTTTTTTTTTTCCATAGTCAGGGTTACTGTCCATGTGTCTGCTCCATACAACAGAGCAGACCAGACAAAGCAATCAATTAGTCTCATTCTGAGTGCAAATTTCACCTGCCTTGCTGTAAATAAGTCTTTCATTGCCAGGAACATATTCCATGCAATTTTGACTCTTCTTTTGATATCTGCCTCGCATCTGGCATCATCTGTGATATTTTGCCCTAAGTAGATGTCACATAAACTGAATTAGAGCCCTTTTGCTTTTACACCTTTTATTTAACAAAGTATCTCGACCATACATGTACATGTCAAACCTGTCTTGGAGGCAACCCGTCTACAATGGTCTCCTATGTCATCTCCCTCTAGAAATGAATATCTGTTGCAGAACCTGTCCAGGCAGGTTACCCTTCTACTTTTTCCAGTTCCCTTGGATGGAGAGGTTTGACTGTACAAGTATCCTTCTATTGTATCAATCATCCTTAGATATATTCAAGCACACTGCTTCCATCACAAGAGTTAAACAGGCTGAAATGACACCAAAATGAACTAAAGCCTTGTTTTGCCTTTACATGTATTATTTAACAAAGTGTCTTAACAATGGTACACTACAATCAAACTTGTAATCAAACCGCTCGTGGAAGACACATGAAGTGGTCCTTACAGGCAGGTGGACTTTCTATACAGGTGGTCGCTAAAGCAGGTCTGACTGTATTAGTGTGCATTTATACTCCCGTTTTTTTTCAGGCCAGAATGAGCCTTTTGTTACGTTTAGTTCAAAACACGGTTGCATTCACAGTCATCGTATAATCGCCAATTTAAAACGCCGATGTAAAACTCACAAAAAGTTGCGTTTCTCAAAAAACACGGTTTCTGGGGAAGCATAAACTCACAATCATTTGTAAACACATTTATGTGACATCATATAAATAGTAGCAGTGAGGTTTGCGAAACCAACTGCAGAGATCGGATTTGCCTGGAGAAAAGAAGTATAAACAGTACCCCGTGAAACTGAGTTTAGATGAGCGTTTCAAAAACGCTCATTCTGCCTTCGCAAAGAAAGTATAAACGTACCTTTGTATCCTTTCTATCCATGATGCAGGTATATTCAAGCACAGTATATCCATCACAAGAGCTTACCTTGCTGAAATCACACCCGAAGACCAAAGGGCCAAGGTCTTTGGCTACTTTAACGGCATTTCTAGCGTAGGCTTCATGATCGGACCACTCATCGGCGGTCATCTTGCTGAGACGGAGAACGGCTTCTATAAAGTTTCCATGATAACCTCTGCCATCTTTGCTGTGTGGTTTGGTAAGTTGACTGCTTGATCTTGTGGTCAGAGAATAAGGGCTTTATTTACAGCATGGACGATCTCTTAGAGGTGTCTGTATTACATAACTTGCATGAGTGTGTGTGTGGGGGTGGGGAGTGTAATGGGTTGACCAGGGCCCTGTTTTATAAAATTTGTGATATCAATAACAACTTCCACAGATCTCTATGACAAGTTTGCTCTCAGCCAATCAGAAGCAAGTATTTCAGTAGCTTATATCAGTTATTGCAACTTGATGTTCATAACACGGTTTATGAAACAGGGACTAGATGGGGTAGTAGAGAGAGGAATGTGATGACTGTGAGAAAGCAGAAGGTGAACTTTGCTGACAGTGAAGTGGGAGAATGAGATGCTACATGTTATAAACACGATATGATCCTCTGTCTCAAACTGGTGTATTGTGAAAGAAACTCATAATCGTTTGAATACATTGCTAAGACTCATTGAATATTAATTCATTTTAAATGTAGAAGGCCTCTTGTAAAATGTCTGCTCTGTGGAAAAAAAGGTTCTTGATGCCAAGATGCTATTGACTTGAAACAATATGTAGGTTTGTTGTTTCACAGGAGTTGAAATTGAAGAATATGATTTTAAAAAATATTACAAAGTTTTGCTTCTGGTTCACTTTTGTGATTTACTCTTGTGAATGCAAGACAAAAAGCAAGATGGATGGTTTAATGTTATTCTTTGATTTACAATAAAGTCTACTATAATTAAAAGCTATGGACCTGAATACCCAAATGAGAATTTTTTTTCCCCTCTTTTTACAGTGTTTGTTCTGCTTTTTATGCGTGAACCTCAACATCGAGGGCTCCCTAACACCAAATCAGTCCAGGACTTCACTGCTGAAGAGTTTACCACCAAGTTTCATTCCTCCCTGCATACCTTCCGAGAGATCATCAAGTCCGGCCCTGAACTCTTCTTCATCCGCTTCCTACAGGGTTTCTCTGCCACGCTCTTTCGCAGCAACTTCACCTTGACATTGGAGCAGAAGTTTGACAGCACCCCAATCATCACCGGACGCATCATATCCTTTGGATCGTTCGCAAGCGCCCTCTGCGCTCTAAGCGTCGGTCGCTTGGTTAAAATCTACGGCAACATGCCACGTCTCTACCTCCATTCCAGCGCTCTGAGGGTAGTTGCGCTTGTCCTGCTCATCTTCGCGCCAAGTATACCTACTTTCCTCATTTTTTATTTCCTGCTCTCCATGGGCAGCTCTGTGGCTCGAGTCTGCTCCACAAACTTGAGCATCGAACGGGGGAAAGTGGAGGACACCGGTGCCTTGCTGGGGCTGAACCAGTCGGTCATGTCCGTCTGTCGCTCAGTCTCACCTCTCATCGCAGGGTTCTCGCAGGAGGTGAGCGCCGAAGGACCCACCATTTTATCAGTCATTCTCTCTGTAGCTACAACTGGTCTTGTCGCAACCACCGTTTTACAAGAGAAGAAAGTCTTTGACAAAAAGAAAGAATCATGAACATGCTCTGAGAGAAATCAGAGTTTAGCCTGTGCCTTGTTTCATGTCAGAAATACTATTTTGGTATAAATCAGTACTAGTAGATCCATATTCTTGTAGGAGCTTTATTTTCCGGATGTACAGAGTATTTTATGAATTCTGTAAGAATATCGCGGTGCTTTCCAAGCAGATAGATTGCAGGCAGGTATAGCATGTTGGATTTGAAACTTGTTCTTATTGTAGTTTCCCAAGATTTTGGGGGGATTGGTGGGCCTTTTTTCTGATGGTTATGAAGTAGACCTGTATAATTATCATTTTACTTAAAGGTACTACATCCCTTTTGCAGACTTACACAAAATATTGAGAAACTTTGCACAGGTTTAGTAGACATCCTGTAGATACTACCTATGAAATATCAAGGTCACAAGTTCTATAACTCCTTTATAAGAAATGAAAATCTTGCTTTTGTCACAGAGGGAGCTATTCAGAAATCAATGCAAGTACATGTACTAGTAACGGTCAAAAAATAATTTTAAAAATCACGCGATTTTATTTTTCGAGTCGAAAAAAATAAAGTACTACCAAATTCCTGTTATTACTTACTTTTATTAAAAGCAAATTATAATCCTTTTCACATCGGCATACGTTATCCAATTATAATTCTTTTGTAATATATAGCATACTCACACAGCTTCAAAATTTAGGGCTGCAAAAGGGATGAAGTACCTTTAAGTCTTTGCAAAAGTTTGCATAAAAGAAGTGGGCATCCTCAGATGATAGATTGTAGTTACACTTGTATTTTGGATACGATAATATAAAATGATACTGCATTTACCTTTTTATGCCATTCCTTAAAGCTTGAAGAAAGTTATATCTCATTGTTCACAGAAGTTATTGGGATGACAGTGCAATACACGTACACATCTCATAGTTTTAAGGACAAAGCTTAGTACTAATCTTTATATCTCTATGATATACTTCAAAATTAACACAAGCATAGATGTGAGTATCATTGAGAGCTCTTGATACCCTGCTACAAGTGCAATTTCCATTGTTATTGAAAATGAACCCCAATTTTTCCCTTACCAAATGTTGAGCCTTTTCAAAAATATTTCAGAGATTTAGAAAAAAAACATTGATAAGACAATTCAACTACTTTGGTAACCATGTTGAATACTACCTAACAAAGCCTTCCTTTGAGTTTCAGTCTTGTGCTTCGTCGGTCCATTCGGACATGAGGCTCAAACCACTTTTTTTAAAACTCACAAACTTAAAGGGAAAGTCCACCCTGATTACAAGTTGGTTTTAAAAGAAGCAGAAAAATTAAAGAAACAGATCAGTGAAGGTTTCAGCAAAATACGATAAGAAATAAACAAGTTATGAATTTTTGAAGTTGTAATCAATCAAACACAAATTGGCAACTCTATGACGTATCTTGCGAGCTCCTCTCCCATTGCTGTGTACCCCAAGGATCATTGATTTCCAATATTCAATCATACATGCACCTTAGTCCTTAGATATAATCATTGCTCACATGTTTTTACACAAAACCTGTATGAAACAAATCTATTCCTTCTAAACTAAAAACTAAGAAAATTAAAATTTATGAGATTTTCTTATTTCTTATCAGAGTTTGCTCACATTTTCACTAATCTGTTTCTCTCCTTTTTCTTCTTTCATTGAAATCAACTTAATACCAGGGTGGACTTTCCCTTTAATAGAGATATACATCATGTACATCACATTTTTAAACATCTTGTAATACAACACACTATAAATATGCATGGTACCATCATGCCTTTTCAGTCCCCAGAATATTGCCTTTAGTCATTTGTTTACAAACAGATATTTGCCCCTGCATTATGTATCATGCATGGGCAAAAATGATGAACGTTTAATATATACAGGTCACAGGTGTATGTATTTTTTAGGTGGTTCATTGTTTCACGTCTGAATGGAGCTTAGGGTTACTATTTAAAATTCAAAATGGCTAAGGCTGATTCACCTTGACCCGAATTCATGATAGAGGTTTATTTGAAACCATGCTTTAAACCTCCATATAAAGCGTAGTATGCGCATGTCCTCATGTCCAATAGGCATACAATAATATGCTTATATACGTGTACGCTTATTTTAGTTCATGATGGAGGTTTAAGTCACGATTTTTACCATGGGTTAAAATAAACCTCTTTTGTGAATTCGGGCCCTTATGTCAGCAGCTATTGAAGTAAACTCCAGGGCTGCTTTTGTGTAAAAGGAGTCTTAGACTTTTTCTGATTTGTAAAATGAAGTGCAATATTATAAATTTGGATTTCTGATTTTACATTTCATCTGAAGTCTTAAGTTTACATTACACCAATGCCAAAATAGATCAATTGGAAAGGAGACATGCATGTTTTGCTATATTCCTTTTGGAAAAAAAAAATTATTTGATGTAGTATATTAACTTGTTTAGCATGAATTCATCTTCTTATTTCTGTAATTTTCCAATCGCCTATTTGATGCATATCCATTGCTACTTTAAGTTTATATTTAGTGAGAGAGAAATGATGATGATGATGATGATGATGATGATGATGAAGATGATGAAAACAAACACCTGTTACTGGATGAAATCCATAACAGGGAGGAGTTATCCATAGAAATGCTGCTCCATTGTTTTTAGTTCAAAACCAGAAACGTTTGCAAATTGTTTATGGTGGCCTTTTTCGCTGCAAGAAACTGTTGTGAAATGCATATATTTAGTGTTGTGATTCAGTTATTTTTGCAGCATGAAAACTTGTGAAAACTGGACCCCTTATGAAATAAGCAAAAGTTACTGGTTTTTCAGGAGTGCATGACTAAGATCAGCTTACAGCCCAGCTGACCAAATTTGTGAGAGACTGAAATACTTGAACACTCTCATCTTTGCATCACAAAAGGGTCACAAAAATGGTCATATTTTTAGTCTTGTGAAACTTCTTAAAGCTCATAGACAGTCTCGGAAGCAAAAATCATACTGGCAAGAAACTTATCTGAAATAGTCACATACTATTCTCCTTTTATCACAAGACACATGTACGAGATTATTCAACATTCCATTCACGATTTCGAACAACTTTTAGTGTAAATATCTGTAAGAAACGCTTGGTAACGGCATTTCACTGCCTCACGCTAAGACCATATCCACCCGAAGTTTGCCCGCACAATAAACCCAGCGCTTCGCACTATGTGTAGCGTATTCTACACACATAGCAATCCTCATGTAAGTAGTGTGTGTGTGGCCGTTGTTTGAATTTACATCCCCTCTTTTTTGGGCCAGGGATTTTTATTACTTTTCACCTCTCATTCGATAAATATTTCACTTTAGGAGGTAAAAACTTCACAGCATCTTAGTTATGTTAGTACCCTGCTGTTTATTAAGTAAAATCAAAGAAATCTCACGAAAAGTTTTTGAGGGCTTCCCAAAACTATCTGCTACCTTTAACTTACAGGTGATCAGCATATTCTTAAAAGCCCATGATAATGAAACGCAGTGAAATTTCTGTCCTGAAGGTGTTTTTGGTCAGCTAGGATGTTACCCTGCCCCTTACCTTGTCATTCTTTTGGCAATTACAATTCTCTTGCAATATTTAGAACCAAATGGAGACCATTTGAATGTTTAAATGAAACATTGACTTAAGAGGAGGTAACGATAAACCCTTTTATGTGCAGATTTTTGATGGTTATGAAATATGTATTATTCAAAATAAAACGTTCAACTCAAATTATACAGTTACAAATGTATGTATCTTGTGAAAATTGTTTTGTTATTAATTTTGTATGTGTGTTTGGCTTAAATGATCTGAGCCCTGTTTCATAAAACATGTTATCAATAACAACTACCACATTCCAAGACAAATTTGCTCGCAGCCAATCAGATTCAAGGATTTCAGTAGCTTATAACAATTATTGTAACTTGTTATTGATAACAAGTTTTATGAAACAGGGCCCATGTTTGATAAGGTGTATGTAAGAAAATGCCCCTGAAGTAACATGTTTTCCTTTGTATATTAGAAGCTTACCGGTAATTTCAAAATGTTAAAAGAAAATTTAAAAGAATATCTTGTCCATTGCTTTAACAATTTGATTGCTTTCCTTCAAGTAAGAGAAGTAAAAATATGTCATAAATAACACTTTTCAGTTCAATTCATTTCAATTTTGGTTTTATTATAAAAAGTACATGACAAAAGTCCAAAGACAAAAATTGTCATATTTGCAGTAAAATAACAAAAAATATGAAAGAAGCTTATGAACATACAAAATATCAATAACAAATATGAAAAAGGACTTAACACTGATCATAATAAAAATGATGAAGATGTATAAATTAACCAAATTTTACAAAAGTTTTCCTTAAAAAGTAGATTGTTTTCAAAGAGACATGTGTATTAGGCCCATTGGTAATTATAATAACAAAGGGGATTGTGATTTAGAAAACCAGTAATGAAACGAATTGATAAAACAATTTCAGGACTGTATACATATATATATATACTTCGGTACTATCTCATTAATTGTAAATGATGAATGTAAATATAGGAAGATAGTAAAGAGAGAAATGAAAAGAGAGAGAAAAAATACAAATACTGTATTGATATTCTCATGAGCAGATTTTGGAAATACGAAATCAAATGAGATAGCGCCCTCTAATGACTTAAAACTGTGTAAAGGTTCATCCTCTGATACATGTAGTGCACACACAGAACTCCTAAAGACGTCTTTAGGAGTTCTGTGAGTGCACATACGAGTAATTCGGGTCCTATAGAAAAACTTGCTAAATTGAAGCACATCAAAATTCAGATTTGATTAATCTTTTGACAAAATTTCGTTTTAACTGACAGAGTAGCAACAACACTGATGGGTACTACAAAATTAGGTACTTTATTGGGCACTTAATTGGCTACAAAAAACCATTGTGAAGGCTGAAACGAGGCCAATCATGAACTACGACTTTTCACTGCTGAGAACAGTGGAAATGCACTGCAGATCAAATAATTTCTATAAAATACGCCAAGGTGTCCAAGCTTCCACATGCGGTGAAATATGAAAGAATGTTGACTTTCAAACACCATTTCTCTTAAAAAGATTTACAGCCGACCAGTATTCAATTTTATATGAATATCTTTGATCGGATACCATGACATCATCTTTGGTGGTACGCCGGTCCAAAATGCATCTCGAACGGATGAATTACTCATGTGTGCCCGGTACATTATCCCTCAAAAGTAGAGCCTGCAAATGCACATGAGACAAGATATGAACACTATAAAGTTTCAACCTGAAATTCAGGCCACCTTCTTTTCATCAGCCGTTACAGTTAGATAAAAGTAACAATCGATGCAAGAGATTTTGGATTGATAGAGGGGTTTCGCTTCTTTTTTTTGGGGGGGGGGGTGTCAGAAAATTTGTAAAAGGGACAAATTCTGGCTTCTTCTTTTTTTCTTTCTTTGCTTTGCTTTTGTGACTTTGGACTAAATTTTCAGTAAATTTGTCAATAACCCCCCCCCCCCCCCCCCCTCCTCTTCCTCTTGAAATTCTCTATCGACGCCCCTGGTTCGACGACCAATTTTCATGAAGGGTTGTTCGTGAAATAATTTACAGGGGAAATTACCTCTTTATATTGAAACCTTGTTATATCAGGGCTAAAACAAACATAAAATAGAATACAAAGAAGTGGGACGGACAAAATTATCTTGTTATATCGAGAGTTTGTTATAACAGTGTGAACTTTATAACGAGGTTCCACTGCATTCAATTAGAATAGACCTGAATAGTATGGCCTTTGGTATTCTAATAGTATCAGAAAAGGGATAAAGATGCAGAGAGTAATGGACAAGAAAGAGAAAGAAGAGAAAAAAGTGTGTGTGTGTGTGTGTGAGAGAGAGAGAGAGAGAGAGATGGGGAGAAGGAGAGAGAGAAGAAGATGGGGAGGAGAGAGGGAGAGAGAGAAAGATGGAGAGAGAGAGAGAGAGAAAGATGGAGAGAGAGAGAGAGAGAAAGATGGAGAGAGAGAGAGAGAGAAAGATGGAGAGAGAGAGAGAGAGAGAGAGAGAGGGAGAGAGAGCACAAAGACGCTGTGAAAGAGACGGGACGGTCAGCGGACGAGAAAGTTAACACGATATAGCAGATTAAGAGAAATTTAATAAGATATATATATATATATATATATATATGATATTGAAAGAGAGAAGGAGAAAGAGGGGGAGGGAGCAGGAGGAGAGATGGATAAAAAGAAATAGGGTGTGAGATGAAGAGGACTGAGAGATGGACGGGGAGGGAGAGAGCGAGCGTATAGGGAGGAAGGCAGAGAATTCGAGAAAAGGAGTGGGCGAAAAGGAGACACACAGAATGGGAGAGAGAGAGAAAGAGATTGGGAGAGGAAATGAGAGAAAGAGGGAGAGATAAAGAGCCTTATATGAGATATATAAAGAGGTATATGGAGTAGGATGAAGGTGAGAGAACGAGAGTGGCAGTTATGGTCGATGAAGAGAAAGATAATGAGGGAAAGAGTGGGAGGGACGGAGTGGGAGGAAAATGAGAAGATCAGAGTGAACTAGAAACGAGTACAAAGATCGATAGCACTGCACGCACAAGTAGGGCAGGCCATTATCCCTTTTTTTTCTCTCTCTTTTTTTTTTTTTACCGCGCGCCCCTCGGAAAAATTCCTCCCAGGGAGAGATAGAGAACCCCTAAAAGATTTAGGTCAAAATATGAAATGGATAAAAGGGAGCAAGTTGTGAGGAAAGACAAAAACGGATATAGACGGGCGCCGGAGGAACGCTCGATCTTGTAACGAAGTGATTGATTCGGGCTTATCTGTTTCAGGGGGAGCATCCCCGGTTTTATCCTGGCCTAAGGTAACGGCTTGATGAGGGGGGAGATTAGAAGAGGACCCGAGAGTATAGGTGCAAGGGGGTGGGCTGAAGGGGGGCGGGCGGGGGGATACTCTGTATCATTATGAGTGATACAGAATGGAATATGATAACTTGTGCCTGAGGAATTTTTATGCTTCCTGAGTATAACAAAGCAAGGCGCGAAATATAGGTATTGATTGTTATTGAGAAGGAAAGTAACAAAGAAAGGAAACACAAGGGAAAATATTCCTCCGAAGAATAAAAAAAAGTTACAGTATGATTTAATGATAACTGCGGTAACTTTCAACAAGATTTTTTTTTTTTTTTTCTTACAGGATGTACAAAACGAGATAAACAAAATAATTTCTTTATTCAAGTCAGACGTCATGGCCATGCATGCGACAATTGAATCATCTTCATGTGTTAAGAAGAAAAAGCAACGTAGTTATTTACGTATTTCGCTCCTTTTTTTTGGGGGGGGGGGCTTGTCAGAGATTTCTAAAACCTGATGTACCCCCTTAGATACTCTGGCTCCGCCCGTATCTTAGGATGCAACACATAAGAATTGAACCCTTTAATGTTAGAATTTGCACCCTACGTAAGGAGTGCTATAATTATAGTTCCTTTTGGGGTTTAGATTTGAACCTTTATTTTTGAGAGTGTGTATGGAAGTTGTAAATGTGTGAATGATTTATTCAGTTTTTAAATAGTAAGTATGATTTTTGAGATCATACAACAATAATAGTGAAGTTCATAGGCTCTCGAGGTAGAGGTGGGGCCAGGGGTGGGGCGGGAATTTTGAAAATAGCACAATTCTAGCAGCGAGGTGACCAAAATAATCTATATATTAAGTTGGGCAAGAAAGGTGCCATAATATGTATTTTTCTACTTGATATATCATATTTTTTAGTAGCGAAATATCATTTCTACCATAATAAATAGTCTTCTTTCTTTTTTTTTTTTTTTTTTGGTGCTCGTTCCCAAAACTTGTACTTTAAGTTGATATTCGGGGAAGAGGCGTCAGCCACCTTGGCGAAAATGTGCCCTTTATAGATAGAGTTTTAAGAATTGTACCTGTCGTAATTTCACAGTTTATCATTAACAGTTTGGTCAGATTAAGATTTAACTGATATCTAAAAACGACAATGCTGCCAATACATGATTTGTTTCTTTGAAGTACTTTAATGTAGTTATCAAGATTCGATTCATCAATATTTCCATTTCCACTGCGTATAAATGTATATTAAATGAGCTAATTTCCATCCAATCGATTTGTTTGTAGGCGATTTCTAAATTGAGCACTCAAAATGTTATTCTTATCCGTCGTCCAGAACGGAGAATCACACAGTTCAAATACTTTATAAGCTCGGTGTGGACCTGTCCATTATCTCGACACATGTCCGCATCAGAAGTGTCGCTAGACCATTTTGAATGGGGGAGGGGGGGGGGAGGGGAAGGTGGGTTGCAGGACCGAATTTGCGGAAAGGGTCGCTGAAGAGTTTCCAACCAGAAAAAATGGGGGTCATCACAATTTCAAATTTGCCGACAAAAAAAAATGAGTTGTCGAATTTCCAAATTTGCCGACAGATGTTCACATTTTCTCCAACAAGCACAAAAAAAAAAGAAAAAAAAAGAAAGAAGAAGAGTTACTTAATTTTTAGATTTTCTCACTCTATAATATTCTCAAATGAGGGTGTCACTTCCCCCGCACCCCCTCAAGCAATGCCCCCATTACAGTATGTAGGGCCTATGTCTGAAAACATTATACAAAAAATCTCGACTTTTGTGCCCACATTTCATGGTGGATACCTTCTATACATTTCGTACATAAATCAATTATACCTACGTGTAGTTTATATCATATCAACGTTGTGCCTTATATTTTGTACATCACAACGATATTTTCAAATGT
This sequence comes from Heliocidaris tuberculata, assembly GCA_025618425.1. Classification (NCBI taxonomy): domain Eukaryota; kingdom Metazoa; phylum Echinodermata; class Echinoidea; order Camarodonta; family Echinometridae; genus Heliocidaris; species Heliocidaris tuberculata. The sequence goes on from CM046837.1 coordinate 17,956,824, forward strand.
TGAAATGCCCTTTCCATTACTATCTTACATATATTCTTTATATTTTCTTTTGACTGGTCATTTTCTGTCTATTTATCTTTATGATTCTAAAGAAGTCATTTATCTTCCGTCCCAAAGTGGTATATGTTTATTATGATCAACTGAAACATTGCGGTACTCTATATGAAAGTGGGGGGGGGGGGGGGGGGGGGGAGTAGTTAAAAAACATACATTTTCTTCATGAAATAGATATTTTATCAAAGGTTTTCAAATTCATTTTCATTTATGTAATTTTCATGAACGATTATCATCATACATTTTGATCTGACACAACCCCCCCCCCTCCTCCCCCCTGCTTTCATTGAAAATATCTTAGCAGCGCCACATTGAATATCAATGGTCAGATTGTGCGTTGTATACTAGTACTGTTGTCAAGAGCAACCTATTATGAAATAGGCATGTACATGTACATTTTACTGAATTCGTCGATTCGGGCAGCACAATACCGATTAATCAATATTTTTAATGAATTATTACTCCGCTGTAAAATTTTCCGGCCAAAAAACAGGAAAAGTATATTCGTGCAGATGTTTTCCGATCGCTATAAGGTCTCGGAGTTCCTTCTGTTGTGCTTGAAAATGTATTCAACATTCAGCAGTTCACAATTTTTGTCACTGTTTCTATTAACTGTTGTAATTAGACAGAAAATGAGAATAAGGATGGTATATTGTGATGATGGTGATGTAAGCAATGAATGGGGACGAGAGAGAGAGAGAGAGAGAGAGAGAGAGAGAGAGAGAGAGAGAGAGAGAGAGAGAGAGAGGGGTGAAGAGAGGGACGGGTGAAGAAGCGATGGATAAACATAATGAAAGGCATGAAAAAGAGAGGTACTGAAAGAGAAAAATAAAGAGAGAGAAGGATGGGTTCATCATGGACTATACTAGCAGGTCCATGGGTTCATGGAAACAGAAATAGAGAGGGAGAAAGAAGGGGCAGAGAAATAGAAATAGAGAGAGAAAGAGGAGGAAGAGGAAGGGAGAGGAGAGGAGAGGAAAAGGGGATATGATGACAGGGAGAGAGAGAGAGAGAGAGAGAGGGGGGGGGGGAGACATTCCTACGAAAAACGAGTAGAATATTGAGTGATACAAGGGTATTACCAGACCAATATGAATGTGGTGTCGGAAACAATTATCATTTCTCTTTTTTTATATAAAAAACACAGCTATACGAAAACACCATCAGAAAAATATGTTCTCACTTTTCCAAATGAGCTGTCAAAGGTAGAATTAGAGCTTTTAACATTTAAGAGATTTTGAATTGGCCAGCAGACTTTTAGAAAAAAAAAATCAAAAAATAAACAGAAAGAAAACATCAACAACTCACGCACACGCACGCACACACTAAAAAAAAAAAAAAAAAAAAAAAAACGTCGTCAATGTTTGTCAATTTGACGACGCAGCTTTGATATAGAAGAAATATGCCGATCACAATACGCCGACAGAATTTTAATACAAGGCGGCAGGATATAATCATTCAGTAATTTCGAAGTTCAATTTTATATTTCCTCTAACACAACTGAAAAATCTGCATAGTCGTCAAATTGCGTCATCACAGCGAAATGAGCAGTGCATGCATGTATGAAAAAGGATAAAACTCGGGTGCTCAGTGTAATAAAACCAGAGTATAAAAGACCCCCGGTTGCGGGTCTTAAATAGTCGACCGATCTCTATTCATCATCATCATCATCATATTGATATATGAAAAACGTCACAACGTATCTACGTAAGTCGGGGACTATTTTAGGTCGCCGCTTGAATGCGATGGAGAATATTAAATACAATTCCTCACGTCTCTCGCTCGCATGCTCACGACGCGACGGTGGTATTCTGCACATGAGAGGTAACATTCTCCATCTCAATCACATGAACTGATGAACACCCCCCCCCCCCTCTCTCTCTCTCTCTCTCTCTCTCTCTCTCTCTCTCTGTCTCCATCATTTTTATCCTTCTGTCTCACTCTCCCTCAGTCTCTCCCCCTTTTCTCTATATAAACTCCATCTCTTTCTCTTTCTATCTTTTTATTTATCTATCCATTTCTCCCCTCTCCCCACTCCCTCTCTCTCTCTTTCTTTTCTCTCTTCTTTTCTCTCCTCTCATGCGGACTGAAATGCTTAAAGGCCAAGTCCACACTAATATCAAGTTGATTTGAATAAATAGAGTAAAATTAAACAAGCATAACAGTGAAAATTTCACTGAAATCGGATGTAAAATAAGAAAGTTACGGCATTTTGAAGTTTTGCATTATATCATGAAACAGTCATATGCATAACATGGGCGGTATGCAAATGAGTGAACCGATGATGTCACACACTCACTTTTCCTTATGTATTTTGTTATATGAAATTTCAAATATTTCAATTTTTATGGATGTGATAAAACTGATAATAAATAATCTCTCCCTTTTATCAAAATACGTTATATAATGATGACTTTACATGTTCCATAAGGAGTCAAACCATGTTTTACATTATTGAAGCAAAAAATTGAAATATATATTTCATAATTATGATAAAATACATAAGGAAAAGTGAGTGTGTGACATCATCGGTTCACTCATTTGCATACCGCCCATGTTATGCATATCACTGTTTCAAGAAATAATGCAAAAATTCAAAATGCCGTAAACTTTCTCATTTTACATCCGATTTCAATAAAAATTTCACTGTTATATAAATCTATTTATTCAAATCAACTTGATATTAGTGTGGACTTGGCCTTTAATAGTTCATTGGAAGAAGCACAAAGTCGTGATACAATGAAAAGGGGGGGGGGGGGGGGAAAGAGAACTATATGCCCATTCTCGTTTTATTTTCTTTTGTTCCAAAGGCTGGCATGTCCGGGTTAGGTTGCTTATTAATATATTCAATGCTGTAGTCACACTGTCAAAAGAGACATAGTTCCAAAGATTGAAATAAAAATCCAGTGCCGTAAACACCCGGTACCGGCAATGTATCTACGGTAGAGTTACGTAATATGCAAGCTTTCGTGATTTTAGGTCCTTGTAAAATTGGTCATCTCAACCATTTCAGATTTCAGATTTCAGATTAAAACTTTACTATTTTCCTATTACTATTTCCAGCTTTTTGTGTTTACAATATTTCTCAGTGCTTTCTCTTCTATAGCAAGTGTGTTATGTCTATAATTTGTTTGCTTTCCAAGGCCATGTATCTGTCTTCTTCTTTTTTCCCTTTTATTGGGCATTTTATGCATGATTGCCCAGTCTAGTTCTTTTTATGTACTGTATTCATGCTTCATCTTTTTGCCAGGGACCAGCGCTTCTACAAGCTTTGCTTCTAAGCTGGTCTCTATTTTCATTCTCATTTTCATAAAATTAATCTTAAGTAGTCTTCATTGATGTTACTTTTTTTTTCTCTCACAACTCAAACTTTAATGCACTTTGTTTTGCTTGTAATGATCGAAAAATGTTTATGCACTAAGTTGTGTTGTCAATTATTTTGAATATTGTCAGATTCATAATACTTATTGTTATATACTTTGAAAAATGAAAATGTAATGAAATAAAATCTAAATCTGAATCTGAATTCATATAATTATTCTAGTATAAAAATGTATGCGATGTCACTCGCCAGTGGCGTAGCGTTCGACAAGCCACTGAGTGAGCACTGACATCATTAGGGGCCACCACTCTGACTCGGTGCATGAAATATGAATTAACAATTCAGGTCACCGATTGATAGGTGAGTGTGTGGGAGGAGGGTCCTTACATATTTTTTTTTTCGCGGTCTTTCTCCCCTCTCCCGTTTTTTCGATTTCTTTCTTTCTTAAAAAAACCAACAACAGCAACTTTTTACCCCTTTTCCCCAACCCAAATAGCTACGCCACTACCACTCGCCCCTATCGCGATGTTACATCACGATTTATCACAAGCTTTGAAGCTCTGTAGCCTCCTCTGTCTATCCCGCGGAATAGGTTTTCACTGCTGTTAATGAAACTGTGTCGCACAGAGTCAGGGGCAGGTAAACTCTCTTGAAAGACAGGATCAACCGGGAATGAGTCTATCTACTCAACCCTAAGTAGAGTACACCTAGTTATACAAGTTCCTCGAGAACACAGGAGATTGCAACATAGTTTTATTGGGAGCAGGAAAAACCCACCCCACCTTACAGTAGGCTAGAGTTTCACAGCTCATGATATAGCGTGTTTAATGGTGTACCTACTGGGGTACGGGGCCACGTCCCCCCCCCCAAGCGGTTGGTGAAAAAAGGGATATTAAAAAGGGGGAGAAAAAGCGAGAGAAACGAAAGGAGAAGAAAGGTAACATACACAGAATGTGATACGATCCATCCCACACCCTCAATGTCCATATTAATTCGCATTTCATCCATTGAGTATAATAAGAAGCCGGTACCCCCCCCCCATTATGGAGATTCCCCCCCCCCCCCCATTATGGAGATTCCCCCCCCCCCCCCCTTACGCCACTGCGCGTGATAATCGTATTGTATAACAACGCACCAATGGGCGAGCGGCAATCCAAGCCCGGGTGCTCACACTGTATAAAAGGTGTAACACATGACTGTTCCAGGATTTCTGGGGGGAGGGGGGGGGGGGGGGGGGGCTCCACTCTTGCAGAAAACAAGTAGATTAACTTTTTAGCAATTAAACCTCTTATTCAACATAAAAAGATACCATTTCAAGGAGGCTTTATAATTATGGTCCGGCATTTTCAGGTGGATTTTGGAACGAACATGAGAATATGTACCCTTACTTTTCAAATTGCGGGTTTTGCAATAAAAATATAAGCTATCCACCCCTATATTTGATTTCGAGGAAGTTTTAGCCAAAATACCCCTTCTTTTTAATTTTTGCGGAGAATTGGGGAAAAAACACTCTCTCTCCGTGGACTTTGGAACAGTTATTATTATACGTACATGTGCATATCTTGATGGTGATTGATGGAATCGAAACGAAGAGATTAACAAAATAGGCATGATGTAATTCATTGACAAGTATTGATAGTCATCTCACTACATTCTACATATCCTATATAAAGATATTTATAAGTGGTGATTTCTTATGAAATACGTCATTAGATTAGTTATTTCATCACGAGGGAAGGATGAGGATATAGCCTGGTGTTCAGGCGCAAAGAAGATTTACTTTTTATATCAGATAATAATGATAGCTTCACCACGGCGAGTTTACTCATCACCTAAAATGTGGACTAATGCACGGCTCCAGTTCTGAGGAGAGAAATTTTTAAAATAAATCTCCCGGCGTTTTTATCCGCGTAATATACTAAATCAGCGGTTGAAAAACAAGGGTATATATTTTGAAGTTCGTTAAAAAAATATCAAAAAGTCCTCATTAAGATTCCACAAACAAGGGTATTTTACCACGGAGCCTTGTATAAAATTAATGGTAGAGATCGGGGTGTTTAACGTATTACATTTTCCTTGTTTTTATATTGAATATATAGAGGTGGTGGTAGTTTCATAACATATATGAGTTGTTTCTTTGTTTTGTTTTGTTTTGTTTTGTTTGAGTTTTTTTTTTCAAAATAGGGTAAATACGAAGACCTGGAACAGTCATGTATAACAGCTATAATAATATTCTATACAGAGTGCAACGTCTGGGAGCCTCATTAGTGTGCACACTCCAGACTCGATTGTTTTCACTTTGGTTGAGAGGGAGAATAAATTTTTTTACGCCTGGAACTCAGGCCATATAGGGTGAAGTCAATGGATGAAAGAAATTCCTCAATCAATTTTTGTGGATAAGGGCTACCTCAAGATGTATTTCACTGGGACAGTGGCATTTTTAATCTAATTCAAGTGTTCCATTAGACCATTAGATCCTCAAGATCATGAAAATAGATTACAAGATCATATTCTTATGCAACGCATGCAAGAAGGGGGAAAAAGACCCCTCAAAACGCCTGTAGACTATAGAATAAACTCCTGGCGGATTTAAGTGGGGCACAGCAATAGGGCACAATCGGCCCACGCCCCTCTCTTTGAAACCCAAGTGGCGTACCATAGGTACACTACCCCCCCCCCCTCAAAAAAAAAGTTTCCCCTCTTCAAATTTTCAAACTCAAAATCACCTGGAATTATGTGATAACCTTTTTTTTTGGGGGGGGGGGGTTGTTGTTTCTGTTTTTGTTGTTTCGGGGTTTTTTGTGCCCCCCCCCCTTACGAAATCATGGATCCGCCCCTGGAAAGAGTCACAAAGAAAAATTAGCCTTGAATATTAACCCTTTCGAGACAATTGACCACATTTTGTGGTTTGACTCAATAACTTTTGATTCAGAGCTCTAACAAATATACCAGATGCATGAGTAGAAAGAGCAACAATTTCTGCACACACTATGTCCATTTTTGTTGCTTGACCGTATTGCGTTTGATGCCAGGAATTTTAAAAACAAGAATAAGCTCTGAAATCCTTAAATTGCCAACATATCGAGAGGTACGAAATCATTGTTTTTACATTAAAATTGGCAATTTTTCAACTTTTCAACATATTTCCGACCATGTATATTGTTTTCAAAGACATTACAACTTATTAGAACCATGTAGCACTAAAAGAAAAATATTATTGTTGCCAATTTGAAGAACAAAATGTGATCAATTTAGACCTATTCCTGTCATGAAAGGGTTAAAGTGGATGGAGAAGAAGAAGTGTCTGGATATGTACATGTAATACTTCCAAGTAATGCGTCTCTTTCCTCTCGAATCAAACTGGCTCGTATGCTCGTAAAGGGACCATTAAATCTATAAGCATGTTTCATTAGTTGGAAATCTGCACACGCACACACACACACTCTCTCTCTCTCTCACACACACACACAAACACTCACACGCAAATTATAACGATAATAAAGAGCAATGGATGTTATTTTGATGGCGTCAGAGGATAATAACCAAGTATATAGACCTACCTCTTTCTTCGCACTTAAAAAAATCCATATTTCCATCAATTTCTTTTCATTTCTTTTAGATAACTGTCTCGAAAGATATTTTTTGTTGTTACAAGACTTGAAAGACTTAACGTGTCTTGATATTATCCCACCCCACCCCAAGCAATGGCCCTTGATAATTCACCTTTCTTCCACCTAGCAAGACCGATGCCCCCCCCCCCCCCCCACCTCTCATGAAGCCAGTGCCCTTTCAATGGCCGGCCCCACGATAGGAAGGCGTATACAAAGTAAGAAACATCATGATTCTTGAAATCTGATCAAAGTGTTGACGGAGAGAGAGAGAGAGAGAGAGAGAGAGAGAGAGGGGGGGGGGGTTAAAGGTCATGTAAAGTTTTGGTAAGCCCTCAAAAACTGTTCGTCAGATTTCTTCAATTTTTGTTGATAAATAGCAAGATACTAGCAATACTAAGACACTGTGAAGGTTTCGCCTCCTAAAGTTTAATATTAAACAAATAGGAGGCAAAAACTAATTTATGTGCCGGGACAGGCACGTAAAATCCCAACAAAGGCAGCATGTGCTATACACTGTAAACACACGTGTAAAACCAATGATGAGTAGCTACACACAGTGCACTCACGCTGTCTCTATGGGAAGCCCCAAGATTGCTGTGCGGGGAGCCGTCGGGGTGGAAGGGTCCTAGCATAATGGCAGTGATCAAGCATTCCTTACAGATATTTACACTGAAATTCACCAGAAATCATAGATGGAATACCAAATGATCTCTTACAGACATATTTTGATACAAGGAGAACAAAATGAGACTATATTTAACATGTTTCTTTCCAATTTCCTTTTTTCTACCAATACTGTACATGAGCTTTAAGAAGAGAATGAGAGCTAATTCATTCCAGTACAAATGAGTTTTCGTGATCCTCGTAATATAACACATTTAATCATCTTGATTTCCACTGACGAGACAAAATAAATTAATGAACAAGAATTTTACTCTTTTTTTTCCAAGAAATAATTTGATTTAATTTATTCGTTTCTGCATCATTTTTTAACAAACATTTTTCAGGCATTTCTCATACATAGTACATAATCATACTTACTTGCTGTAACTCCTTCTATTGAAATATGCTGTACAGGGGGCGTTTCATGAAAGGACTTGTCAGATATTTTATCCGACAAATTTGCTCTCAGCCAATCAGATGCAAGGATTTCAGTAGCTTATAACAGTTGTCGGATAAAATATCCGACAACTTCCTTTCATGAAACGCTCCCCAGTCTGTATAATTATGATTACAAGTCAGAAACAATTACAATATTACAACAGGATGTGAGTATATCTTAGTAATATCTTTATTGTATTGATTGTTGTTCTTTTTTTTTAATTAAAAACGGAAGAAAGGGTAACCATCAATTACACAAGATATCATAGATAAGAGGGAATAAACAATTAAAACAACTATATCAATGACCTATATGTATATAAGTTAATATTTTCATGTATCTTTAAGGAATAACATAATTATACAACAGCTTTGGCAGCTCTCGTAGAAATAAATACAATGCGAAAGGAAATAAGAGGACATTCTCCCATTTCCTTTTACATTATCCATATACATATCACCTTACACTACTTGTACATAATCTGTTAATTCATATTTCATAAAACAGCATGTCTAGTTTCAATTATGAATTTTTAAATTTTTTTTTAATGCTATACTCACGATATATTGTTCTGTTTTTTTCATGACTGTGTTACTCCTATTATCATCATTATTATTATTATTATTATTATAATTATTATTATTATTATTATTATTATTATTATTATTATTATTATTATTATTATTATTATTATTATTATTATTATTATTATTATTATTATTATTATTATTATTATTATTATTATTATTATTACTATTATTATTGATGTTATATTCGAACAAAATATTGATGTATATGTCAATGAAGTTCAAGGAATAAATACATACATATATATTATTATTATTATTCAGAACCTGAAGGAGGCCAGGAAGGCCGAAAGCTTGCATGGTCTAATAAAGTTGAAGTTCATCTACGTCCTTGTCTCCTGTCTCATCAATCCTCACACTATACAATTTACCGAGACGCCGTTGAAATATTTAAGTATCTTCTTATATATATATATATATATATATATATATATTAATGTGTACATTAATATATATATATATATATATATATATATTATATTTAAAAAAAAAGAATTGGACACTCTTTATTTTTAAAATTTTCATATAAACCGTCAACAAAATATAATGAAATGTATATATCAAATTAAAGAAAAAGAATAATACTCTACCAACATCAGTTAAGATCAAGATTGGCACATTCATTAACTATTAGAAGATCTGATTAAGAAAATTGCAAAGACAGAGCAATTAGCCATTCAAATATTGATGAGCATTTCCATCTCGTAAAGTCAATTTAAAACAATGAAAACACAAAAACATGAGAAACACGTGACTTTGAGGTTGTGCTTGTCGAAACCAAGACTACAGATGGCACCCAATGACGAGCTCGGGGTAACCTCGCTAGTCTTAAGGACCGCTATTCATAAGGATACTTTTTCATAAGGGCCGCTATCTATAACGCGTGACTAAATGAATAGCTGTTTTGTATGAATAGCTGTCCTTCCAAATAGCGAGCAAATCATAGACAAATTTCCTCGCTATTCATAAGGACCTCAATTCATAAGAACCACTATTCATAACTATTCATAAGGACCGCTATTCATATCGCGTGTTAAATGAATAGCGGTTTTCTATGAATAGCGGTCCTTATAAATAGCGAGCGGACTCCAGGAGCTCAATCCTCCTCATTGTTTTTCACTCTTTGTTTACAATGATGAACAAGAATGTCTCCATGTTCATTAACGTTTGAATGGCTACTTGCTCGATTTTTGCAATTTTCTTAACCAGACCTTCAGACGGTTGAATGAATTTGCCCATCCAAGCGTGAAAGTTCAAAACTTGATCTTAATTGATGTTGGTAGAATATTAATTTTTCTTTAATTTGATGTATATTTTATCATATCTTATTGTCGGTTTACATGAAAATTTGAAGCAATAAAGATGGTCCATTTTCTTCTTTTTTTTCTTCTTCTTCTTTTTTTGCCGAGTGTAGGTGAAGATAGATGGATATATACAAGTATATGATTGGATTGTTTTTCTCACTCTCACTAAGTAGCTAATGAAGTTGTACCTCAAGAATCAATTAATGAGAAAAAGCTGGACCAAGGAACTCCCTTATGGAAATGAAATGCCATTAATTGGCGTCGTTGAAAGAATGGGAAGGGGATATGACACTCCCTGATTTTTTTGTAAGAATTTTTCAGATATCTGTCGGCATTTTTTTGTTTTTAAATCTGAGAAGTTCTTTAACCTGCTCTACAAATTTCAATATGCATCTAACTTTTTGTGCTTGTTGAAAGAAAAAAATCTGCGAACTTTTCGGCAAAATTGATCCGACAACCCCCTCCCCCCCCCCCCCCCCCCCCCCCCCACCCCCACCACCACCACACCACCACGAGAAAAAATGTTGGAGCCACAATATTGGATTCAGGTAACGCGAATATTGTATGGGACCAATCACTGGATGAAAATATCTCCAGAAGACCCTGCTGCTTGGTCGATTTATACCAAGATGACGATGGTGATGGTGATGATGATGATAATGATGATGATGATGATGATGATGATAATGATGATGATGTAAAAAGGGTTAGGATGATGACGATGATGATGATGATGATGATGATGATGATGATGATGATGATGATGATGCTAATAATGACTATGAGGAGGAGGAGGATAAAGATGATATTGATGATGCTAACAGTGGTCATGATGGTGATGATAATGTAGGCTGTGATGATGGTGGTGGTGGTGTAGATAATGGTGGTGATGATGGTGATAATATAGGTTATGATGAAGCTAATTAATGACTGTGATGATGACAGTGATGATGCTAATGGTAGTTGGTGGTAGTGGTTACGGTGATGATAATAATAATAATAATAATAATGGTGGCTTCTCATTAAGCGCTTAAGTCCATCACGCATGATGCTCATGGCGCTTTACAAAATGCACATATACAAAATAGAGTACAACAATATATACAACAGTTACTTATCATTAAACGAAGAGCATAATATAAACATACTAAATCTGAATTATTGTAACTACGACAGCTTTATGAAATACACGTACATCAGAGATGATAATGATGGTAATGATAATAATAATTATGACCATGACTATGGTGATGGTAATGTTTAGCCTTCTTTTACTCCTCCTTTTTTAAACATCTCATTTTGTTTTATTTTCCACATAAACAGTTCTTTATTATTAATCATTTTACTTATATGATTTTCATATTTCAAATTCATTCTTATCTGTAATATGTTTTTATGTTGGCGGATCACTATGGAAACCAGCTTTTACTGTTGGATTGTTCCATCCCATGAGAGGAAAAATGAATGAATGATAATGATGATAATGATGATACTGGTGATGACTGCAAATAATATTGATGACGATGGTATAGTGTTTGTGTTTATGATGATAGTGAATGTCGATGGTTAATATCCGGTATTTGTATTTTTAAAACATGAAGACATACAATCAAGGTAAGATGAACGAACCTTGGAAGGAGATTGTAGTTATGGCTTCCAATCTCTCTCTCTCTCTCTCTCTTCTTCTTCTTCTTCTTCTTCTTCTTCTTTTCTTCTTCTTCTTCTTCTTCTTCTTCTTCTTCTTCTTCTTCTTCTTCTTCTTCTTCTTCTTCTTCTTCTTCTTCTTCTTCTTCTTCTTTTTCTTCTTCTTCTTCTTCTTTGCCCATCTGTCTCTTTCTTCATGTTCTTCCGGCTCTCTACGTGTTTGTCTATCTCTATGCCTCTGTCTCTATCTCTTTCTTTGCACTTATGTACAGCTTTTTCTCTGTCTATCTCTGTCTGTCTGTCTGTCTCTCTCTCTCTCTCTCTCTCTCTCTCTGGTCAAACAGATCTTTATACCCCTCTTTCCGATCTCTCTGTCTGTTTGCTTCTCTTACTGTCACTCTAACTGTCTCTACATCTTCATCTTATAGACAGTGGCAGATCAAAGGGGGAGGGGCACAAAAGACCCGTGTCCCGTGGCGTAGCGTGGGTTCAGCCATCGAGGGGGGCACTGTTGTCAATTGGAGGCGCCAGTCTAACTATGGGTCAAAACTATAGGTAAATGAAATACGAAAGGGCGAGACCATGAGGCTGTGGAGAGACGGGATGATGTGGGAGGAGCTCGTATCACTTTTTTGCATGTCCTATCTCCACCCTTTTCTCTCCTTTTCTCTTATGTTCTCCCTCTTTGCCATCTAATGGGAGGAGGGCACATGCCCCTGTTTCCCTGTGGCTATAGACATTTTCTGTAAAATATATGTATGATTCTTCCTCTCCATCCATCATCTCTTTGTCTCTCAATCTTGCTCTTTATCGATTCGATGTGAGGTTTCTTGGTCTTGGAATCAATAAAAAACATTTCGAAGAAATTTAAACCCCTTTTTTTCCTATCGTAATAAATCGTACGAATTCTTTAGTTTTGTCGCTGTCAATGTCTAATCCTACATTATATCAGACGAATGTTCGTGAATTCATGACGTCATGTGTTTTTACCTCAAAGTGAAAATATCTCGAATCCATACTCTCTCTCTCTAAAAAAGTGAATTTTTACTGTTTTCACTCCCCCGGGAGTCACGTCAGAGATCACTTATTTAGGAGTGAATATCGAGTGACTACACTCTAAAAACTAAAGTGTTAAATCACCATTTAAAAGGGCCGAGGAATGACAACTTTTTCAAAATTGTAGATTAACACTTTTAACATGCTGGATACAACACTATAAAGGCTGACTCCAGTAGTTTAAAAGAGTTGATCTACCATTTTGAAAAACTTGTCACTCCTCGGCCCTTTTAAATGGTGATTTAGCACTTAATTTTTTAGAGTGTATCGAGTGCACTCTAAAAGGAAAAGAGTGGAGTTTCACTCTATTTTTTCACTCTATTTTCTTTCCTTGGGGAGTGAAGTCAGTGATCACTCGATTTTTTCTTTAGAGAGTACTGATATTAGCAATGTTTTGAGTTTATTTGAATGGCATACTGCTGCTGGTTGCTTTAATTTAAAGTACACTGCAAAAACCAGGGTGTTAATTCAACACCATCTCGGTATCTATATTGGGCTACACCAGATAAGTGTTAAAACAACACTAGTTTCGAATCAAACTGGTGTTCTTTTAACAGTACTGGTGTTGTTTCAAAACTTAGCTGGTATAGCCCAATATCAAACTGGTGTTGTTTTTAATACTTATCTGGTGTAGTCCAATATTGATACCGAGGTGGTGTTGAATTGACACCCTGGTTTCTGCAGTGTAAGTATAGTACTTCACTTAGTGTCACGTTTGAAGACGCGGGTCCGACATTCGTGGGATGACGGCCTCGGAGGTTGTAGCCATGCAAACGATTGATATTAGCATTTTAAAAAATCTAATGATGTCAGTGGACCCCTATATGAAAAAAACAACATTGTTGTTGATAAAGGTGTTGAATCCCACAAGTTGAAAATGAATAGATACAAAATAAATAAGAAATGCAAGGTACATACAGTTTTTATTTTGTGTCCATCATCCTCGCGCTCGTAACAAAATCATTATCAGCATCGTTACCGACATCGTTATCATTATCATCATCATCATTGTCGACATCATCATAATCTACATCATCGATATAAACATCGGCATCATCATTTTCGACATCAATATCATCATCATTATTATCGCGGAGAAAGCGGTCTTTTTTTTTCTTCAATTCCCCTCGTTTTGTCTGTGGAAGGTGACTGTTAAAATAACTTTAAAAGTAGGGGTATTTGGGCAGAAACATCTGCGAATTCAAATATCTGGGACGTTTGTAAGAGTATAACTCCGAGATTTGGAAAATAAGTAAAGGATGCACATTTTCAAGCTCGTTCTGAAAAACTCCTTGATATGTGATTCCTTTATTCATGTGAAGTGACACATTTTTCACATATATTCGAGATATTCTTTGTTTACCCGAGTCACTTGGGCTAAAAATGGTAATTTAAAAGAAATAATGCTTGATAATGACATCATCATATTTTGGTTTTATGTCCGCTTCAGATGAGTGCATTTTCACTGCACTAATGAATACTTCCGTTCAACAGTTCAAAAGAATATGACCACAGTCGGTAACCGCAAAAAAAGTTTGCGTTTAAGATAAAACTCTGGACTAGACTACTGTTCATGTGATTGCATTTTGAAAGAAACTGTCTAGAAGTTCGTTGAAAAAATCTGATTGAATACTACATAAAAATAATAATTGTATATTGTAACGTTTTGGAATCATCAAAATGATAACAAATTGACTCAATCTTGCTGAGAATCTTGTACAGTGATATATAAACACTGCACTCAGATATGGGTGTATCATGGGACTATACACACACATGTGACATCGACGTTTGGTCGAAAGATTTGAATTATTTCTATTCGTATTTGAAATATTAGGGCGCTTCAGGAGCAATCCTTTTCATGTGACATTTCAACTTTTTATTTTCATCCACATTATAAATAGAAACAAACTGTGAAAGCTCACAATTTATTTTTCATCTCCACCCGAAATCAACTTTCTCTTTAACATGAACTATTCATTAACAACAAAGTCGGAGTTCACCTTCTATTAATAGCTCGCTACTCTTTCAAAATAACATAACAATAGGTTTGATAGAGTATTTGTTACGAATTGGAACAAATATTGACCAAGTGCAGCGGTGACTGAAGCCCAAAAGAGGACACGGAAGAAGGAGATAAAAACAGAGAAAAAAGGAAACGCGAAAGATCCGGTATTTTGGGCTTCTGAATGAACAGAATAATTTATTCCCTGTTTGTGTAGAGGTCACACGAAAGTTGTCATAGCTTGTCAGGTTGTTTTGTTGCTTGTAGTTCACAGTAGCGGCGGGGCGTAGCTTGGGCAAAGCTAATGGGGAGGGGCACTGGTGACTTGGAGGGGACGGCACCCGTCTGACTAGATGAAACGAGATGAAATTGAGGGGGGGGGGGGTACGAAGGGGTCGTATCATCTTAATGTCATATTTTATTTCCCCTCTTACTCTTTGTTTTTTCTCTTTTTTTTAAATCATTGTTCGTCATTCGATTGGGGCACTCGACCTCATTAGTGGCTACGCCACCGCTGCCATCGTTACCATACAAGACACCGGATACAATGAATGTCAATGATTACCATGTAAACAAATATTTCAGTTTTAATTTCAGTTTCAGTTTCTGTTCTATGTTTGTTTACATCCTTCACACGCACATTACAAATCATAAATGGTGATACGTTCTACGTTATACATTCTTTCAATAATAATAATATCGTCTGTTGAGTGTCAGAAGGACATATGAGTTAATGCCCTTCTGTATCTGGGCAGAAGATATTATAGATGACACGCGAAAATCAACAAAACAAATGCAATATGCATGAATTTATAGATCCATAATTCCTTTTTTTTTCTTTACTATTATCTTGTCGTTCCAGTTGGTAATATACTTTGTAAAATAATTCTATACTTTTTGTATTAGGAATGACCGGAATGTCATACAAATCATCAAAACAACAACATATGATGATGATGATGATGATGATGTTGTTTGTTGTCGTCGTCGTCGTCGTTGTTGTTTGGAGCGAATATGCAGCATGATAGCGAACAGCTTAACATGCCATCCTTACAAAATAATGCCATTTCTTCCTTTTTACATTACATGTTTTTGTCCGCGTAATTCTGCGACATTTTAATATCGACAAAACTCCTAAAAAGCATGAATGAGAGCGAGGTTCAGTGGCCGAACCTCCCCCCCCCCCCCTAGGCTAGGCTAATAATTTGAGGTAGCTGAGCATTTCCTCCTGACATCGCAAATGTCCCTTTTCCTCTTTCTCCTTTCCGCTCTACATCCGTCTGTGAATCCAGTATATTTCCATTCACCATGGGCTTTGCCTTACAAATTACTGATGCCTGTAATACATAATTACTTGCAATTGCCTTTCAAAATACTCAGAGGATAAATCAAATTTCTCCGATTTTATTATTTATCGTAACAGACCAGTTCACGGTCCACATGTCCCAAATGACCCCGAATATCCACAGATCTCAGTAAAACATGGAGAAGTCCCACTTTGTACATTTTGAAATAATCACTCCTACAGCGGTGGAGGTGCTATACATAGTCTTTGTTTCCCCCTTTCAAAATACTTCAACATGTGTATCATGGAGCGCACTGCTTGTGCATAAATGAATAATGATTACATAACTTTCATGAGCACGTATCCAGTATTTTGTCTCCGTGTATTTCACAATTTGGTCTGCAATGACCTTTATCTGCTCATGTGCAGACTGTAACCATGCACTGGCTTATAAATGTACATTGAAAGGTATATATTTTCCTAACAAAAATACAAAGGGAATAAACAAAAAAAACAAAAAAAAAAAAATCACGTAGTGGTTTGACAAAGAACTTGAAATGTGTGTTAAAAATGATAAATATGATTTGGTCACCTGTGGAATTAAAATGTTTCATACTATTTCTAGTTGTATATTAAATATGGGGGGGGGGCATTTCAAGATTATGATTTTCATGTAACATTGCTATTGTAAAATTCTTCCACATGGGAATATGATTAATGAGAAAGCTCACAAATTATTTTACATTCACCATTTCAATTCAATCTTCTCTCTAAGCTGACGAAAAAGGGGAAAGTACTGCGGTCGGTTTGGCTAGTTTACAAAAGCACTTCCTGCCATTTTCTTCTTCCGATCATAAGCCCTAATCATGAAAATTTCTTCCACTTCTACCCACAACAATGGGCTCTCAAATAAGTTTGGGATAATCATCAGTGTCATGTTCTGGGTGATAAAACTATGAACTCGTTTGACATCATGAAGGATGCATACTACAGCCTGGCTCACACGACTGAGCGTCATTTCGATTGAGTCATATACCTGTGCTAATCGAGCCTGTGAAGCTGAACAATTAACCCACACGCCAATTACTACGCACCTTCATCATGTTCATTTTGCAATCACTCATTTTTACCCGATACCACTCTTTCATGATGCGCAAGAGACCGTACCTGTGAGCCAAGTTTTAAGGGCTCTTCACATTTGTCCAATAACGATAACGAAAACGAGATTTTTTATCAAAAAAAAATTTGGCCCCGTCTTATAAAGAGTTGCGATTGATTCGAATCGATCGTAACTTAAAATCAATCGCGACTGCGTATTTAAAGGGGCAGTCTAATGAGAACTCATGGGGAAATGACATAGTGCGGAATTTGCAAAAGGCTCGTTTACTTGTACACATATAGCACGCCCGTTGTGCGAGGCCGTCGGACTAAGGTCATAAATGATCGGACGGCACGAAGTTGACCGAACTGGAGCTCGGCGAATACTTCGGGTTTAACCAGTCCCGGGCTCTTAGTCTTGTAACTGGTTGTAACCTCGTTCCCCCAAACAAGTTTAGTGTAATGCTGAAATATTTCCAAATACAAAACACGGTTAACTTCTGGTTGATTAGTCTAGCCATCGCTTCTGCACTGCCCTGCCGCGACTCGTTGTCGCCACGATTACGTAACTAATCCCAGGCTCTACCAGAGAGCTGGCTCTGTAATTACTTTTCCATATGTTTGATTACTTTCCCACCGCGCGAAATTTAAAACACAAGCCAGTCTTATCTCAGAGGTGGTCCAATATGAATCACATGTTTTAGCACGTGCGATGGAAGTCCTTGTATCGAAGTGACACGAAGCTCCGAGTATATTTTCCTCTCTCATCGGAAATCGCCCATGCAGGCCTACCAAAGTATCCCTTTAAAAGATAGCAGTTGCGATTGATTTCAAGTTGTGATCGATTCGAATCAATCGCAACTCTTTATAAGACGGGGCCCAATTTGGTCACAATTTGTCCGATAACGATTTTTCATTTACGGTACTTCCTCGAGCTACTCTACTATTAACAGACGCGATCATACTCCCAGAAACACACCATACAATAGGGTGTACCGGGGGTGTAACTTTGATTAAAAATCTCGTTATCATTATCGTTATCGGACAAATGTGACAAGCCCTTTAGGCCCATTCGAACGTTTGCTAGTTTGTGCTTTTGTATATTGGCAATAGGTGTAGAAAGCAGGGGTGAATTTAGGGATGGGCACAACGGTGTCCCATGCCCCATGTTAAAACCAATGTGTCATACCTTAAGTGTATAAAAGAAAAATGTGCCCCTTTCTTCAAAATTTTGACCGACTAAGGCACATGAAAAAATCTGTTAACCCTTTTTAAATTCCTTTTTTAATGCTTGCCTGTCAGAGATTCTTGTGGAAACTGTCAACTAAAAATGTGATGTGCTTTTTTTTTTCTTTGCTAGTTTTTCGGAATTGGGCCCCTTCCCTTAAAAAAAAAAACTAGATCCGCCCCTGCACAGAGAAAACGCTGTTTAAAAATACAAAAAGTTGTTTACAATATGAACTGAACTGAAAGTTGTACAGTTCATATTGTAAACAATTCGTTTAGATATTAAACAGACACGTTTTAAACAATCTTTTAAACAGCGTTTTTACTGCGCGCGTGGTAGAAATTATCATTATATTCTTTTGGAAATGTACTCATAACTTTAAGATGATCCTGGTACCTAAGGAAAGAGGAAAATGTTTTTCTTTTTATTATCCCCTTCATGATACTTTCCGCTACCGGTTATCAGCTGTTAGTGTATGATAAAGATCAATAAACTTGGATCGAAAAAAAAAAAAAAAAAAAAAAAACTTTCAGTAGCAGGATATGATCCATAGTATGGCTCAGATCGCAGACAAATATTTGAGAGAGAGAGCATGCCATAGACGAGTAGTAGCCTATAGGTGTATAGGTGTATTCCGCCCCTCCCTATTTACCAAAAAAAATCAATATAACTGGATATGACCTTTCCCGAATATCCGTTTACTTGAAATCCACTGCGTAAAAGTTTGGCACGGAGTACCAAAACAAACTGACGAAGGGTAATTTGGATTATACTAATAATGATAATAAACCTTCCTTGTATTACGTTCTGGGCTCCGTTTCATAAAACTTGTTACAATAATTGTTATAAGCTACTGAAATTAATGAATCTGATTGGCTGACAGCAAATTCGTCACAGAAATGGGGCAGTTGTTATCAATAACAAGTTTTATGAAACAGGGCCCTGATGATATAGCATCCCTATGTGCTTTCAAAAGGTTTGGATACTAGTAGGCCTATTATTACCCCAAATTTAGCTCGGGCTGCCGTAATCAGGGCACAGTGCATTTTAAGGAATAAATCCTGCCAGGTACCCATTTAATACCTAGTCTGCAAGCACAGACCCTAATTTGACACTTTATCAGAAAATCATTGTGTCTTGAGAGAAGCCTAATTCAACTACATTCTGGTCGTGTCAGGAGCAGCCATAGTACATGGCCTATTGTAGTCTTACAGTGCAGACACTGTTTTACGACTGACCAGGGTTTGTGCCTGCAAACTATTTAAATGAGAATGAAACCCTGGGGAAAATCAATTTTAATGAAAAGAAAGGATAGAAAGAAGCAATTTTTAAAAAGTTCCATCAAAATTGGTTATGAAATGAGAAAGTTATGAAAGTTTGAAAAGTTTCAATTTACTTTCTATGTCGATCCTCAAATTGGCAATGTTTCTTCAAAGTGACAGGTTTAGTAGTACAACTCTCCATACGTTTTGTACACAAAATTTCATATTTTCCCCATTATCTCTCAAGGTGCAGCTTGTCTCCTTCTTAGCTCAAGATATATCAAGGGGAAAATGTATTTGACACAACATATGTTGAGTTCACAAACAGACAAGCACTATCTTTAGAGATAATGGTGAAAATATGAAATTTTGTGTACAAAACATTTTGAGAGTTGTACTACTTATACCTGTCATTTTGAAGCAACATTGCCAATTTGAGGATCTCCATAGAAAGTAAATTGAGACTTTTTAAACTTTCATAACTTTTTCATTTCGTAACCGATTTTGATGGAACTTTTTTTTAAATTGCTTCTCTCTATCCTTTCTTTTCATTAAAATGGATATTTCCCCAGGGTTTCATTCTCCTTTAATACCTGAGTGGAGAGTGGCAAACGTGGATTAATGTCTTGCCAAAAAGTCGTGATCATGAATCTAAACTTAAAATTGAAATTCTACATTGGGAGATAAAAATGATATGCAGCAGCTTAGCATTATGATCGTCTCGGTAGACTTATTAATTTCATTAACCATAAATGTATAAGGTTATCTGAAATAACCTTGTACCCCCACACAGCTATTGCTGTTGGGCTTCCTACAATAGGTGTTGCGCGGACTATTGGGGATTGGTCCTCGGTAGATCACACTTGAGGTCTTCATTTTCATATTTGTTCTTTTACACTGCATGGTGCAGCAGTGGACGTTTGCCTTAGTCCCACATAACTTTGGTTCGATGAACTAAAATCAGAGAAACCTTAAGATTTTCTTGAGGCTGTGGGGTGGGGGGGGGGGGGGGGGGGGGAGGGGGAGGGGCACACCACCACCGGTACAGCTATGAGACTTCTTTAAAGACTGCGTTGTACGTGCTCATACATGGAAGTCTCTAATGAATAGCGAAGTAAATGTGAATCTATAAATGTTAATCTCCGTTCTATTTAAGGGTCATAACTAGGGTTTTATGGGCGCCCTTGGGTGGTCATAAAGAAAGATAATTGCATGCTTGGAGCCGACCTTGAGGCATTGTCATTATCAGGGGAGAAAAAAAAATCATACAAAATTCATAGGCGTGGATCAGTGAAATAAGTTCAAATAACGATGCACTAAAAGAAATGAAAGGGCTTTCCACATCCATTACTTGTCAGACATTTTTCACAATTTGGAATGACAAAACCTAAAAGTGAGCATAGGAGGCCTACCCTCTTTTAAGGTATATTACAAAAGGGTTGAATAGAATGTTGAGTTATGGTAAAGGGGAAAAAATAATTTCTGAGCCATCTCATTATTTTTGTTTGTTTGAAAGAATACCACAGAAAACTTCAAATGCTCATATATTTGAAATATGACAAGAAATGACTGAAAATTTTGGACCAAACTTTCATAGCACATGACTCTGTGTAGTCCCTTATACCCATTTCTGTGTGCAGTGTATGTGACTTTCAGCAAGATTGAGTCAATTTCTTATCATTTTGATGATTACAAAACCTCACAGTATACACCAATTCTTTTAATACTACATAATCAACGTTTCCCAATTGCTTCCAAACATTTGTTTCACAGTGTAATCGCATGATGAGGGCCCCGGCTAGATGGGTGCTGGACGAGTGCGTTACAAGTACGACACATGCATGCTCAGGCGTCAATTACTGCTCCGCGTCAATAGACCCGTTCACAAATATCTTCAAATTTTATGCATACTTTTAAAACAAAGGTTGTTCTTGACAACCTGAAAGCTTGTCAGAGGCTTGTCAGACATAGCAACGAGTAGTGTATGCAAACTGGATTCCAAGTATTGTAGATCATTCATTATAATAACAGGTTAATGGAATACCTCGTTACTATAGGTCCCCAGGAAAGAAACATCCATACATTTGAATAACTTTGTGAACAGGTGTCTATTTCGTACATTAACTGAATACTAAATTTTAACCCTGGACTAAACACTAAACTTAATCCTAACCCTAAACCTAAACTAAAACAATACTGCCACCCTAAACCTATATATCTTTGACGAAATCAAGCCAGGAGCAATTGTAGCATGATCTTGATTTGATTTTGATTTGATTTATAGGTTTCTGCATCATATTTTGAACATAAATTTTTGATCAGGCATGGTACAGATCTCACACATAGTACATAATTATACTTGTTTTTGAATGCATAATTGAATACATAATTAAATACATTACTGAATACATAACTGAATACATAAGTGAATCATGACTGAATTCATAATTGAATACATATTTATGTCGGAACACTGGACGAGTGACCTTAGGGGGGGGGGGATGTGGTGACAACATAAATTTGTCACATACTTAAAAAAAAAAAAAAGTACGACCAGTGGCGCCCCCAGCAAGATATCAGTGCCCCCTGGATCTATATAATCATGGGTGTGACCAAATTTATGATGATTACGTATCCTTTAGACAAAATTAGCTAACTGAACTTTATTTTGCATTTTCGATCACAATTTTAGACGTGAATCTATAAGGAAAATCATCAACCCAAGTATCGAATTCAAAATAAATTCAAACAAGTGATAAATACAACGGGTTCACCTCAGTTCACCGCTAAATTATCACTAGAAATGCGAAATAAGAGACGAAAATAAGAACCCGAAATCAATCGAATGAACAATTTGTCTCGCTCTGCAGACGACATAATCATGATCATAGACAGGCTTTGACATTGAGTGGAAAGTGCTGACATAAAAGCGGGAA
Source organism: Heliocidaris tuberculata (assembly GCA_025618425.1). NCBI lineage: Eukaryota > Metazoa > Echinodermata > Echinoidea > Camarodonta > Echinometridae > Heliocidaris > Heliocidaris tuberculata. Next base: position 17,979,318 of record CM046837.1, read on the forward strand.
AGTTTGCGTGATATTATCCTCTTCTTTCACCTTCGTCAATCAAGAAAATGCACTTCAAACGACCCCTTTTATGCAATTTCGTGAAAGCAATTTGATTCTTAATGTCGCCAAGTCTATTCCAAGAAGCTACTGAATTACATGATCTTGAGTTTAGATGAAGGGGGGGGGGGGAGGTAGGGATGGAGAGAGAAAAAATAAGGGAAGAAGATAGAAAGAGTGTGTGAAAGAGGAAGATAAGGAAACAGAAAAGAGGAGAGAGAGGAGGAAGGGAGTGAGAGACAGATAAGTGAGGGGCGGGAAGGAGAAAAGAGAGAGAGAGAGAGAGAGGGAGGGAGAGAGAGAGAGAGAGAGAGAAGGAGAGATCGAAAGATCTGAAAGAAAAAAGAAAGAGGTGTATAGTATAAAGAGAGAGAGAGAAAGGAGAGGGGGGAGCTGAGAATCTTGCTCTTCCTTCGTCGGTCTCGTATCTGATGGGGGGGGGGGGTAATCTTGCCCTTCCTTTGACTATCTTGGATGTGATGGGCATGGCGGATCAGTAACATCTGCCTCATATCTAAGACAAATTTGCTCTCAGCCAATCAGATGCAAGGATTTCAGTAGCTTATAACAGTTATTGCAACTTGTTGTTGATAACAACTTTTATGAAACAGGGCCAAGGTGAACCCTAAAAAAGTTGTCAGAAGGCCCATGAGATCAACATGTCGGACTTGTGGGCTTTCGGTCTCGTGGGACGTCTGTCTCATGGGTCTTCTGAAAACTTTTCTGAGGATTCACGAGACCTCATGGGCCTTCTTACAAATTTTCAAAAGGCCCACCAGACCGACATTTTCGGTCTAGTGGGCTGTAGCCCTCAAAAAAAAAAAAAAAAAAGGGGGGGGGGGGGCACGTACCGGGTGAGCCACCTAAATCCGCCAGTGGTGTACCTTGCCCTTCCTTAGTCTGTGTTAGGTCTAATGTGGGTAGTCTTGCGTTCTCTTCGTCTGTCTTGGAATTGATAGCACTCTTCTTTTTCTACTTTCTTCTTTAATTTGATTCGATTGCAGAGAGTCACGCTATCGCTTTCGAGGGAATAAACTGGAAGCCCAAAAAAGTAGAGTAATGTGTCAATTACATCTCCTGGTTCGCGACGACCCACAACTATTTATTCAGGCGTTTGCAATTTGGTGTGATAATGCTGGCTAGTTGCGGGTACAAACCCCATTCTGGGATGAAAGGTCTTGACTATTGTAGACTACACTTCCATCGACCGCGTGTGACTTTTTTAGAGTAAAGGTTTATTCCGAGTAAAATAAGGCATTTCTTCATATAATGTCTATCAATATCTAGTTCAATTAATCGATCAACCTGTTTGCACCATTATATTTGATTGCCCTCTCGACAGTCACAAAGGGAGGGATGCCTTTTTCTTTATACCTTTACACAGTGTTATTTTTCATGTTTTTGTTTCTTAATAGGGAGATCCGCGACCCCTCACACCCTCCCCCTTATCCGCCAATGCATGATGGCAGAAATAGGAGATAACTGCATAGCATACAGCGTCTTGCCGAGTTTTCTATTCTTTTTTTGTTCTATTTGTTATTTGTTATTTGTTATTTTATTTTATTATTATTTTTATTTATTTATTTTTTTTTGGGGGGGGGGGGAGGGGGGCTTATATAGTTCTTGTAACTATGTTCCTGTTCCTCGAAGTTCACATACATCACTCAGGTGGTGACAATGCTTTCTTGGCATGTGCTCCTCAACTCTGGATCGAATAAGCTTCCAATCTCATCCGTCTATCCCCTTCTTTGGATGTCTTCAAGAAATATCTCCATGCTTTCCTTTTCGATCGGTAATCGAACAACAGTATCATTCTTTCAATTCAGTCGATCGGTAATCGAACAACAGTATCATTCTTTCAATTCAGTCGATCGGTAATCGAACAACAGTATCATTCTTTCAATTCAGTCGATCGGTAATCGAACAACAGTATCATTCTTTCAATTCAGTATTTATTTCAAATTCATTAAAAAATGATACAAACGAAAACAAACAAGTAAAACAAGTTAAAAACATGCAAATAAATCATTAACATAGACAGCCAAACAAACAAAATAATGATAAAAATAGTGTTGGTACAACGTACGTATAATGATATGATAAGGTGAAGAAAATGAATGGAAATTGGGCATGTACCGGAAAAGCCAGGAGAAAGGCATGTTAAATCGCACAACAGAACATCTGGATTATTCATATAATTACAGTAAGAATGTAGCAAGTACCGAGTAATGAAAATATAGATAAAACATAAAATTTAAAACTTAAACACTAAGAAACTTTGACAATTGTGATAGATTAGATGTAAAGCGCTGTGAAACAACAATGAAATTATTTTATTGTACTGTATTATATTGTATCATACAGGTATGAATTATTCTCACAGTGGAGGAGTTAAGAAGCGTATTCTCCTTGAAAATCATTTGCATATTATTCTTTGGTACGTACCTATGGTACGTACACGTACGTGTGCGTTTCCTGAGCATAGCCTGAGGCGTATGGCCATCAAACAAGACGAATACAATAGACAGGTAGAATACCAAGGACATCACCTGGAAACCTAGCCTAGGCTTCAGGGGTAGATACTTCAAAACTTTTTAGATCCAGTTGAATTTGAATTAGCGCACTAGGCCTTTATTCTATCAAATTCTGTAATTTTGTATTTGATGAAGTCTTGTGATGAAATTTAAAAACTATTTTGCTCTTTGTTTTGTTTTGTTTGTTTTTTAGGCCTAGGGGAACGAGGAAGGTGGGGGGGGGGGGTGTCACCCTTTGCATTATTGCTCTACCTGTAGGCCTACCTCAAAATATACTAAACGACGACGACGATGATGATGATGGCTTCTTTAAATCTGAGTTACATCTCCAAACCGACTCCACACCGACTCCACACCGACTCCACACCGACTCCAAACTTTTGTTCGGTCTGTTGTCGGTCGGGAGCCGGTGTCGTTGGTGTGACTATAGCCTCATGAGAAAGAGTCAGATGGATCGGGGAAATTTTCTCTCCTTTATATAGTTGTAAATTTATCGATGCAATATGGATCCTAATGTTTCTGATAGCCGATCGAATATTACTGGGCAATTATTTAGCGAAAATGAAAGACGCACTTTCTGAAGGAAGACTACGGTATTCCTTCTTCAATCCATTGTCTGTCTATGACGTAGACGCAGACAATCCACCTATGAAACTAACACTCAGTCTGCTATCGAAGAATGCAAACCACGCAGATACATATATAATCTGTGTTAATTGGAAAGTGACATGCTATGACAAGTCTAGAATATTCCAGCCTTGCTGAGTATAAAGCATGTAATTTCAAACTAAATTTAGCAAATATCCTTCATGAATTGTGGCAAATAGCAATCCTGAAAGAATGGATAGGTGAAGGTATTCATTATCAATTTATTAATGAGTACGTGTAAGTGAATGAATGACTTTATAAATACACGGCTGAAAAGGAGAAGTGAATGTAGAAATGACAAAATTAATGAATATAGCCTATTAATAAAAGAAGGAAGAGATGAATTAAGTAATGAATGAAATAATGGAATGAATAAGTCTTACGGTTCGCAGTCTGGATTCATAAACGATAGGATACCAGCAAGTATAATTATACAACCCGTACTGTAATGATTAATTGATCCAGGGTACTAGTAAGAAGACGTTGAAGTAGAGGAAGAAGAAGAAGAAGAAGAAGAAGAAGAAGAAGAAGAAGAAGAAGAAGAAGAAGAAGAAGAAGAAGAAGAAGAAGAAGAAGAAGAAGAAGGAGAAGGAGAAGGAGAAGGAGAAGGAGAAGGAAAGGAGAAGGAGAAGGAGAAGGAGAAGGAGAAGGAGAAGGAGAAGAAGAAGAAGAAGAAGAAAAAAGAAGAAGAAGAAGAAGAAGTGACCCCGTGTCACGCCTTCAGACATTGCTGAGTGATGATGCACATACGGAACATCTGGGCTTGAACTTTTAGACTAATCACCAAACTTTGAGATGAGGTCATGTGTACTTTTTTAACGACACTACAAAATCCTTGAGAATACCATGCCTTCTCCCTGGCAGTACAGTCCTATTGATGGTAAAGAAAAAGAAATACATACACTCTAAAAACTAAAGTGTTAAATCACCATTTTAAAGGGCCGAGGGGTGACAACTTTTTCGAAATGGTAGATCAACTCTTTTAAACTGCTGGATTCAGCCTTTATAGTGTTGTATCCAGCATGTTAAAAGTGTTAATCTAAAATTTTGAAAAAGTTGTGACTCCTCGGCCCTTTTAAATAGTGATTTAACACTTTAGTTTTTAGAATGTACAGAGAGAGAGAGAGAGAGAGAGAGAGAGAGAGAGAGAGGGAGAGAGAGAGAGAGAGAGGAGAGAGGGACAGAGAGAGAGAGAGAGAGGAACAAAGTAGACTCAGAGAAAGAAAAAAGAGACAGACAGAAAAAGAGAAAGAGAAAATTGAGCAGGGGAGAGAAAGGGGGATGGAGAGAGACAACGCAATGGAGACAGAGAGAGAGAGAGAGAGAGAGAAGGAGAGAATATCAGACAGACAGAGAGAGAGAGAGAGAAGGGTGACGGTGGGGGGGGGGGGGGTGACGGCGAAAGATTTGACCTTTGACATTGAATGTACATGACATGCTCTTCTTGAAACCTGAGCAATCTCCTCAATCTTGTCTCCCATTTCATCGATATTTCAAACCGATCTGATGCGAGCTCTTGCACTTTTACTTTCATTTCATCCCGAATAATTCTTGAATTGAGTAATTTCTGACGAAATTAGCTCTGGTTTTCTGTCATATATATATATTTAATTCCTACCTTATCCTTTTCAGTAATTTTAAATCTACAAGTTCAAGTTAAATACATTTAAAATGACTGAATATGTAAATGATACACTCTTACAAATTGGCTGAACTAAGTTGGGCAACCACTAGATGGTGAAGAATTCACCAATTTCTAGAGGTTGCCCAATTTGTGGGAATCATATTTTTAACTGATTACTGGGCATATGAGAAAAGGTTTTCCTAATCATTCCACTTCTTTTTATCAAGTTGGGTAAAGTTTGTTGGGCAAGTAATGGCTGGTAACCCCCCCCCCCCCCCACACCTATTGGACAGTAAAGGGGAAATTTTATCCAGTCTGATGCAGTGTACCCCCCCCCCCCCAAACTTTGGATTCATATAATAAGGTCGATCGGGCGGATATTAAATACCAATGTCAATTTCAATCGTTTAAAGCCTAACCAAATTTGGTAATGAACAGGAATGATTTTGTATCAAAATGAATGAAGTGAAAATGAAAAAAAAAAAAAAGATTTCATGTTGATATGATTTTGATGTGTGTTCATTTAGTACCAGCATTATATAGGGCAATGGCATTATGGTGATTCTTATACGCTGCATGGATCGGGGGGGGGGGGGGGGGGGGAGTAGTCGTTTTCCCGAAGGTTCATAATTCCGAAACACAAATTTCCTATAGTAGGGGGTTCATAATTCCGAAAACGAAAGGTTCATAATTCTGAACATTTTGATGCATTCACTCTGAATGTTTGCAATTCCAAAAAATGATATAGGGTTTGTAATTAACACGATAAAAACTACTTTCGAAAAATAAACTCAAGGGCAATTTCAAAGGCCTATTGTAATGCCCATAGAAATCAGGTTCGGATTACGTAATACGCCATTGTAATGTTCGCACATTTCTAAAGGTGACAGACAGGGCTATTGAAATTGCCTTGAGTTGATTTTTCGAAAATAGTTTTTATCGTGTTAATTCCGAAAATGAAAAAAAGGTTCACAATTCCGAAGGTTCGTAATTCCGAAAATGCAATAGAGCCCTACATAACTTTTTCGGAATTGTGAACCTTCGGAAATATGAACCCTTTTTCATTTTCGGAATTACGAACCGTCGGAGTAACGAACTTTCCGAAAGACGAACCTTCGGAATGATTACTTCTCTACCCACTTCCAACTACAGCATGCTTTTATGAATACAAGCCTAGATGTTTAAGTTCTCTAAACTAATGTATAGTGTAAGTGTCACAATAAAGAAGGTCAACGCAATTTTATATAATTCATGTTTTTTATCCTATAGTATCATATGAGAAGCCATACAATATACATTTTTTTATATTCAACTTACACCTTGAACGATTTCACTATGTAAATCCTTTGTGATAATCTACGTTTGTTCGACTTTTTTGTGAGAGTAACTTTTTTTTTCTTTGCTATTTGCAGTTTTAACAAGCTGATCATGCTCAACGAAACCTCCCCATCGAGTACGCTCATTGATTACAACAACGACGTTGACGATGGCGACAACCATGGGCGGAAATATGCAGAAATTCTAAATTTTCATGGGGAACATATCAATATGTCGTCCCCCCGATGATTAGAATTGTGTAACAAATCTCCGCCACTGGTGACAACAACAATAACAACAACAACGAATACAAAAACAATAATGATAATAACAGTAATAATGATAATAATAATAATGATGATAATGATAATGATGATAATAATGATGATTATAATAATAATGATGATAATAATAATAATAATAATAATAATAATAATGATAATGATAATGATAATAATAATAATAATGATGATAATAATAATAATGATGATAATAATAATGATAATAATAATAATAATGATGATAACAATAATAATAATGATAATAATGATAATGATAATAATAATAATAATGATAATAATAATAATAACAATAATAATAATGATAATGATGATGATAATGATAATGTTAAAGATGATGATGATGTTGATGGTGATAATGATTATCTTACTCTTGGAATATTATCTTCTTTTTTTTATAAGACCTATCAATTTTGAAAAAGAATTTAAGATAAAAAATATGTATATCATTCTCACATAATATACCGGTAAATTAGATAAACTCTCACATAATATACCGGTAAATTAGATAAACTAGATATAAATAACCGCAGCAGGCAGGTCTCTACTCCTATCTGCCTATCACTCCATTTTAACAGTATAACAACAAGAGCAAAGTTAGATGTGTATGATTATAAGTATTTCGCTTTTTTCGCCTAAAGTCAAAGGATTTAGATAAGAATAATGTTCTTCCTCCATTTTTGTCAAATTAATAGCAAAAATTTGCAGTAAAACTCTTTCACGTTCACTCTCTCTTTGAGTCTCTCTTTCTTCTTTTTCTTTATGGTATGAATTGCGTGTCAAGCCCTTCTAGCATGTTTCGTAACACTGTTTTGCAAATAGGCGGACGTGATTAGCAATAAATAACCTATAAGGAGTTCTATATTCTATTTCACCTCATCTTCGCATCTCAAAAACGTACTTTGTGAATCCATACAGTGATTAAGACAAGGTGGAAGAAAAAAACCCATTCTCATATTGTGACAAGCCTTTTATAATTATGTGGATGCGGCAACAAAGTCTAAAACTATTGGACGCAATTCAGCGGCGTACCAGTCCTTGGCTGGGGGAGGGGGGGGGGGGGGGGTACTGTGTTGGGATGTGCGGGTGTGTCTATCTCTTTTTTTTTCTGTCTCTCTCATATTTCATTTTTCCTTTTTTTTTCTTTCTTTCTCCTTTTTATCTTTTATGATTTCTTTTTCCAGTGAAAAAAAAAACACACACACAGAAGAAACAGTTATATTCAAGGTATATTTTCAGTTGTATATCTGTATAATTAAAAAGCTGAAATTTTAAGTGAATTACAAGTACATGTATGTTTAATTCTTTGTTCTTCCATGAATGTATACATTTTTACCGGTACGTATTTACTTGTAAATTGTAAAAGTTTCTGCTTATACTTTATTCATGATTGTAATATTTCTAATTTTGTATAGACTGCATGTTGATTTCACTGAAAAGAAATGAATAAAGGAATACTTAAAACAAAAAATGTTTAATTCAGCAAGAGAATCTTTTTTTTTTCCTTTCTTTCTTTTCTTCCGGGCCGTACTTTGAAGGGATGAGGGAATGGGGTGGGGTGGGGAAGGGCGACGGAGGTTCTTTATCTAGTTGCATACGACACGTGCTCGGGCTACAATTTTATTGCTCCGCGTCAATTTTGTACACCTACCAAATTCCAAACTTCAGCGGTCGTCCAAAACTGTACCTAATCCTAACCCTAAACCTAATCTAAAACCCAAATTCAATCCAGCCCTAATCCTCTATCTTTGATCATACAGTCTGGAGCAAGTGTCGACGGAGCCGTTGACCGAGTACCTCTTTATCCTGTACCTTCTTAATTGTTTGTAAATTATTTTGATTTTAATTCCGATAGCTCATGGATTCTAGAACAACTACCCCATGGAAAACTACCCCTAGGAAATTATCCCCCGGACGATTACCTCCGGACAATTACCACCCATAAAAATGACGTTTACCCTGATGCCCCCTGGAACAAAATTTTAGCCCCTCCTCCCCCCAGGACAACTACCCCTAGACAATTAACCCCCCCCCCCGGACAACCACCCTAGAATCGGGGGAGGGGGGGGGGGGTTGTCGTGGGTAGTTGTCCTGGGGGGTAATTGTTCCTGGGGGTAATTATCCTAGGGGGTAGTTGTCCAGGGGGTAGTTGTCCGGATACGAGCTCAGGTAAGCTTCATAATTCGGAAATACGTTCTCCTATATAGTTCTTTTTCTCTTCATGTTTGAAGTTTTATGACATTACCTATACCTAACATCGCCTTTATTTATAAGATTTTTTTTGGTTTTTTGTTTGTTTTGTTTTGTTTTGTTTTTTGGGGGTTTTTTAAGAGCAATTCCATGATAAAAATAATTTCATCACTCGGGAGTTTGTCAAGGGCAACTGCCCCCTTGCTCCCTTCAAATACGCTAGTGATGCATTTGTTATCAGTGCAGTGGCGTATATAGGGGGCGGGGGCACGTGCCCCGGGCGGCACTTGGAGGGGGCGCAAAAAACGCAAAAAAGAGAAAGAAAAAAGGAGGAAATTAAGAAAGAAATCACAATCCTTAAGGATCGGCATTGTAAATGCATTAGAAATACAGCTTTTGAGGATTTAAAATGCGAAAATTTTTCTAAAGCTCGATCGCTTTGCTCCCTCGCATAATTATTTTCTTTCAGGATCTCATAATTTCGCGCCCCAGTAGCCTATATAGTTCTGAAATAGCTTTTTTTAAGGGTTCAAAATTTGCAAAATAAAGATGTAATTGTCGTTGCTTTGTTCCTTATCATGTAAGTTTTATCTGCCTCTTGCTAAATATTGCGCCCCCAATATAGGATAAAGTGCATAAACCAGCGTTTGCAGAGCTTCGACATTTAAAAGAAATCTTGGCTTTCAGTCGCTATTTCTCAAGGGTTTTCGTTAATTTTGCTCCCAATTTTAGAAGGGAGTGAATAGAAAACCGTTTATCAATGTACAAAATTCGAACTTCTCTACTGCTCAATTGCAGCGTTCACTTGCAAAATTTCCTGGGTAAAATGAGCAAGAAATTGTGTTTTTTAGGGTTAAAAATGCAACAACAAAAAATTGCCGCTCGGTCGCTTTGCTCTCTCGCTCGTACAATAACGTAGATTGGTTGGGGCACAGGGGGGGGGGGGGGGGGGGGCGCAACTTCATTATTTGCCCCGGGCACCATAATCCCTAGATACGCCACTGTATCAGTGATGTAAGAAAGGGGCACAGTGAGAACATATCCCCACCACACCCCTTAGCCTACTCGATAAAAATTGATAAATATAATATAGGCTTACTAATCATGCTAATTGTCTTGCAAGTCAGCAGATATCTTTGACATATAAAGGTCGAATGCCTTCATTGGTCAAATGTTGTCGTCACGTCTCAAAAGTCTAAGGCTTCAGAGAGGTATTAAATAGAGCACGTCTTAGCAGATGGACTTCCTCAAAGGAATCATGCAAACGAAATAATGTCTCAAAATGCTAAGTTAACGCCAAAGAACCTTTGCTTTTCCGTGATGAACCCATGAACTCACTAACATCAATGGCGGTACATGGTGCTATACGTACACAACTACCCGATTTCTCTCACATCATTCGCAAATTACTCATTCCCTAGTACCCGCGGGCGTGATTAATAGTTTAACGAGGAATTTAATAACTTGCAAAATTGCAGTTTTAATTAAATATTGATAATAACGCGAATGGTTGATCGGAAAGGCAGCGGCGACTCGGGCAGGTGCTGTCATTTCAATTAGAGAAAGCTACCCATTTATAGTGTTGAAAATTAAAAAGAGAGCAAAATATAGTCACGACTCGAGAATAGTTCTACCGATAAGCATCTAGACCTATTTTAATCTAAATAAGTTCCAGAATCAAATGATCCCTCATTTTGTTTGCATCTCCTCTGATAAAAGTGATTGGAGTCGGGGGGGGGGGGGGGGGGGGATATAACCCTGCCGGAAAGACACAGTGTCTCACAGTGTGTTCACAGTGTGTTCACAGTATGTTCACATAGTCGACTCTGTGAAGATGTGATTCACAATGTTAAAACGCTCGAATTTAACAGTGGGAAGATGATTTCACACTGTGGAAACCTCCACAGAGTGGTTTACCACAGAGTGTTCACATAGTCATGTTCGATTTCACAGTGTGAATTTACTAGCTCACAATGTGAAGATGTGATTCACAATGTTAAAACGATGATTACACACTGTGTTTCACACTGTGAACACACTGTGGGACGCTGTGTTCTTTCCGGCAGGGAAGGGCCAATGCTGTGATCCAAGTTCAGTGAGAAATTCACTTTTTTGGTCCTAATTTGCAAGGAAGGGGGGGGGGGGGGGGGGGTGGTGACTGGCGGGCGTTCCGTTTCCCCCACCTCCTTATAAGTAACTATTATGTGATTTTGATTTCGATATTATATTATTTTTGTGTCATTCATAACAGCAACATTCGATGAATTCATAGTTTGGGTGAGCGAGCGAAGCGAGAGGCAATGATTAGGGACACATTTCCTTTTAAATTGTTGGACAAATGCATTGTTTAGAATCCATACATAATCTATAGTATATATTTCAGATTAAATTCATTTCGTACCATAAGAATGGCGTTCGACTTTGTCTCTTGCGGTTTACTTATTAGAAGATTCATGAACCCGCTTCCCTTTCTCTTCACTTCATTTTTGAAGCTTTTTGGTTTCGTACCAATGCTTAACATCATTGTAATCATAAATGCCCATAATTTATGAGGCTTTGACAGCAATTTAATAATTACTTACCGTGCAATAGTTTCCCCACTTATCATTTTTTCTTGATTGGATATTTGTCGGCCCCCCCCCCCCCCAGCCCCTTTCAAATACACTAGTATTTACTATTTTTATACAATTTCTTTGCACATGACTGCGTACGTAAGCATGCAAAGAGCTGTTTTCGCTTTCGGATAAAGATTTAAACCATATACGAGTGATGAATTTGGGTCTTATTTACCCAGGGTAGCGACATCAGTATTAATGCATATACTGCTCTTCCGGCGAGCCCTGCAATTATTAGGCCTACTACTCCAGCATTGCCAGGTACCCATTTAATACTACAGCTGGGTCGAGAGGGACAAATGTGGGCAAAGAAATCTCGTCCAAAGATGTAAGCACCGAGCAAGGAGCGAACCCAGGACCTCTCGTATGAGAGTCAAGAGCCTTCACCACTATACCACGATGCTCCCACTGACCGTCATCTAAAGAAGATGGGAAAGCATTTCTTTTTAAAACGAAGGTTGAAAAGGTACGGTCTTTCATGGAACGCGTTGTTATGAGTGAAAGCAGAAAATTAAGAAGAAAAACGTTATGAAATGGACAGACATTGTGAAACCGAGATCATATCAGTTGAGAATCCCATGCTATCAGCAAAATTTGTCTTGGCTTCGTCACCTCTCACCCTGTTGGGTACAAATTAATTGAAAATACCCATCTCGGTTAATATAATAATGTAATTATCTAGTTTATAAATAGATATTTACTGATATGAATCTGCCAATCTGAATATCAAATAAACGGATCATTTCGGATGGTGAAAAAAGGTCGAATTGATCATAAACAACTTCCAAAAGCCATTTAAGCCTACTGGAAATCCACTGAGTAAGTGTGTTACAAAACAGAAGATAATTTAGATTAAATTGATGACATCGCAGTGTTCAACAAAAGACCTTTGCCACGATAACGTTACAGCCAAACTACCATATCGCCCTTTTGAGACAAGGGCGTCAACTCGGTTCTCAAAGTTAGGGGAGGGGGCATTTTGTGAGGGAGCAGAGCAACCCGAGCGGGGAAGAGTGTTGGGGCGGGGCGGGGCGGGGGGGGGGGGGGGGGGGGGGGCTCCCAAGCTAAGGACTTAAAAACGGGTGTTAAAACAGGTATTTTAATGTACTGTAGCGTAAAACTTTCAACAGGTTGGGGGGGGGGGGGAACAAAGGCGAAATGCCTCCAACGTACCCGCTGTCTATTTAAGATTATAAGATTAACATAAGTTTTAGTGACTTCAATATTATTGTCCGTCATACAAAACTTTCTTATTACCATGCAGTACTTGTCGATGTTTTTTTTAATTATTATTTTCAATTGTTCCCAACCTAGTTTTTCTGCTTTCTCATGATTTACCTAGTCACAAAGATTTGATTACCCTTTCATTAATCATTCCTGAAACTATTAAATTGATACTCCTGACAGTCTCAAGTAATATGCTCTTATGCAAACCGTTTTTTATGCCAATGACATTTACTCTTAACTTGAATAATTGACCTATAGACAACAAGAATTTTTCTATATACCCTCAATAATTATGAAGGTTATACACAGTGATGGTTAGTGGCGTATTCAACATGAAGGGAAGTCGACATAAAGTTCCCCGCGGTGGCGTTGCTACAGGGAGGCATGTGCCCCACAATCAAGTGCCGAAAATGAAGTGGGAAAAAAGAAAAAGAGAAAAAGATAGGGAAAAGGAGAGAAGGGAAAAGGGAACGTGAAAAATAAGATGCTATACGACCGCTCCGACACCCTCCACATAATTAACGGCTTTGTTTATTTGCATGACATCCACTGAGTAAGATCGATGCCCCCCCCCCCCCTCTTAATGCAGGAGCCCCCTCAGTGGATAGATCCACGCTACACCATTGACTTCCCATGTTTTAAGGCCAATAAAATAAAAATAATACAAACTAGGAATAGGTCTGCAGCAGGCGGGGCTACCCGGCTACATGACACCCTCACCCCTCGGTTGTGGGAGGATTCCGCCCCTCCCTGTTTAGAAATCTCTGGATACACCACTGTAGGGCACCTGGGTATGGGCATCGATTTGGTGAAAATGTGTTTCTGGTCATCTAGATCATGGCGTATGAGGTCATAACAACCGATCATTCTTTTTGAAATCTAGACCACTGTCTTCCTAGATAGGCCAGATTTATCTGTCCAGCTGAATAACACATGTGTTTTTCCCCTTTTACTTTCTTAGAATATTATTGATCTCTTCAGGGAATTCAATGTGTTATAACTTCATCAATGTGAATATAAAATCATGTTTGAATTTCAAGCGTCGAATCGATTTCATCCCCAAGAAAGACGCCTTAAGGTTTCACGTCGAATAATAAAAATTCATCATGAGATTTGGGGAAGATGTAGACGTTCCAAAACAAAATATCTTAATATCGCGTTTTACCTTCAAACTTTCAAAAGAGAAATTGAAGGAAATCTATTTAAAGAAATTGTTACCAACTAAATTTTAAGAGAAGTCATAAAAAGAGAATTTCTGGAAGAGAAATGTCATCGGATAATACACGTTAATGAAGAAAACGTTTATATGGCTTCATTTCCATACTCATTACTCAAAGAATCTGATGAATGTTTAGGGATGTGGGCGGTGAATAGTTAGTGAGAAGTACTTCAGAGCTATATTGAGCCATAAATCAACTGGAGTCCATGCATCATCCTTCATGTTACATCATCATCACCGTCATCATCACCACCATCATCATCATCGTCATTGCCTCCATCATCCTTTTTAATAGCCAGCCCCCCTCCAAAATAAAATGAGGATAATGATGATGATGGTGATGATGATGATGATGATAACAATATTTAAAAATAGTAGTAGTAGCATGGTATTCGTAGTAGTCATAGGCGCCAAAAGGGAGGGGCAGTTGCCCCACCAATCATTCAAGTGGGGGTAGGGGGGCATAAATTAATTTGACTGAAAAATTTCGTTATCGATATCGTTATTGGACAAATGTTACCAGCTCTTAATTCATCACCATCATCATAATAATCATGACCAACGTCATTAATCATTACAATCATTGTAGTTATCATCGTAGAATCATTGTCATCACATCACCACGCTCATCACCATCCTCATCATCGATGTCATCACTGTCATCATTATTACCACAACCATTACAAGCCGTCATCAACACCACCGCAATCACCACCACTACACCACCACCACACCACCACCAATATTTTCAACACCACCGCAACCACCACCACTACACCACCATCACCACCACGACACCATCACCACCAATATCTTCAACACTACCACCACCATCACCCCAGTACCACCACAATTACAACCATCATCAACACCACCACCACTAACTTCACCGCCACCATTACTACCAATATCTTCAACACTACCACTATCACCACCACCCCATGACCACCACCATTAAAAACCGTCAACACAACCACAATAACCACAACTCCACCACCACCATTACCATCAATATCTTCAACACTACCACCACCACCACTACTAACTCTGCCACTACACCACCACCACCACCATTACCACCAATATCTTCAACACCACCACCGTCACCCCCATTATATTCATTACCAACACCATCACTACCACCACCACCTCCACCAACACGACCACCATCACCATCACCATCACCATCATCATCACTACCACCACCATTACCATCATCATCACCATCATCTTCATCAACTCCAATCTCACTGGGACACCATGAATAAAGACAACATCCACAAACCGTGCTCTTGATTGACAATCTTCAAAAATAGTTTTAATCATCAGAATTTTTTTTTCCCTTTTATCCTCACAATGGGACAACAATGTCCAGCATAAAACATTGCGCTTTACATGCACAGCAAGACAGGTAATGTTGAACATCTCTACGACCAGGATCATGAAAACTCCCGTTTCCAGGGGGAAAAAAACAAAACCATAACAGCTTGTCCAATACGTTTCTCTCTATAGAAGCACAAAGAACGTGAACTTCTTCAGCAATATGTTGAGATACAGAGAACATACGAAGGCATTAAGTTCAAACAAGTTATAAACTTTCAATTCAACTTTGCTGGCTTCAGGTTATATGTCAGATTTATAATGCAGGTTCCTTTTTCAGGCTCGAGTGATGCCTCCAATTTTGGGCACACACTAGCGTTGGAGGATCGTTAATAACTCGAATCATGTATAGTTACGAGAGTTAGTCTCATTTTCAGGTCATCTTGAGTACATCATGTCATATTCCTTCCTTCAGTCATGCAACTTTCAACAAACCATTCAACCAGAAAGTCTGACGTGAGACTAGACAAACATCAGGTACCGTACCACCACATCCCCCCCCCCAAAAAAGAAGGAAAATAAAAGACATATTCAGGAGTACAGTTAACATCTGGGCACATTAATATCATGTAATCACACTTAATGACTTACAACGCCTATCCAACATCGAACAAAAGAGAGAAAAATAATCACTAGATTCAAGAGATATTGAACAATGTTATATTCAGAGACTCCAAAAGTAGACCCACATGGTTTAAACAAAAAATACAATGAAATTGTGTGATTATGTCCAGCCCAAAATGATAAATTTCCTGCTTGTTTCAAGAATGAGTTCATAATATGAATAACTCATTCAATGCGGCGGTCACAAATTGCACAAAGAATAGTAAACCGATGTCCCTACGTGCTCGGGACGTCCTATCTTGAGAGAAACGTACAAAGATCTGTAAGTCTGAATATGAAGTTTGAAGGTTGTGTTATAGTAGTCACAACTAACAGTGGTGTTCTCACTGTTCTGCCTCGCCAAAGAAGGAAAACAAGAATGAAAGGTGCTGGCCTTTTTTCTGCTGATGTTATCTGTGACATTAACGTCTTATAGAGGTGTACAAACATACCATTATGCGTGTGCGGTCTCAACATTTAAACATGAACACAAAGTCAGTGGTAGAACAAAACCCTTTTTTTTATTTTTCGCACCATTTTCCATCAAAAAAAAGAGTTTTCTTTTTAAATCAACATTGTTATCTTCATGCAAAGGTAAGAATACATACACACTACATTGGTCAAGTAATAATTCAACTTATTTATAGATATTTACAAGAATCTTCCCTCAAAAATCAACAACACGACTTTAAAAATCTCTTTTTCTTTGCATTTGTTGAGCAAGATAACTACGAAATAACCGTTTCTAAGAACACAGTTTGATGTCTTTTCCATACAAAATTCATGAGTAAAAGTGAACGAATGAACACAGTTTCTGACTGAAAATTGTCTTCTTTTCAAACAAGAAAACAGTTGAATGACATATACAACAAAAATATATTCTGTACATCCGCATACTTGAGTGAAGACTTAAGCATAAATCAAACATTTTACAGATAGAAAAACAAATGGATATGCAAGATAGTTTTTTATTTAGAACTATTTAGAACTCCTATCCAAGGCATCAAAATAATAAACATTACACTATGATGAAGCAATACTTGAAGAAGTATTAAAATTCATTATCAGCTCCTGGGCTAAAAGACCATAGGGCTTTTCATTACAGAGATCGACGGCAGACTCATTGAACATGTATTGATTTATTTTAGTTCTCCAAAAGTGGTTGAATTCTAAAAACGATTGAAGCATACCGCTCGAGTATCAGTGAAAAAAAAAGTCTTTGTGGAGTACAACGAGCTCAAACTCATCATTAAATTAAAGTCAATTTAATCAATGAATTCAAATTGTAATCATTCAATCAAATCAAGTAATCAACCATTCACATGCATTGCTAAAAAAAATGTGAACCAAATTGGAATAAGCTTTACAAACCCTTTGTCAGTAAAGAATAAATCTATTTTGAAGGTAATGCATTTTTTTTCTTCGTGACATCACGAACGCATGCGCCACCGTTTCAGAAAAGCCAGCTTAAGTCCCTTTATCCAATTAAGTACATAAACCTATAAATTTGACATCTCCTGTCAAATCCTTGCATTAAAAATTTAACCTTGCTCGCTCCCCCAATGATAAGTCTGGCTGTCACACACTATCCGAACAGATAACACAAATGTACATGCAATTGTATCTGAGCAATATCTAAGGTATCTTACATTACACAAAAGAAAAAGGAAAAAAAAAAAAGAGGAGGGAGTTTAATCATCAGCAATTTTTTTTTTCTTCTCCAATGGACGTTATTTCTGCAGCAATTAAAGATCATGTAGAACCATTTCCATAAATGTTCAAAAATCCATCGACTAAAATGCATAAAACAAAGGAGGCGCAATAAAAACAGCATGTCTCCCGAAAAAAAACATCACCTGACTTGTACTAAAAATGAATAAAAATCATGTCAGGAATCACAGAGTTAAAAAAAAAAAACTATTTCTTGTGTGTGGGCTTATTCCAAGCATTATAAACAGGACGTATGGACCACATATTCTAAAAGTTCCTGGTTTACGAGAGCAAGAGTGCTACTACAGCCACACAATGTATAAACCTTTGCAGCATATATCCCAAAGATTCCATTATAATAACGATTAAAAAAAAAAAAAAAAAAAAGAGGAAAAAACAACTATGCCATGTTTATTTCTTTTTCACAATAATCTTATCCACATATACCACAATAGCAAAATAGAACACATCTTATTTTTCCCCCTATATATTTCATTACATTTCATTCTTCAACTCTTTTTTGTGTAAGACACATCATTTTTGTGTTGGTTTCTTCTTTTCTCACTCCATCCTTCCTCTCAAAATATGCTATGAATAATACACGAACAATATACACTGAAACAATGATCTCTTTTCAATATACACAACGTGATCAATCTTACCTAAACAAAATATAAAAGATTTTGATATTTCATTGTGATGTGAACAATGCCATAGAGCACAATCCTAACATACACAACAACACCGCATTAAGACTCTGAACGTCACATGAACATTCACAAGTGTACTACTCTGAAAATACTTTCGTTTTACCTCCGAGGAAATCAGATTCATATAATTTTTTTCTCTACAAATCTTAACTATACCTGTGCATTTTGTGATAAGGCAAAGGTGAAATTCGAACTATGCAGATATGATTTAAGATTTTTTTTTTCTCTGTGTGTTTTCACAAAATACATACATTTTACATGAACTACTCTATTTCTTTTTTTTTTTTTACACATTTAGTTTGTACAGACAAGTTCACAGAGTGAAAACAAGTAACCTAGCACCTTGTGTGTTAAACCAATGCAACTTGCACATTTAGGACAGCATTGAGGCCATTTCACACATAATTTTTAAGCCCTTGTGAGAGGTAAAGTAAACAAGTTTTCAAGCAATTGCTATTAGGACCGGTAGTTGTCTTTTCTAGCATGTATTTGCTAAGCCAGTGTTAGAGGAGGAGGGGGGGGGGGGGGTAAAACGAGTTGTCAATTAAAGTTTCATGGTAAGCTGCTGCTCATGCAAATCCCCATCTCCATATATATCTCTTGGGTTGTTCAACCTTGTTCCCACATATATTAACACCATTTTAAATGGCAAACGTGATTCTAATCCAATGTTTCTTCTTCAGAAGTTTTTCCTTATGCTCCATTCATACTTACGTTTGACATCATTTGAAATGGCAAACACATTTTGAATGCAATATTTAGTAACCAATAATCTCTTCTTAAGCCTCATTCACAGTTACATTTGAAATTGAACATCTTTTGAATCGGATGTTTCCTCTTTATGCGAGTAATATACCGCTGTTAAGAAGGAGGAGACTGTTTTGGAGTTGCAGTGATGTAACAACTTTCGAAACATTATGCAGGGGCCTAACTTAGCAGAGGAAGGTATGGTCTTTACCTCTCCGCACATGGGTTTAAACTGGTAGTGTGAATTCCCACATCCAACCGACCTGTGAGATACATATACTGTGCATGTACTTTGAATGAAGGAAAATGACCCAATTCACATGCAGAAGATTGCAATACAGCTCCTCATACGACAAAGCATTGTTTCGCCCGTGCTCATGCCAGAAGTCGTAGACTGCATCTCGAGTGATGAACTAAACGCCCTAGCAAATGTGCATTAGCAAGCTAGTGTGCTAAAAAGAAAACAAACTGGGCCATCAGTTTACACAAAGTCACTAAAATGAACAATGACAAAAAACGGTAGACACATAACTGCAACGAGCCAATGACGGTGCTGTTGGTATCGTTAACATGCAAAGCACTTTTTTTTTCTTCTTTCAAATACTCGATTTATACAGCCTAAATTTACAATCATGAATTCTACAGAAACAAGTCAAAAGAGACGATTATCTCCATACACTAAAACTGCTGAAATGACGTGAATATTCCCTGCCTTTTCATCCAAACTTGGTTAATAATATGGCTAATATACAAAGCATTGTCGACCATTACTGGCATTACAGGCATCATATATACATACAAACAGAAATCAGAATCATCTTTACAACCAAAAAATGAGTAAGATAACCAAAAATATCGAAAGAAAAAGGTATACAAAATAGATTTTTTTTTCTTCAAAATAAGCATCGACTAGTTATAGCAGAAGAGGAGGATGACTATGAGAAAGGATCAAAAGAGATGAAAGAAACTGAGAAAAATTGGGGCAAAAGATATCAAAGATGTATTATGCCAAAGTAACAATCTTGGGCAGTGCTTTGTGTTGGGAGATTTCACAATGAGAGAGAATGAAAAAATGAGAAGGAGCTCAAAATAATTAGGGAGAGAGAAAAACAGGGATGGATGAAAATAGGGAATAAAGAGAGTGAGAGATAGAGCGTGAGAGAGAAGATGAGAGAGAAAGAGAGAGAGAGAGATAATGAGGAAGATAATTAGCAAGCATCATCTGAATACCTATCCTTTTGATGGGTTTGCATAGAAGCAACTTCTCCAGAAGAGACAGAACATTACCGTGGTAACGCATCACTGTATTTCACCAAGTTTATTGGGCCAATTTTTCTCTATCAGCCCCCTTCCCAGACAAGGTTCAGACCTTACAAGAATGCTTTTCTGACACCTTGCAACTATTTACATGCAACAGAAATTTGTGAAGAGGGAGGAGAGGGGAGAAGAGAGAGAGAGAGAGAGAGAGAGAGATTTGAACAAAAACAGAGTGATGGAAACCTCAAATAATAATTTTATTATATCTACAATAACATCACAACTTGTTTCTTCAAATTATCACACTTCTGAAACATTGGTCATATCCTCAAAACATTTCATACAAAAGTGATACTTTGTTTCTTTTGTAATTGAATAATATTTTGTACAACAACACTTAATTTCTACTTTTAGATCATAGGGGAACATAATACAGGCCGGCCAAAATGCTTCAGACAGAATCTTCGATTTATAAATCTTTGATTGGAGCTCGTCGTAAATCAGAAACAATTGATCGATCTAATAAAAATATAACTTTAGATGGTTACTTGCAGTATTTCATACAGCTCAGTAACGCAGTTGGGCGATTAGAGTTGAAAGATAAAAAATTAGTCAAACTGCTCGATACAGTTCTCGTTAAAAAAAAAGGGGGGGGGATTTTCCCCTAAGCTTCAGCAACCAATTTGAAACACTTGATTTGGATTTCCTCGGCTTTCGTATTTTGAAACAATTTTTCAAGTTTCATGTAACGACTGTACTTGTGAAGAGACAAATATGATATAGTAAAGAGAAGCTATGGAAGGCTTCTGGTCTAACAAGTGGAAGAACCTTGCTGTATTTCATTCTCCAAAATAAAGATCTTTTCTGGACGGTTTCAGACATTGTTTGTTGACATATGTAGTTTTGCAAAATAAAGATGATATCTACATAAGCACAACTAGAATGCCTAAGATAATAACAACCAGTAAGGCTTGAAGATAATTTTTCCAAACCAAAAGTCAGATGGGACATTATAAATCAGCTGCTTTGGGCCCGTGATTTCACGTGGTCTAGTGGTAGGGACACACAGCGTAGGATACTGGCCAAGGTTGGAGGTTCAATCTTCCCATTCCATATCCCACAATGGGCCATCCCCCATAACAAAGGCCACAACCTAAGGGAATGCACACACCAGCTCCAGTACTCCCCAAACATTACACATTTAAAGTAATTTTGCCAAAGTAATAATACTTTCAAAGATTCAAGCATTTCCTTCGCATTCTAACTACATGTACCCCCCCCCCCCAAATAAAAAGAATTCCAAGAATAGTATGACCAAATATTTCATCAATTGTGTGTGAGGACATTACCCCTAGAACTTATCCCCCCCCCCCACATGTTAAAAATCTATCCTAGCTTGCTGTAGCCCTTCAGAGGTATTTTGCTGTCGAGCTGAATTTCATTAACACAAACACTCTCATTTGTAACATAAATGCACCGTGAGTAGAACAGTGATTTGTGTCAATGTCAACTTCTTTCAAACGTACATGTACAAACTGATCAATAAAAGACTTGTCACACATAGCACTAAGCTTTACGCTTCTATGTGGCGACAGAATTGCTTTGAATTTGTACTCTATGTGATGTCTAGGAATGAATAATTTTGCAAAACCATAACTTCATGATTTTTCTGTAATTGGTTAAGAAAATACCGGAACTGGCACGTATATCATGCAGCTTGCATCATCATTTATTCCGACAATGTCTTGGCCCATTTTGATAAAAACTGCGTCTCAGATCTTCAAGAGTATCATTCGGGAGCTGATTCACATACGATAAAAGATCCAATTCAGCAGTGACACATAATGTGAATCACAAAAATAAACTGTCAATAAATGAAAGTAATGGTGTTTAGAAATCTACTAAATCGTTTTTCCGCTGCCTGAATACAACGATGACCCTGATTCTGTGTCCCCTTCACATATAAATGTTCCATATGATGGAACACAGATAGACTATATCTTTTAAATCTCTTCAAACTAATTCTGATATATACTTTGTCTGTGAAAGTTTAGAATATGAAATAATCAATTTGTTATACATATACTATGTCTTCTAAATATACTAATAAGGCCATTGGTTTCTTTTTCAGCTCAGTATATATTTGTTTTCTTTTTCATACAAAAATCTAATACAATAATCTTATTGTAAAATACTGTAATAAAGAAAGTCGACATGATTCAATGTAAGCTACTTTCAAATCCTAGACTGTTGACGGTAAAGTTGGCGAGAGAATCCTTTTTCCGACCCTCTCTATTTCAGACAGTGATTTAAACCCAGCCCAACAATGTCTCATCCTCTATTACCAATCTCCGATGCCACCCCGGGAGATCTTTTTATCAGTTTTTATTACATAATATTGACAATAAAAACAAAAGAATTGATTGGAATGTCATGATTACTGCTTAGCCAGGACGCAGTGATACGGTGACATGAACACTGAATAAAAACCAACAGAATGACAGAAACCCGGTACTCTGTCCATCTTCCCTTATGTACACAGAAGGTCCACTTCGACCAACCCTTCGGAACTTCGTGACAAAATGACAAAATATGGAGGAGAGTCAGCGCGACGCTGGGCTGGAGAACCATTTTCCCTTTTGAATCCAGTCACATGACTTCTAGCCATCAGAAAGAGCTCTCGTTGCTTGGGAGATCGTCCTGATGTTGATGGTCATTGCTGCAGGGTTGAGCAAGAGGAAGTCCTAGGAGATTTGAGGAAGTAATTCCTAGGATGTCCGAAGGCATCTCCTGTAAGTCTTGGAGGCTTTGGGCGAACCTTCTCCCCTCTCTCCAGGAACCCCATTGTTACTTGGTGTGTGTTTGGTGGACTGATTCATACCCTGTATCAAAAGCAGAGGAAGACAAAAGAAAAAAGAGAAAGAGATTGAGATAATGTTCTGGGTAAATTAAACCCATGTTTGAAAAGCCGGGGTACGTTACAAAAGACTATACTATTATCATGATTATCACAAGAGTGTAAGCATGTAGAAGTAAACTTCTCACAGGAGACTTTCCAGGAGTCTGCTAACATTAAGGACTATAGGCTTCTCACAAAACAGTTTTTGTTAAAGGACGGGAATTCAGAGTAGAAACACGTCCGAGTCTAAAATGTGTATTTCAAAACACGTGAGTTAAACGTGGTGCAAGTTCCACAGTACCACATTACAATCTTTCAGGTGGTACCTATTAAATAGCACGAAAATGATATTCACAATCATAAGATGGTGCTAACGTAATATGATATACAAGGTAGGGGTATAAACAACACATTCTTCTTGAAGGTCCTTTTGATAATGAAGTCCCTTTCTCACTCTCCCTCCCCTCTTCGTCGCTCTCTTTCTTTCTTCCTTATCTCCAACTCACTCTCTCTCTCTCTCTTTCTCACTTGATCTTTTTATCATTCCATTTTTCCCCCTCCTCTTTATAAAGACTCTAGCCTACCATCACATTTCTATGATTCAACTGTTTCAGTAAAGTTTGATATCATGTGGTGAGAGCTAGAAGGGTGTTAACTCTACGTAGAAATGCTATGAGTTAATGCCCTTCTGGCTCTCAAGGGACAATGTAGCAAGGATGCCCACCAGTAGAATCTAGTCCTCTTCATTCATCAGGGTCACTGCATTAGGCCAAGGTCTATTGGGTATTACATGATTGCCATTTCTCCGCCATGTTCGTGTATGTCATATTAATAAGGGCACTGCAATGTTTCTGAAGATGCAAAATCCTTCTTCTTCTCATGTTGCAGGCCTATTGGTGCATTTCAAAAGAGTACTCACAATGGAGATTAGGCATAGCTACACTGTAGAGGGCACACTTAAATGCACGTGAGATATGTTCAAAGTTATCCATACATGAGTGCAAGCATGTGGGACTACCTAATCAGGATTGATGAACATTACGGCTTGTCTATCAAACTGAAATTCAGAGAAAATGTACCGGCGTATTATTAGGATGACATAATTACTGCAAATAGTGGGCTTGAATGCATAATGTAAGAGATCTGCATCAAATGGAATATACTGGGTCAATCTCAACAGGTTACTTCAGCACCAACTCGTGGTATCCAGCCTCTCGGAATGTATCTTTCCTAGCCAGCTAGCCAGCTAGTCAGCATCCTCTCGTCTTGCCTATCCTCCATCCATCCATCCTGCCTCCGTAGCTCTATATACTCCAGTGGCAAGCAAATCCCTACAACTAATCTATCCTTCGTTACCAACATCCCGTTGCCATGGCAACGAGAAAGAAAAAGGCTAATGAGTCCAAACGAGATGGAGTTGGCTGCGGCTCCTTGCAGATAAGATATGATTTCGTCCTCTTGCTCTCCCCTCAATCTCTCATTAATCTGGAGAAGATACGGGTAATACAGATGGGGTCCGTCTCAAAGGGTATTAACCAATCAACTACTAAACTTGAATCTGATCTGGATAGAGCCAAATGGAAACGCGTGTTATTAGAATATGGAATAGTCCATAATGGGTTAAGTGAGCTGAAATATAAACTAGGCAAGGAGATGCTAGATGGAAGATGAAAGCCTAATTTGTTTTCAACAGGCATCATATTCATTCATTACCATGTATATACATGACCAATTTACGTCCTTTATGAAATGTATTGAGAAGTCCCTTGGAGCAAAGTCCGTCTGCATGCCGAGGAACCCATCAGTAACAAATTTACAGCCCACTTTCAAAGAATAAAGGATGGCTAAGTTAACTGTAAAGAGGGTTACCAATAAAGATACCAAGTCCCCAATCAGTGAAAAAAAATAAGCGGGGGCTAAGGGCGATTAGCATCCAAAACTCTTGAAAAAGCCACCGTTAAATGAAAAAAGAGCCACTGTCAAATAATATTTCTGCACATGGGTCGTAGTGCATTGAAATCTCTGAACACAATAGGTGGACTTCTAAGTAACCCTCGCGAAAGAAATTTTAATTTTTACAATGTCCCCAATGCCTTTACAGAAGTAACCCACAACTACCTCATCCCGAGTATATACTAGTTAAAGGTACTATTGAACATTTTGGTTGTGAACGTAAGTGAATAATTCATCAATTTGGCGTAGAATGTAAAAAACAACAACACAAAACAGTTTTAAGAAAAATAATGTAAGTTTATGAACAGAGAAACGAATACTGCTTTTTAATGAGTGTAATAATAAATGTAATTGAACCACGACACTCAAAGATATCATCATAACTAGTCATTTCAAACAAATTCCAAACCATTGTTGCCACCTGGCTGATTTTCCTGCTAATCATCTTTTAGAATGATTTTTCACTGCATTTTTTCAAACAGTTAATTAATCCCTCTAAGCCTGCAGGTCTCCCAGGGCCTCATTAACATGCATTTGATCTCTTCAAGCCCTCAAGAAGTCAAAATATTACTCTTGCAAAGCACCATACACAAAGACTATGCAGCATTCACATGTATTAGGAGTGATACAGGTGTATTAAAAATCGATGAGCTACTTACAGGGAATAGGCCTATAGAATATCTTGAAGTTACCCTTCATCTAGCTCTCCTTTTGTTCATAATTTTTATGGGGCCTAGATATATCCAGGGGTGTAATATCTACTGGTAGGTAAAAAGGTGGCGTGCAATTAATCTACAAAAGGTTTAAGGACTCCCAAGCGACGATCGTAAAAACGTGAAAGAAATTCGAACAGGTTTTCTAGCTCTTGATTTAAAGGAAATCATAAAATTCTTTTCCTTCCTGGTGAGCGACAGCTACGGTAAAACTAGAAATTTGGGGGAAATGAAACTTCAAAGAATCGTTGATATCGCGTGTTTTCGGGACATGAAAAAGATGAACAAAATGAGTGCTGTGATTCAGTTACTTTGCAGCACAAAACTTTTGCGAATCTGGATCACGTGTTGCAGGTCTCCTTCAAATACAAAAGACGGGGCAAGAACTAAAAATTTAAAGCACATATCAAACATATGATAAGCATTAGTAAGCAATAATGTTTTGTTCACGTGAACCTTTCTTCAGCACTACATTTCACAGAGATACGATGTAGGTATAGCTCGACGTTTTTTTTTTCAGCGTCATTTTTATAACAGAAACATATAACGGTGTGCAATAATGGTGCAGCATTTGTTCATGATGAATAAAGAGCTTTTTCACTTTACTGGACACTTGACTGTACACACTCAAGATCAATAACAACACAGTGATTTATCAATAATGAAGGACTTCTCATTTCGTTCGAAAACTATGACCCTCAATGAGCTTGGCCATGAATACGAATGGCCTTGTAGTCATTCAATAGCATGCATGATTTTCAATATGAAGTTATGAGGTATCCCTGCGAGGCTACAATGATATTCCTCTCATGTCGAAAGGCTCCGAGAGAGTTGGCCAAAGCCTGCGGGTTGCGGCAGGCCAGTTCATTGTCTCACCCCCACAGCATCATTCATCAACCTTCAGTGAACGTAAAAGATTCGCGGTCTCAATAGCAATGATTTCTTCTCCTGCAATCCCCTCAAGGCCAACCCATCTTCGATACAGAATGGAAAGGTCAGAATGTCCTCGGTTGCCATGGTGACCGTTTCATCCATGGAACCGCTTCTTATCTATCATCATATGCACTGTTCCCTTTCTTATATAACAAGACTGCCGATGTGAGATGAATGAGATGAGGGGTTTGAGTTATGGAGTTGTGTAAGAGGAAACTGCTTCAGGCCTTCATGTAAAGGATATAAAAGAATAGCTTTTCTGTGTTCCTGGCAGAAGGGTTGTATGACAATTGTTTCTGTGTTAGTTGCTGCGTACTTCCTTGCTTCCTTACTTCACCCCTAGACAACGCAATACCTAACCCTAACCTGGTATAGGTTATATCTTCTTTGTCCTGTTTATTTACCCTGAAATTAAATAATTCAAGTGTACCAGTCCCCTGATAAAAAAAAAAAAAATGTGTTCAGCTAGAGTGCATAAAATTAACCTAAAAACACTTTACCTGACCTTCTATGGGTTAACGGTTAAGGAGCATGAAGAAAATAAAAGAAAACATAAAACCCCCCTCACGTGTCACCCAACTCCGACGTTGGTTCCACGCGGGCCTTATATGTGTGAGCGTATATGGGTGTGTCTACTCACAAGATGCTATACTGTTTATTTAGGCTGTATTTAAACTTGGAATAATTTGTTATATAATTATCATTCGAAGCTCATATTTTGAGTATATTATAGCGACATGGAACAATTAATCTACCCCCCAAAAAAGAAGGAAATGCAGGGTAATCCTGTTCCTATTTTAGATTTCTGCAAATTAAAAAATGCTGCTTTATCCAAATTCACTTTGTAATATCTGACCAGGAGTTACAAAATTAATAAATATGTATCCTTATTAATTAAAGTCAGGCTTCTTAAATATTTTACTCGCTGCTTCATAATCAGGGCCCTGTTGCATGAAAGTTACAATTATGGTAACTTTGTCATTTATGGTAACTTCCATGGAAAGCTTGATTTCGATTGGCTGTTGAGCATTGTTACCATGGTAGTTACCATTGATGGCAAAGTTACCATAATAGTAACTTTTATGCAACGGGGCCCAGGCCTACTAAAATTTGACTGGGAGAAAAAAAAAAACTTAAGCTTTATCACACTCTAAAAACAAAATTTGAAGCTTACAGATACAAGGCTTTATTAGATAATGTTGAATTCTGGAAAAGGTGAAAATAATTTGTGAGCTTTCTCATTCCTTTTATGTCACTTTGTTCTTTGAAGAACATCATAATAGAAATGTCCCCTGAAAATGATTGCTCTTCAAATGCCCTCATATTCGAAACATGACGATAAATAGGTGAAGTATTCAGGCCAAAAATTCATGCCACACATTCATGCCACGTGTGTGTGTGCAGTCCCATATACCCATTTCTGTGTGCAGTGCAAGTGCTTTTCAATTTGAATGTCAATTTCTTATCATTTTAATGATTCAAAAACCTCACAGTATACACCAATTCTTATGCAGACATGATCAACCTTTCCCAAATGCTTTGAGACACTTTCTTTGTCAATGTAATCACATGACCAGAACTCAACTTTAATCTTTAAAAAAAAGAGAAAGATGTGAAATTGATGCCTCCTGAATAGGGAGCTGGTAATTGGAGCAGAACTGGATTAATGGTGGGTTTATGGAGAAGGAGAGCTAAGCCATGAAAACGGGGTCAGTCATGGCTATAACCATACTTAGCCGTGTTCTCATTATGGATTTCTTCTTATCTTCAAGAAGAAGACAGTCGTTTGGAAAGTAGATCTTGCACAGCATCCGCTAGAAGATACAACTTAACAATATGAAGGGAAAAATGAAAATGGCTGAACTGCTTATGAATCATAAAATGCTGGAAGAATATTGAAGAAAAAAAAATCTCAAGCAAAATGAATCAGAGAATTTGCCTCTTTTGCACTTCTGATTTCTTAAGTTTGTTTCGCAAATAACGATAACTAAGAAGTAACACAAGGGTAAATGGAAATAACATTTTGGAAAGTGTTTTGAGGTAGCTTTTTCATCTCCAGGAATGATGGAGACCTCTTTCATCTTTTTTACCCATGATGAATAAGATAATGCAAAGGATCTACTGGGTAAAAATATTACCCCCCCCCCCCAATATTTTAGTACCCATCAACCACCCTTTACGTTATTCTTCAGGTTGGTACACACACTATGTTCATCCATTCATGTGTTCACGATTCCACATTTTTTTGTGAAGTTTGTTTTCTTGAAGTTTGCTACAACAGCTACGTTCATACGGGACCTATGGTTTCAAAACTTAAAGTTAGCAAAAATTCAAGTTAACAAAACAACGACTCACTAACCACGACGACGGTTCACATGGGCCCGAAACAACAATGCTCGTTGTTCTGAAACTACAAGCCGAGCAAACATCGTTGTCAACACCGGAAGTAGATACCGATTGTGTGTACAGTACACATATAGATCCTGTGTTCATAATTCGCGCGAAGAGTATGACCCGGAAAAATTAACATGAACAGAGAGGTCATCGTTAACTACAAGCTTGCAAAACTTAAAGTTTATTCTGTGCACACGATGCGAAACTGCGACGGAGGGCCCCCCACTGCCCCTGGTTTTGGTGTTAACCACGAGCTCGCTTGGGATTCTAGAACTACAAGTAAACTTAAAGTTTTGAAACTTGAGTCCGTTCATAAGGTCTGAAACTGCAACATAACTACAAGTTAACTAAAAGTTTTGAAACTACAAGTGAAACTTAAGGGTATCGTACAGTAGTGGGAAAGGTGGCGCTTTGGATATTTAACTACTTTGTCAGCTGGAATGGAAATTACTACATATACTGTTGCGAAATTATTAATTTCGAACATAGGTGACATTTGTTTGAAGAAAAATGGTTTAGAAATGGCTAAAATATCCAAAAAGATATACATTGAATTACTTGCGCGGTACCGTAAGTGTGTGTAAACAATGTGTGCGAACCGCTATGCGCCGTTGAGCCGGGAGCGTCGGGGTAGGTGGTCCTTAGCGAGGGTATAAGGTAACCGTTGATATTCCATCATTTGAATTATTTTACTCAAAAATCACCGGAAATCATGAATAGAATACCGGATTATCTCACTCATGTATCTTTTTATGCAAGCCGAACAATATGAAAACTATTTTTGAGCAGTTTCATGCCAACTTTCATTTTGCTACCACTACTGTTTATTAGCTTTAAAGTTTAGCTCCCTTTGTGTGAACCTGACTAATATGAACATGGCTCATGAGAGTGGTCAGGCATGGCAGGAAAGAGGGGATAATGAAGACACTTTGATACCCCCTTTCGCGACAACCGATTCCTCCATCCATTGGGGATTTCATCTTCTACACCTTTCCATATTTCTCAGGCTTCCTATTTCCAACCCATTTTTTTTTCTTTCCCCGCTGCTTAGGGGGGAAAAGATGAGAATGGGAGAGGGCACTTTGCCCGTCAAGCCCATTATTTCCGTAGGGGAAAGATGATAGAGAGGGAGGGACCACCCGCCTTGAAAAATGCCACACACGCACATGAATTAAGACTCCTACAGTTACAGAGAAATACAGAGTGCTTTTATAACCGTAAGATTATTATTTTTTATTATTCTTACAGAACAGCACTGAAAATGATCCAAATAATCTTTAAAAAAAATCTCAACCAATTAGAGTATCAACTGATCTAATAACCTTCCATAAGACTAAGACAACACTTATGATATTTTCAGGATTAAAGGAAACACAAATTTTCCTGTAAACCAGGCTACACACTAGCTTGAGAGGTAGTCCTATATCAATTTTCCTTAGACCATACTGAATACAGGAGAGATCCTTCTCAGGAAGGATGGGAATAAGTTTATTATTTCATTCAAGTTGCAAAACTTTTAACAATCTATTTTAGGAGAGAGCCAGAAGGGCGATAGCTCTGTATTATTGAGTTAATGCCCTTCTAGCTCCAAGTAGACAATATGTAGGTGTGATCAGACAAAATTTCTCTAAAATTTTTACAGCCAGTTACAACTTTTGGAACGACTCCTCAACTCTTGCTTTTAGACATAGGCACAAAATGAAGAGTTCACCTAATTTTTCATCTGTGGTGGTCTTTTTCAAGTCATTGTTTTCTTCTCAAGTCAAGTTTAAAAGAAATTTTAACCTAGTAACCAAAGAATTGGTCCTTTTTTTTTTCCGGGACAATGTAATAAGCGCTAAGGGCAGTGAGAGGAGCAAGGTATAATGATTCAGCTCGGTTTGGAGAAGATATACTGCAAAGGAGCCGCAATGATTTATGGTTCGACCAGTACCACAGAAACCTCTCATCCAGTGTCTGGTTGCTACGGTAACAGAATAATGCCCTCCAGTAGCCCATCTTGTCTTCATTTCAGTGCTGCCACGGCGGCGATGACAGAAGATACTTCGCACGTAGGTCCTCTTTCAATCCCCGATCCTCGTTTCTTCTCTAATTTCATCCGTCTTCGCTCTTCTTTTGTATCTCTCCAATTTCATCATGGGTTTCACCTCGTTTGCCCTTCTTTCGTTTCAGAGTTCTTTTAGCATCGCTCTCAAAGATCCACTGTAATATTCCCATGAAAAGCCCGCTCAGATAGCACCAAAAAAAAAGGTCAGTTACAGACATGTCTTCTTTTACTGCGATTGAATTATCAAATAATTGATATGAAATTCATGTCTCATTGCTGTATTGTCTCCACAAAGTGTTTAAAATACTTTTGTTTGCTGGAGATAAATTTCAAAATGTATGACATTTTCTATGAAATTTGAAAGGTAAAATTTCACGTTCTAGGATACTTGCTACAGGTCTGAATGGAAACTTTAGAATTAGCCGACTTTTCAAATTAGTGTGTGTAGGGGGGGGGGGGGGGAAGGGGCTAGGTCTTTTCTCACTTGCAATAATAAACAGTTTTATTCATTGTATATTTCAAAGAATTTCATTATCTTTGCCACTTAGAATAATTTGGCTTGTAACTATACTGAATAGATCAAATTTCCAAGAAACCATTAATTTGTCAGATGTGATGCATTGCATATTACCACAGCTCAAATGTCTATGGGATCTAGTTTGACTTGAAAGAATGGAGGTAGTCTGCAAGCCCAGACCCTATTTGAAACCTGCTCAAAATAAACAAGAACTTGAGCCGAGCCTAAACCATCAGTGGTTGCGTCTGAAAAGCAGCATCAGCTACAGTTCACAGCCTACAGAATCAAAGTGTTAGTCTCAATGGTTGAGGATCTGCATAATGTGTTATGCCAGATTTGAGTCTGTGAATGCAGACTAGGCAGGTGACTTGGCAACTTATATCATCAATGCACAATCCTACATCTCTACAATGAAATATGAATGACATACAAAAAGAGTACATAGACCTGTCAATCACGTTTGATGTCGCATTGACAAGTTGAATGAGAAGAGAAGGACCTTCATGATTTCAATTGTAATCGCCTGTCGCACCCTTCTCATGTGTACAATACAATCAATGTCGTGTGCCAACTGACGCAAAGTTCATGCTTAATTTTTAAGGCACAGTATTGTGACAATATCATACAACTCTTATGGAAATATGATCAATTACCAATCACTATGTATCAAATCCCAAAGCAGGGTGGAATATAACTTGATAACTAAGCACTATCCATTTAACTGAAAGCTGCATGCCCATCCTTTAATATAGGGTAAGCTTTTCATTAAAAAAAGAAGAGAGAGGGGAAGGGAAGGTAGGTAATCGTAATATCATTAAAAAAAACAACAATTAAAAAAAAAAAAAAAAGCAGCTACTTCATGTAACATTAATTCATTTTCAACAGAAATGACACTACTGCCATACTGGTACAATTTGGAGTGAAACAATGTCTATACATGTACCTGGTTACCTGAATCTTCATCTATCCTTCGGCCTATATCTCTCCCTCTCTCTTTCTCTCCCCCCTCACTCATCCTTTTTTCCTCCCTCTTCTCTCTCAGTCTCTCTCTTTGATTCTCTTTTCCTATCTCACTTACTGTCATCTTCTTATAGCCTCTCTCACACCTCTGAACATCCCCCCCATGATCTCCCAACTGCTTGTTAACTTTTACAATCTTTCTCATCCATTCTTTCTCTTCTTCTTCTTCTTCTTCTTCCCTTTGGCAGTGACCCCTCCCACCTGTGACCTCCATCCTCTTCTCCCCTTGCGACTATCTTCCATTCTCATCTCTCACTCTCCCCGTACCTAATCGCTCTGAACTGGGAAACCGGCGGAAAGCCGTGGATCAGGGGCAGTTGAAACAGAATCAGGCCGAAACGGTATGATCCCCGGTGCTTTTCTTCAGGGTGCGTAACTGAATCGAGCTATATGGAGATAAGAGAAATGATGATCACTGTGGAAGCTGGAGATTTGCTTACGAGAATCGAGATGACATGATCATGGCCAGGAACATTCTCTATGTCTCCCTTATACTCAAGGACCCGCTACGTTCCAAGAGTTTCTCAAGGGTCACTGTGGCAGCACACTGGAACATTTATGTATCAACTTCGCACATGAGCCGCGTCAATCCTACATAAACCGTAACCCTACTGCATCAAGTTCTAGAAAACTAAGCTCACAAAACCTTAAATTTCCAGCACATAAAATGATAAAAGTACCATGTAAGATGAAGAGTTTAAGCTAAACCAGTAGTAATATTCATACAATGGAGTTCAGAGTTTTATTTAACTTCTCAGAAAATTTATTTTGCTGTTGGGATATTCCTGCAGGAATACACATATATTTAACAGTTTGTCAGTTACCCTTTGTGAAGTCGGAAACGAAAGCTGGTAAACCACCCCCCAAAAACAAATTAGGTCATACTATTACTATCTTCTTCAAGCTTAAAGATCTACAAATATCTCTTTTAAAATTAACATATCCTCACCGATATATTGATACATAATACAAGCTCATTTTTGCCCCCCCCCCCCCCCAGTGATTGCTAGTACATTCACTTCCAAACATCAGGCAATTTTAAATGTGTTAGTAAAGTCATGATCATACTAATGAGTCATGATTGAAAGTGAAAGAAGAGAGCAGAGAGGAAGAATAGTCTGATAGAGAGAGAGAGAGAGAGAGAGAGAGAGAGAGAGACAGAGGGAGAGAAAGGGGGTGGGAGGGGGGGGGGAGAGGGGAAGAGGGGGGCAGTACAGATGAGAGAGGGTGCAAACTGCAAAGTTGTTGAAGAAGAGGAAGAGAAGTACATGTATAAGAGAGACAGATAGAGAAAGGGGGAGAGAGAGAAAGGGGAGAGAAAGGGGAGGAAGAGAGAAAGGGAGGGAGAAAGGGGAGGGTGAAAGAGGGGAGAGAAAAGGGGGGAGAGAAAGAGAGAGAGGGGGAGAGAAAGAGAAAAAGGGGGAGAGAGAGAAAGGGGGAGAAAGGGGAGAGAGAGAGAAAGGGGGAGAAAGGGGAGAAAGAAAGGGGGAAAGAGAAAGGGGGAGAGAGAAAGGGGGAGAGAGAAAGGGGGAGAGAGAAAGGGGGAGAGAGAAAGGGGGAGAGAGAAAGGGGGAGAGAGAAAGGGGGAGAGAGAAAGGGGGAGAGAGAAAGGGGGAGAGAGAAAGGGGGAGAGAGAAAGGGGGAGAGAGAAAGGGGGAGAGAGAAAGGGGGAGAGAGAAAGGGGGGAGAGAAAAGGGGGAGAGAGAAAGGGGGGGGAGAGAGAGAGAGAGAGGGGGCAGTGCAGATGAGAGAGGGTGTAAACTGCAAAATTGTTGAAGAATACGAGAGAGGAGAAAGGGGGTGAGAGAGAGAGAGAGAGAGAGAGAGAGAGAGAGAGAGAGAGAGAGAATGATATAGAGAATCCATACAATAATGAAGTGTCAAATAAAAAAAGGGAAAGATCCCAGGAAATGGGGAGACGGCCTGAAGAGGAAAAGGAGGCCATCTTCGCTCACTTCCTGCAGTATCGCCTTTCCTCTTGGTACGAGGGTTAACACCGACATGCCTGAACTCAATTTGTCCCGCTTTACAATCCTGCCTCGGACGGACGGACGAAGACAAAGTTGGAGAAAGAACGAGAGAGGCAGGACGAAAAAAAAAAGGAGAACGCAAGCTAAAAATGAACACATCAACTCAACTTCTGCTGGCAGCCATCTGTAAAAGAAATCGCTCTCCCTTTTTTTCCTCTGTTCCGTTGGCCTGATTCCAGAAATTTAATAGGACACCAACTTTAGGACGGAGGAGGGAACAGAAATGGTATTGAACTAGCGTTGAACTAATGGGATTGGGCAGGGCCATGCCAGCTAACCTTTAAAGGTGTTCGTTAACACTTTAGAAGAAATATTTCTCGTCCGTGTGCCGTTTGAGTCTCCATGTCAACCATTAGCAACGAAATCTACGGCACGAATTAAGCATATTAATTTGGTAAATTGTATCTGTAGCAGAACTGCAGAAATCTTTGTGATTACTAAATGACCAAGTAATAAGAAATACGGGCTGTTGAATATGTTAATTTCTCTGACCTCCTGAAAGCAAACACTTTATATGAATGATATGTAGAAACTTTAAAATTCCAACAATATTAGGGTATTTTACATATGAAACAATGACTCACAGCAAGATTTGGGACTATGTCGTAGTAATCTTGATTTTTGGGACTACGTCGCAGTAATCTTTATACATGTAGAAATCATTCTACAGAATTATAATGGTAACGGCTAGCTAGATTGAAGCGCTAAAATAACGCATGCCAGGAAGCGAGAAAAGCAGTAGGATTTGACGTGCTCCTATTTCTATAAGCCGTAGAGGTGAGAAAGGGGTCAATTATATCATTATTGGCTTCCTTAGCATCCAAATTATAAAAAAAAAATATTTTAACAAGATTTACAAACGATGTGTTAGGAAGATTATAGAGCTTATTGTCTGCCGAGAGTCAGAGCGACGTTAACTCGTCTCCTTCTGCACAGAGTTAACGGTCTTCTGGCTCACACCAGATAAGCCGATATGATCTTAATGTGTTCGTGGGATTGTATAATTCACAGCACTATCTCTGTCACATATCTCACTAACATTGGCTACGGCTGGCGAGCATTCGATTGCTATGATAACTTTGACTGGAATTGGGAGAACGATGGCAGATTCAAAGCCGTCCTCCATGCCGCAGAGTTGAAAAAGGGGGTCAGTTAATAAGTGCGTTGATTCAGGCATTTACACGCAAAGAATGCTGAAGCAGGAAACTAACTTATCTTCGATTAATATTCACAAGCTTTTACCCCAAGACATTCTTACTAGTACACCTATACTCACTGTACGCTTGCTGCTAAAAGGGCATTAACTCATATACTCTTCTGAGTTAATGCCCTTGTGGCTCCAAGCATCAGAATGCAGGCAAAAAAAAATCTAAAGTGCCATGTAGAATACTGCCCTTTATGCAGTGGGTCTGCTAACAGCCAGGAAGGGCTTACAGTTTAAAGCTTTATAAAATGATAAAAGATAACACCAGTCTAACTCTCTCAACAGATGACATGGACAGGCCTATACAGTGACACCCTGATAGATAATCTTCTAAAAGGGCACTTACTTGAATTATAAACTGTCATAATCTGAAGGAAACTGTACCAGCTTGCACTTCCATAATCTTTCTTACTGTAAACTTGCTCACAAGCCAATATAAAACCAAATTTCAGTCTACTTTCAAAGCCGTGATTATTCTGAGCCCTGGACGTGCATTTTCGTACCAGGTCCTCTTTACAGGGTGCCTCATATACCACAATTATTTCCATGGTTACAAAGACACCGCATTATGATAGAATACAACAGAAACCAGAAACCAAAGTGACGAATCACGAGGTCACTAACTACATAATCTGAATCGGAATGACATGAATTGCAACTATCACTACGGCATTAAAATTCAGAGGTATCTAATTTAACACAAAACAAAGTTCATTTACTGATAAAAAGCTGGTAACAATATTTTGTGAAAGCACATGGTGCATCCGATTCTAGTCTGCTCAGATCCATAAGGGCATTAACTCGTATCATTCAACAAAGGGTTTAAAAATGCCTTTCTGTCTCTTAACAGACATTGTGTTACCATCTCCTAAATTAGTCCTACATTAAGAAAAGAAGATGTTCAATCAATTAAAGTTAAGCGATATCATTAGATAACAGCAAATTCTGAAGGAAAAATAAATGAACGGAACATCAGCTGGCTTGACTGTACTAGTATTCACATGTCTGGCCTAGTAAAGACCTATATCCTATCAATAAGGTCGCATAATTTGACCCTCTGACCTACTTCCCAGAGCAACATCCCTTCCAGCCATCCACTATTTTTTTTTTACATCAATAATTTCAAGTTAGTCTTGCTTCCAGGCAAAGTGGGTTTTCCCCCCTCTCAATGAAACTGATGTTGGACAGAGTCAGGAGAGGGTAAACTAACAAAAACTATAAGGCTGATCTAACGGTTAGTCTGCATGATCCGAAAGTCAGACTCAGCCCAAAACATTAGTAATGAAATTGAGAAATATCAATGTAATTGGAAAAAAAAAACTTCTTCCGCCTGGGAGCTCGGTTATTTCTAGGCTGGTCAAGGAGAGAAAGTAGGACGACATAGTTGATCACGGTCACTGGTCATCCTACTGTTCAGTCAGGCAGAATGGACAGATGAAGCTTCAAAAAGGTGTTGGATTTGACAATGAAGTATGAACAATCAATACCTCTATGGCGCACTTAGTCTCTTTTTCCCAACCTCTTTGGCTGGTGGATTTTGAGGGTAATGTCCCCTTTTTGAGTTTTTACTGTAATATTAACGAGCTTACGATTTCAGGACGGGAGCCTTTGAAGACGGTGAGTCGAGCGAAGAATGGATGTGCGCATGCGCGACTCGAAGTATCTCTCCGTCCTGTTTGATTTCAGGACGGTTCTCAGGCGAAATAGCGTCCGGTCTAAAGTGGGGAATAAATAGGGGAAGGGAAGCCGAACACTGCAGTGCGTCACCATCCACTTTTTCGTAACTTGATTGAAAAAACAAGACGGGGAGAGTACGGGGACCGTCACAGTCGGTTAACTCTCCTCCGTCCTGTTGCTCTCAGCTCTCCTGTCCCGTTAGGGTCTCAATTACAGACCAACATGTTCCGGTGGCGCAGAGCACTGCTAGTTTGCAAGCGCAAAACCTTGTTAGTCAAAATGCAAGATGAATGGTCTGAACAAAACAGCTGTAGACCAAGTTACACAGGTCCTACGTTGTAGGCCTACCTGTAAAGCTGGTTTCAGCTTCACTCAGGACAAAAATGTACTGTCATATTGGAGTCCCAGTCTGTGCTTTCAGACTAGCCCTGAAGTACAAGGATTACCTTCAAGTGCATCTTCATTTCATCTTGTAACACACCAAGCTAATCTTGCGTACCTGATGTGCATTGTACACCCAGGTGTTTCCAAGGGGTCTGCACAAGTAGACTACACATCTCACAGCCATTTTGTTTCCCAGGATGGGAAGACAATGAAAATGGCGCAAAGTTGAAGTTCAGTCGCTACGACAACTTGATTACTATGTATCTCTCCGAGGGTGAATTACTAGCCGAGCCTTTTTTGGTGTTGCCTTACACGAGAACGGGCAGGGTTGGTTTAATTTGCATTGCAGTGGATGGAGCAAACGAATAGTTCCTTGATTTGCGAGTCCCTGCTCTGGGGTAGAACATCAAATGTCACAAAGTTTCTATTCCACAAAATGTAAAACCAACCCCAATAATTTACATTTCCAACTTTCCTTTTGGGGGAGATCGAGGGAAGCAGAATAATGCATTATATCTTCTGTACTGGACTTTATACCATATTGTCTGTTGAGAGCCTAAAGGGCATATATTACCTCTGTTTTGAAAGGGATATAAAGGAATTATCGCCCTTCTGGCTCCCAGCATACGATATCAAGGTACAGTTCTCTTCTACATTCTCTCCAATCCAACAAGCTACATGTACTACACTGAAAGCAACCTGTATCACCTAAAATAACATGTATGGATATCAACACCAATACATATTTTGTTTCCATTGGGGGGGGGGGGGGTCTATTAAAAAATTTTGGGGGAAAAAATGGAACGAAAGAAAAATGAGGTTATCATGTTCGGAGGCCTACATGGGTCGTTTCAGCAGGTCCAGAGGGCAAAATCCCCCTGGGCTCAAGTGTGTTTGAAGCATCAATGCAAAACATTAATAAAAAGAACAAAGATAGCACGATTCAAATATTTTCCCTTTCTCTGCTCAGCTCAGCTTCTCTATTCTTCTTTGTCTGCATAACAGACAATGTAAGAATAGATGGAAAGCATTTGGGAAGTTTGATATGACCGCACTCTGAACTTGACAAAAGCTGGATCAATTAGCTTCGTTTTAGTTTCAACAATGCATAGAAAGTAGACTGTTTTCCTGGATTCTCTAATGCCTTATAAAGTTTCGGTTGCGCTTAACAATCATCTTCAACAACGATAATTGATGTTACCATTTGTTTAACACACAATCCCAACATGTCTTATATGGTCTCTGGAAACTGTTAATGGCTTCGTCTAAGCAAGCCACATGTAGCAGTACTGTGCCCATTCAACAAATTTCTTGCAAACGAAAAGGCCAATCTATTTATGGTACTACACCTGGGTGAAGAGAAACTATTATAGAAATAATGCTTTGTCTAAGGGCTAAAGCACCTTCTATGGATTCAAAATTGTGATTGATTGAAAGTCACCAGCACAAATGAGATATATCCCCTTTTATCTCCTATATCTCCTTAATTTAATTTTTGTTCCTTTTTCATACTTTTTTAAAGAATTGGTAACATTCAATTTCTATCCCTGGTCTTCGTAACGTGACTTTGGCTTGGAGTTCACGGCGTCTTCTTAATTCGTTGATGTGCTTCCCACCAGCTACCCATAATGCGATTATAAATTATGCACCCATGTTGGTCCCCTAAAACACACGGACCATGAGGCGAGCATGACATCTTGGGCTTTATCTAGTTGAAAGTTTCTGGGGTGACAAAAAACGGGAAGATAATTCCTCTGCATAATTGAGGCGCATCATACCCGGGGCATGATCTTCGCTATCTTTGCAATACACCTCTGATCACGTAGCCGGGTAAGAGGCGACACGGCCTTGGCACTGCCTTAGAGACGCACTATTGAGGGATTGTAAAGGCTGAGAGAGAAAGAATAAAAGGGAGAATGGACGAGGGGGAAAAGAGCAGGAGAGCTTGAAAGGCATGGGCGAGAGAGAGAGAGAGAGGGGGGGGGGGGAGAGCATGGAACGGAGGGGAAAGCATAATAGAAGATAGGGAGAGTGCAGGAGAGAGAGGAGAACAGAAGAGCAGGTAATGTAGAAAATGTGAGATAGAAACAAGAAAGAGGTTGCTGACTTTTAGATGTATTTTGTTTCATAAGTGTGTGGATAACTGGAGTATTTATTCTGTTGAATCGTAATATTCAAAAGGGAGAATTGAAGAGAGAAGAGAGAGGGAAAGGGGCAATCATAGGAGAGGGTCGGAGAGTGGGAGAGAGGGAGGGAGAGAGAGAGAGGGGTTGCTGACTTTTAGAGTATTTTCTTTCATAAGTGAGAGGATAACTGGAGAGGTTACTCTATTAGATTTTAATATTCAGGCGGGATAGAAGAGAGATTAATAGGAGCTTTAGGATACTCATAGGCCAATGCAGGTAGTGCGTGCTTACTCTGCTATAATCCAAAATGCTTTTTATGATATATATCTATCTTCTACACTATGGAAGTATCATCAGTTTCATCTAAAATGAAGAAAATTGTGATGAATATGTGAAAATTCACCATCTTTTACATGGAGACTTCTGCTTTTTCAGGAGGAAAAAATGTAAGATATACTGATTAAAAAAAAAAAATTCTATACTTATTAGTATTTAATATTAGGCAAAGTAAAATGAATTCCTAGTTTCTCGTCCGGATTTTTGAAAATGAGGAGGAGGGGGTGCCATGTTATTTGATATTTTTCCAAGATGACCTTTCGTGCGCGCTCACGTTAAGCCCCGCCCAGTTATACCATTCTATGGTCGCCATATGTTCAGACACACACGGAAACGTTATCGAGTTCTAGTTCGAAACGATGCTCTGACCCTAGTTTCGTTATATGTTTTGTTATACGTTTTGTTATACATTTCATTAGTCAGCGTTCAGACACATAAATCATTGTATAGCTATACCGTTTTGGTATCAATTTTTTGTGTCTGAACACCCTGTATGAAATGGGTATCACAGACAGAGTCATGAGAAAGACTCTGCAATTCATATATCATATTTCATTCTCTCTTCCATAATGCATCCATTTTAACCTCAAACTAGAGCAATGCTCCAAGGCTCATGGTAGCTGGCTGGCCTTGGCATTTCAATGTAAGAAGCTTGGGTCTTATGCAGCAGAGAGAAAGAATGAGAGGGAGAGGGAGACAGAAAGTGAGAGAAAGAGAGAAAGAGAGAGAGAGGATAGGGAAAGAGCAATAGGAGAGAGAGAAAGAGAGGGGGATGGGGGGGGGGGGAGAGAGAGAGGGAGAGAGAGAGAGGGAGAGAAATGTTGTATTCTATTTTCATTTCATGTTTGTTACCTTTGTTCAAACATTTGATTTGTCTAAGTGCTGAATTGATAACAATAATAATGATAATGACTGTATTTGTATAGATTCTCCTAACCACAAATCTAAAAGAAACTTCATAATCTTTCCACTATGTCTTTTTAAATATTCAGACAATGATTGATGGGTAGTTCAACCATTTTCCTTATCAGTAGGATATGTTCAGGAGTACTTCTAGCATGGCCCACATGCTCAATCACCCTGAAAAGCCATGCCCACATCACACTACGTCTCAATACTTCTCACCCTCACTGAGTACAAAAAAATGACGTCGAGAAATACTAACAACGATTCAGTCTATAGCTAGTTGCATGCAGACTTCTCCGCACCTCCGTACGTAACAGCTATCGAGCTTCCAGGTGAGACTGACGTAAGATGGGGGCTGGCCGAGGCGACACTAAATTGCCACCTTGCACACGCCAGCCGACCACCGACATGGTACATCCCCATTCCACCTAGGTGCTTCATCTATTCCAGCTTCAATTAATCATCATGCTTGGCAACAGCTAAAAGTAGGTCACAACCACTCGCCGTAGATTCTTCAAACATCCCGACCGACCCGTGTCCCTACGCACTGCCCCACCAATAAAGCGGCGCATCGTAAATTGAGCATCTGTAATTCATTGAGTAAATGGAGGTCGCTTACGTCAAACGAAACGTTTGCACATTACTTCTACTTCTTCCATTGTCACTGCTCCATATCAATTTGGTGGTCAATTTTTTTCAGTTACTCTAACTAGGAGATGCAATTCTTTGCTCTTATTTCAGCGTAGGAGAGAACAAATTTGTCGGTCAGGCTGGCAATTGGATTAAACAAATCACAAATTACTTGCTCCAAATATCCACTTCCAAAGATGTATTCATACTGCATGCATATCTCTCCTCCGTTGGTAACTCTCCATACCCCGAAAGCTTGCATGAGGCTTGCCCAACCTATTAACAACTAACAAATGCCACCTGCATTCTAAAAATTGTCATCAAATTAGAACGGAAGAAAGCAACAGCTACACACTACACACACATGGAAGATGCATCCTTAAATCAAAATAAATACAGTGAAATCTGTACATAAAGACCGCTCACAGGAGACAAGAAATGAGGCATTTAATGACAGGAATTATTTGGGTAAAAGGTTATTGCATGTTCCGATGTGAAACACAGTTTCAAGAGAAACAAAGGATATGGTCTTGACTGACAGGTGGTCTTTCCATAAGGTGGTCGGCAATGCAGATTTGACTGTATTATAAATGAAAGCTGTGTGGTGAGGAAGAGGATATATGCCATTGCCACAAAGAATTAAATCGATACGGAGATCTATTATAATCAGGCAAGCCCAAATCCAACAAGTCCACATCAGGCATTGCAACACAACACGGGTATTACAATGCATGTGTGGGCAGTGCTAAATACAGATTCTAATCAAGTTTTTTTTTTTTTTCAGTTACATTTTTTGGTCAAATACATTCAGTTTGATAAACATTTCCCAATACCTGAATGAGTGGGCACAGGCAACAGAATGTACATAGAACACCCTTTTAGTGAATACCCAGGGTTCTAAACAGGCCTGCAAGGGATCTAGTTCCAATCACTGACTCATTTGAAGGTGACGAAAAGTAGATAAACTGGACTCCTGCCTTAAAGGGGATAGTTCACACTATTTCTTTAACATGCTTTGTTAATGTTATAAAACATATCAAAGTACTGAGTAAATCCAGGAGCTAGGTAGGTTTGAAAAGGGGTTGGGGGAATGCTATACCAAATTTTATTTGAAAACTTTTAAACTCATTACTGATTGGTACTCCTTGAACTGCATAGATAATGACATTATCATTGCACAAGCTTCTTCTGCTTATATTTAAAAAAAACATACATAAAAATAAATTTATTTCCAATATCATGAAATATGAGTAACCTGTGCATGTTTTAACTATATGAAATAAATCATGAATATGTAACACATTTTAATTTTTGGTATTTTAGTGTTTGAATATTTAGATTGCAACTGGCTAGAGAGCAACAGCTTATGTAGTATGATGCTGCAGTTGGACATTTCCAAAATGGCTACCTAATTTGGAATCAATGCAGCGGCCATTTCCTCTGCCAAAGATGACTGCTTAGCGGAACACTATGAGCCGACTAAAGACCTCCATCCTTCAATTGGCCACAAAAAGGAAAACCAACCAGAACAATGAGATTAAGGAAATCCACGGGAATAGGAATAAAGGATTCTCGTTAATCACTGGTTTGCAATCAGAAAAGTACATTTACTAGTCAAGAACAAATGTATAAATATCTTGAGTTGGTTCCAGTGTTATCCATTTTGTTAGAAATTGCACTGATATCTACAGGGGCTCAATGTATTTGACACCCCTAACATTCACTCAACTGAAAATGTCTACTACTAGATAAAAA
Organism: Heliocidaris tuberculata; assembly: GCA_025618425.1. Lineage (NCBI taxonomy): Eukaryota > Metazoa > Echinodermata > Echinoidea > Camarodonta > Echinometridae > Heliocidaris > Heliocidaris tuberculata. The sequence continues at coordinate 18,022,961 of CM046837.1, forward strand.
TAGCCCCTTGCTTCTCCTGAAAAAAATAATCAAAATTGATTTGGCATGTAGAAACTTCAATTTAAAAAAGAAAGCTGAATAAACAGTATGTGTCCATAGACGAATAAGAAGCTCACAACTTAAATTTTAAAAAAGAGCTCTCAGTATAAGAAGCTAAATGACAGAATTCCATTATCATCAACACCGAATTGTGACAAGTTACTATAAATTTCGCCGACACGCTAGACTCATGGGCAAAAGAATACAAAAACAAAACTATTAAAGGGAAATCCAACCTTAATAGCAAGTTGCTTTGAAAGAAAGAGGAAATATCAGAGAAGCAGATTGGCGAAAGTTTGAACGAAATTGGACAAGCAATAAGAAAGTTATGAATTTTTGAAAGTTGTAATCACTACGCATATGGGAATTTCAAGTTGGCCGAATAGGTGATGTCACTGTGATGTAGCTGTGGACAACTCCCCCATTAGCTCCAACACACAAAATGACTAAAATGTCACTTTTTTTCAAAATGTATTTCTTATAAGGATCTATTTCTTTCATGAGGACCTATATTAACAATATGCTATCTCCAATATATTTTGAAAACTGCCCCGAGGGTAAAAGCGCCTCGAAGAAAACCGCAAATGATATTTTTGTGTACTACAAATGGGAGAGTTGTCCACAAAAATGTCACAATCGAATCACCAAATTGCCAATTTGAGATTCGCATAGATGTAGTGATCTTATTTTTCAAACATCCATAACTTTCTTAGTCCTTACAAGTCCGATTTCTTTCAAACTTTCACCATCCTGTTTTTCTTATTTTTGTGCTTTCACACAAATCATCTCATTACTAAAGTTGGATTGCTCTTTAACTCTTTTTATTTTCGCACAAATTTCATGTGAAATGACAATGCACAAAAATTTCCACACCTGAAATATTTCCTGTGTACAGTAGTCCATGGGAAATTATTGCTTGTCTAGTAGCACCTAAAAAAAATTGACTAAATTGCATATATGCTAGCAGAATTTCAAACTATAATTTTGTCAAAATATGACTAGATAGGTGGGTGAACTTTTTGCACAGATTGAGGTAAATCTGTGCAAACTAAAAGCAACTACTTGAAATAATGAAGTCAAATAACCGCGACTCCATGAATATGTAATTTGTTCTCGGCACAAGCTAGTACAGATGAGATAACAGAGAGGTCATGCGCTGATCAATACACAGTGATTTGCATTGGTCCCACACACAGTGACAAAATCAACACCCAATTCTGCACTTCAAAGACGCAGTAATTGATATTAAGGCAGATCCTATTAAGATAAGATAGTCATCAACACCGATTCACATTCTTCATCCACAAAGGGAGATACATGTAGTTATCACTACCAAGATTTCAATCTTTGGATGTTGCAGGTGTTTACCGGTAGAAAAAGATGACGGGGCATCGTTCGATGAAGGGTCTTAGGATAGGGGGAGTGGTGTGTAAGCTAGAGTGCGCGTGTAAGGAACAAAGTAGAGCGCACTGTCGAGCGACCGGTAAACAAATTTCTTGTGAAGGGCAGGAAGTTTACCACCCACCCGATCGTGACAACTGTGCTAATAGTATCATACAATGGAGCGTGGCCACATTCACATTACGCAAGATTTTATTTTCGTATTCATTACTGTACATGCATGATTGGCAGTCGGTCGGAACATGGCCTACATTCACATAAAGTGACAATCTGATTTGTAGTTGTACATATTAAATATTGAAGGTACTTTTTAAAAAATGCAAATGGTGGCATTTGTGCATACATGTACATTATCTTTAAATTCTTGAAAATAAATGGTTTAAATGAAATGCATGGTAAAAACATGTTAAAAGGAAAATTTCCGTTTGTACATGTACTGTAAGTCGGTTTCCTACATCAATTTGGGAAATACAAATAAAACATGAATATATCTCAAGTTTTATTCTTTTGGATAAATATATCCTTGGCATTTAGTTTCTCGGTCATCTTCTTGTTCATGACACTTTCAAGTGATTTTGTTTGAAAGGAATGTTGTGTTGAAATAATCTGTAACAAATTTGCACCTTCCACTTAAGTATCACTAATGATTATGAAACGAGTCAACAATAAAGTGTGAACAGTGCCAACATATGCTCTTCACCAATAATCTTGCTCTTTTAGCAGTCAAATATTAGCTGATAATAACGGAATGCAAACAAAAGGGGCTCCTGCGCCGAAAAACAGAGCAGGATAAAAGGCAGAAACCAAACGGCACGCAAAAGTCAATCCACATTCCTTCACGTCTCACTACGGTTCGCTGCTAACAGAAAAATCTGTAAAAAAAAAAAAAAAAAAAAAAATCAGTTTGAAAAAGAATTATTTGTCGCGGGTGGCTGGCGTTCTAACATTAGTCCAGTCGTCCTTCTATGGGGAGAATTTGCATGGCTGGTGACGGCTCATCACCCCTGTACCATCTTTGTACCCTGATTTGTATGTGCTTGACTCAAAACTGCTTTTATCATTGTTGCCTGCATATTTCTTGCTCATTAATCCGGAAAGCGCTCAGTGGATGCCTAACTAATTGATATCTGGGGGTTGATTCAGCCATGTTGCATATTAGCTGGAATGTTTTTTTTTTTTTCCACATCAAAATTTTAATTTTTTGTCTCTATTCTTGACACATCACAATGGCTGTGTAAAGTTCAGCCCCAGGGAAGATAAGTTGGATAAAAAAAAAACCTTTTTTTCCTTCTGTTTCACAATGATGGACTATTCACGCTCCATTCTACATTTGAGAGAGAGAAAAAGAGAGAGAGAGAAAGAGAGGGAGAAGAGAGCAAAACTGAATATGAAACTAAAAAATGATCAAATGACAAAGTCCTAACAATCATAAATACTAATGAGACATGTGTCATCTTCAGTTCATAGCAGGGCTGTGATTTTCCAGTAAGCATTGTTTGTTGTTTACAGTAAGTTGGCATGACAACTGAATATTCAACGAGAAACCACAAAACAACATTGCAGCTTTATGCAGTTAACGAAAATGGTATTGACTAGGCTAGTATTGACAAAGACAAAGAAATCACAGTTGAAGTAAAGCAATGTAAACTGGAAAGGAATTTTCAAAAATTTATAAAATGTTTCTCTGATTATGATAGAAAATATAAGAGCTTAAACTTAGTATCAGAGCTTTACAAGGCATCAATACTATTACTTCTCCAACATACTATGGCTCCAAAGTTATTAAAACACTCAAAAAAAAAAAAACCATATCGGTTTCTCTCTTCCCCTTTGTCTTTCAAAATTCAATTCAAAACCTTGATCAAAACATCTTTTAAGCTCGGCAAAATGCCAGAGAGCAATTACGATACTCTTTTTATATCCTCGCATTTATAGCACATGATAGAGCTCTGTAAAATCCTAAATATAAACCCAAATTGAATGACTAACGCCTTCTTCCTGCCCCTTCCTCCTTAACTTTCAGAATTTTTTTTCAACCCTTCTTCCTGCCGACTCGAGCTGTCAGCTGATTCTGGGCTGTGGCTGCCGGGCTTACAGGAAAACTGTCATTCATCCAAAAGCGTTACATCATATTCTGTTTTTAGAAGATGACATAATGATGCTTGAGAGACAGTGAAGGCGATACCTAGATGCAGTAGTATGTTGAAAGTCAAAATGCACTGATTTTTATCACATTTTTAATCCACATTTTAATCCAGGGGTATTGACACACATACATTACTTTAAAACTGGGGGGATGATGAACTGTTAGCTGCCCCTTCCCCCACTCTCCCTCCTCTTATACAGTAGATCTTCTCAAGAAAATTATTAAAACAGAAACACAGCACATTTTTCATATCAAAGCTGCCATACAGAGATCTACAATGGTTGTTCATCATATAGATTAAACCCCAACTGTATTATTATTTTTTTAATATTGTAAAATAATGCCAGAAGGCTGATGTATGAAACAAAGCATCATAAGCTGAAAGACAAGTAAAATTTTCTAGTAACTAATAGTAATAAAGAATATCTTATAGGTTGTAATTTGATACATTAAAGTAGCACTACTGTTATACCAAAAAAGCCTATGAGAAATCTCCCACAAAGTGACAAGAAAGAAAATGACTAATCAGATTAGAAATAAAATTATAAATGGCAAATAAATTTTGTACTCCTCTTTACAAAAAGTTTAACATGACAGAATAAATGCATTTTGATGCATGTTCGGAATATTTAGTTCGGGCTAGAAGTATTTAGAAGAAAAACAGAGGAATAACATAGCCAGTTCTAGACAGGGATTATATATATGCTCCCATGGCTAAGACATGATGGGACATTGCTGCACTAAGCCGCTCACTAATTCTCTCCTCTCTAGTTTTCCTGTAAAACTATCACTTCCTTAATGAGTCCTAAACTTGACACTAGACAGGACTATGGTAATTGGCTTAATCTCATTTCCTCCTTAAAATGACAGTGTCAAGTAAGCCTTCGGAAACCTTCCTGCTAGCTTCAACTTACACGGCGGCGAGCGTGCCTTCTCTTCGATTCCAAAGCGGCTCGTGTCCTAATACTGTCCTTGGTTTTGTACAAGCTGATACTCTCTCCTGGAAAGAGAAATCCTCAAATTTCTTATTGAAATATCTCTTCCTGCTCTAATGAATAACCGTCGGGCCGATTATGTGATTTGTAACGAGATTAAGTTTGAGTCTGTAAAGGACTACTCCGGAAATGAAAAAGGGGGGCCCCGTGAGGGGGACGTGGAGAGTTGTCGTGTCTGGTGGGGGCGTTGTAGTTGAACAATACATCAGGTTAGGATATTTTTCATGATATGCATGTCATGCACTTGTAACAGTGACGAGAGACGGAAAAATCTCTTGGGGAGAAATGAGGGCTTCTTGAAGGGCGCTGGTCGATAATCAAGAACTGGCACCTTGCCAGAACGCTAACTAACTACTGAATATTGTTATGCAGGTAGTTGTTCGCTTGCTACACTTTAGGGTAGCTAGGAGCTGTCATCCATCTCCCTTGGTACTTCTTTGTGCAAAATTATGGGGACAGTGACTCACGGGGGGCGCGTTACCCAATAACAGGAAATCAAGGGGATAGACCAATTTCTGGGCCAGCCACAGCTGGTTCTCGATGTGTACCAGAGATAATTCGCAGCCCTTTACCGACCGACAACCCTACGCTCCAATCTTTGTCCCCTCTAGACAACACACATCCATAATCCGAATACGCTTCCGCCCTCTCCACCCAAGCCGAGTCGAAAGTCTGCTGACACCGTTGTTGCGCATGCCCAAGGCACTTTCCTCATGGGACCCCTCGAGTTCCTAACCGCATGTCCGCGCACATGGTGGAAAAAACAAATTTTCGGCACAAGGCTCGCAGGCTATTTTTGGCCCAAAAAACCAGACACGACTTCCCGGCCAAGCTGTATTTTTATGTTGTACTCTTGAAAAGTCCCACCTGTCCGTATTGAAGAGAGTCAACGAATGGCAAACATTGGTGGTTATTTGCATGAATCCCAACGGATGGCAAGCGGTAGTTTGAAATTACCAGCGTTAGCGGGCTACCGAAAGGCGCTAATTTACACCTCCTTGATCTACTTCCTTCCCCTCTCACTTTATACAGCGATCAATAACCTAATATCTATTAAGTACATGATAATATCCTCTGAAGACTGATATTGTCTACACTCTTTCTAGTAGAAAAATGTCTTACTTATCCTGTTTTCAAAATAAACACTATATCCATCTCAATTTAGGTTCACAGATTTTTGGCATCCTATCCCTGATGTTGGTCAAATTATTAATAGTTACTATTTAAGCAAAAATAGTTTCTGTCAGATTGGTTTTAGAGTCATTGCATGTTAATTAAAAGTTTGTGCCATATTTGAACATGAAGACAGTCAACTATACTTCATGAAGAAGGGAGGGGGGGGGGGGATATGAGGGCAAGTCTCTATTGATACCATAATGTAGGAGGGCATTTTAATTCCGTATTTAAAGTTAATGCATGCTTTCAGGTCAACACTTCTCAGAAGGTTCTCTGACCTAGCAAAAATAACATATTCAACCATTATCCTTACATGAAGAAAATAATGAGAGGCAGCTGTAAATATTAATTATTGGTAGGCACAGGAAAAAAAATACATACATTTTAGTATAACGAATAAAGGTCTCTTGAAAACAACATGGAAATATATGTAGTGGGACTGTTGTTATCTGATCTGGGTCTTTGCCTAGTCACGATTCCTTTGTCTGAGCCTTAAATCCTACATCACACCAGCTTCCTTCCATGAAGGAAAAAGGTTTGGCAGTCTGGCAGTACTGTGGGGGAAGGGGCACCATTTGGGAGGGGGCTATAAGGGAGGGGGGGGGGGGGTGATAAGGGAGGGCTAGATGGGGTGCACAGGGACTCCATACATCTTGATGTAAACTATTTCAATTGAACTTGACAATCAAAGTCAAAGTGCTGTGAAGGTCTGTTTTCTACTCATTATCTCCAGTTTAGTCATGACGAAGCGAGAAACAGGATCAGTCAGGTGGCATAAAGGAATGTTCTAAAAACCCTTTCTCAGGCTCTCAAATTTATAGATGCTTCTTCCTGAAATACTTACATGTAGGGATGAACTATCATATTCATCTCTTACAAGTTGTCAGAAAACATGACGCAACTATACAGTAAATGAAATATTGCAATGCCAGGCAAGCATCTCAAGCTTCAGCATAATTACTATCACCATTTGAAAATAATAATGCATAAAACTGTAATGCACTTTTTAACCAGTATTATCACACTTTGCCTCAATTAACTTGTCCATGATCCTACAGCACATTATCAGTATCTTTCATTTACCTGTAACTTGAGCATTAATCAAAAGCATAACCTCTCTTTAGAAACCAATAGGCCTAATCATAAATTCACCCACATATTTTTCATGCTGTACATTAAATCTACCCCAAAGCACAGAAACCGCTATCCATCGCACATTACAATGCAATGCTACCCAAACATTGCACAATACCCATTTTCCACATTGCATCAAATTCAGTCGTCATGAACTGATTAAATATACACGTACCAGTACTTGTGAAACAATCATCTAATATACCATGACACATTATCTTGACAATATGCCAACAGTTTCATAATTACTTTCTGAAAGACTTTGGGAGGGAAATACTTGAGTAGCAAATTAAGTTTCCAATGCTTATCAAATACATTTAAAGATCAAGTTGAATTCTGGTCATGCGATTGCAAAGTGAAAGAAATGATTAAGAAAGGTATATTTTTGTAGTCCATTAAAGGTTGAATTGAGTTCTGGGAAAGGTAAAAAACGATTTGGGCCAAACATATGTGTGTAGTCCCATATGCACATTTCTGTGTGCAGTGCATGTGACTCTCAGCAGGATTGAGTCAATTTCTTATCATTTTGGTGATTCCAAAAACCTTGCAGCATACACCAATTCTTACGTGCTGTATAATCAACCTTTCCCGATTGCTTTGAGACGGCTTCTTTCACTATTCAATCTCACGACCAGGGGAGCGTTTCATCAAGCGTTTTGTCAGTGATTTTTACCGACAACTGTTATAAGCTACTGAAATCCTCGCATCTGATTGGCTGAGAGCAAATTTGTCAGTAAAAATCACAGACAAAACGCTTGATGAAACGCTCCCCAGAACTCAACTTTACCTTTAACATACTTGTGAATTTTGAGGTTTTGAAATCATCAAAATGATTTTAAAAATCGGTTCAAATCTTGCTTAAAATGACATACGGTGAATAGCACTACACACAGAAATGAATATCGGGGCATTTGAGGAGCTGTCCTCTTCAGGGGATATTTCTCCCATGATGTCCTGACAGAAAAAGAAAGAGAAATCTCACAAGTTATTTTTCACCTTAACCGGAAATCAACCTTCTCCCTCTAAAGGGGAACCCTGACATCAAGAGGATTTGAAAGTGATAAAAGGTGAAAAAAATTTGACAGCTTTCGAGATCAGAAAGAAGACTGAAAATAATCTGAGAAAGAATAAGTAAAACTAAGCAATGAATGAAATCTGGCTGTATTGAAGATTACGACACAAATGGGCACATGTCTTATTATGAGCTACTCTCCTCTTGTAATGCACTTATAATTTCAAAGCTTCCCGTTTTCTTTAAAGAAAAATATGCTTTCTCATACCTTGGTATAAAATAAAAGAGTTGCCAATATAGTTATCTTTGAGATTCTATATATTAATAACTTCCTTATTCTTCATCAGATTTTTTCAAACTTTTAAAGAAACAATTCTCTCATTTTTCTGCTCTTATTGTAATCAGCTTGAGGTTTGGGTAGACTTCCCCTAGAGTGTCGTTCAAACAAACAAACGACCTGCACACTGCCCTCTCTTGTCCTACACAAACACCTTTAACGAAACTGATCTCTCTTATGATCTACATAGAAGACAGACGCACTTACCAAAGATAGCTAGGCACAGCATTGACTACCTGCACAAATATAGAAAGAGAGGAGAAAACAAAAGACCCATTAATATTCCATATAATATGCAAATTATCGTTCTTGAATCAACGAGTGTCGGAGCAAGGTTAAGTGTTACTCATGTCAAGATTTATGAAATGTGAGAAAAAAAAAGGAGTCAAAAGTACTTGTTGCTAGATGGACGACTTTACAATGTTCAACACTATGCTTATACATAAGGCATACTATGAAACTTGAAACTTCTGCAACATGAAATTTCCGCGAATCATTCAGGACGGCCACTACTGAAGCGAGAAACATTGTTTTGAATTTCATGCACAGAAAGGAATTAACCCATAATCTGTAACACAAACTTTAAGTCCTTCTGACTGTCAACAGACGATATACCCTAACATCAATTCTCAACAGATCCCCAAAATAGGTAACTTCACAGGTATGTATCCTGAAAACCCTAAAAATCCACCTCATATTGCTTCCTGAGAGCAAGAAGGGCAATAATTCATATTCAGTTACAGTCACAGACACCCTTTTGGCTCTAAGCAGGTCACAGGTACCAGGTAAGTCACTTTACATGTATGTTTCCTGAACCCTTCAAAGCCATCTCATATCACCGGCTCAGAGCCAAAGGGGCATATATGCCGTTAACAAAGAAGTAACACCCTTCTGTCTCTTAACTGACAATAGCATCCACTGTGTCTTGGCAGGTCCTAGGTACGTTCCCGACAAAACCACCTCATAATGTCTACTGAGAGCTGCAAGGGCACGTATGCTAAAACAGAGACTCAATCAACGCCCTTCTGCATCTCAACTGACGATAATACCCTTGCATGTCAACAGGTCCCAGGTACGTAACTCTACAGGTATGTTTTAAAAATAGCTCAATGGTTCAAACCGAGGCAGGCAACGAGCGATGCGTGCTGCCTCCTACCAGCAATACTGATCCACTGGCTGAGAGCACACCTCTGAAACAATGAGATTGGTATGAAATTTCATACTCGGCAGCTGGCAGTGTAAATGATATAAATGATGTATTTTGATCAATTTGGGGATCATAAGTGTAAAATCAGGTCTGACTACATAGGGCACGCAACTTGCAACCAGTCCACCCATTTCTTACAGAAGAACCCAACTTTCCATAAATATGTATAAATATGTACCCACTCACAGTGCTTCAAGCTTAGTTAGGAACTAGAACCATACAGATATGATAGCTGTATAGCCTAATATCTAAGAATACCATATCGAGCTGTTTAATCATAGTAAGCCATGCAAAGCGCGATATCTCTGTTTGCTTTGTCAAAGTTTATCATGACTTCAGAATTTCTTGATACAAACCTTCCATTTTGTACCAAATAAACTACAAATTCACAAGACCTGTAAAGTGAACGCCTGTCTGATTAGAATACTCCTTATCCATATTTACAACTTAATTTCTCATGTGAAAAGGACCTTTGTTCTTATTAGAAAATATGAAGTACAGTGCTCTCTAATTGCACCTGGCGAGTATAGATTTACAAATAACCTTGGCTACCACTAAAAATGAGTAGGCCTACTGAATTTTAACAGTAAATATTATTCCATAAACTTTTCCATAAATCATTATCGCTTAACATAATGAAATATGAAAAAACAGAAAGGTCATTGCCTGCATAAAAATGATTAAGAACCCTGCTCATATTTGCCTGTAGGCATACTTATCAGGCACTGATATCATTAGCTAAGTTCGCATGGGACCAGCGTAGTTTAAAGCTTTAAGTTTGAAACCTTAACAACGACCCACTAATGGCAACATGGGTTCACACGGCACTGAAACAATGACTGCCCCAAGTTATAAATGACAAGCAGCATAAGCAGTCATTGTAACTACAAGCTGACAAAACTTGGAAGTAGTCATTACTTGGAAGTTAATTGCGTCAGCACGGCACATAACTTCTGAATGAGACCACCCGCGTCTCGCAGTTATTGCTCTAAACCATAAGATCGCTTGTGGCTTGAAACTTCAAGTTTCCAAACCACCAGTGAGTCTGCACGGTCCATAACTACAACCTCAAAGTTTAAAACCATGAGCCAAACTTTAAGGTCACGGCCTCTCATGAAAACCTGGCTAATGTCCTTACTCCTTACTCCTGAAACGGCTACAAAATAGGGATATATGTTTCAGCAGCGGACTGGCAATATCAGAATCATATTAAAAGCACGACCTAGAGATATCTATTATTTTGAAGGGCAGGGAATGAAAATACAATGACCTGATGACATGTTATTAATGAGCTACTCATTCCATTTTTCATGGTGCAAGGAGTGAGGGCTTCAAGAACTATTCCCGGTATCTGATGCAAAAATCATCACATACATGTAGGCCTAAATGGCTGATAATACCATGCAATTTTTTCTTGATTCTTTCTTTCATTTACAAAATAAGAAACCTTACTTGTCTCTACAGTTCTCTGCACATCCTTCTCTTCCCCCCCCCCCCTCTCTCTCTCTCTCTCTCTTCCTCCCTCGCCCCCCCTCTCTCTCCATTTCACATCTCTAAAGCTTCATCAAAGGTTTCTCCCCTTGTCTATAACTGTGTATTTCTACCTCTCTCCATATCCATTGCTATTATACCCTCTAAATCTCTCTCACTCTCTTTCTCTTTCCACTTTATTCCTTTTTTCTTCACGTCTCTACTTCTCTGTGCCATTATTCTCTTCATAACATATCCTCCCCCTCTCTATTTTATATTTGTAAGTCTCCTGTATCTCTTCATCTAAGGTTTCCCCACTTCTCTCTAACTGTATATTTCTACTTCTCTCCATGTCTATCACTTCTGTATTACTCCTTCAACCTCTCTCTCTCTCCCTCCTCTTTTTCTCCGTCTCTCTCTTCCGTCTCTGCTGTCATTCTATTTATAACATATGAATATACGCCGTTTAACCTATGCCAATCACACTTAATCGCATGGAAAAGGCACAGCACGTCATATGAATGGGTGGAAAATTGGCACCATCGAAATGGGGTCAAAAATAACCCAACGGCACGCAAGGACCATTACCCCTGAAAGGGTGTAGAGCTAGAGGCTAGAGTCATGCACTGGAGAATGGGTGTGGGCGTATGCAATCTCAAGATTGTCTAAAGGCTGCGTTCGTAAAACTTTTTAAAGCTGGAAAAAAAAAAGGAACATAGGACACTTATCAAACTCAACTAATTGAAAGTCGCTTTTACGGTACCATGTTCACGAAACTTTCTTTCAGGGGTGGAATCAGGACCTGATTATCAGGTTCTGTATTCATACAGTACTAGCTATGGTATGGTCTTTCATGCAGAATCTTACTGTGTGCTGTTTGTTGCCTGAGCAATGGCTGAGGCCAGTTTCATCAAGTTTGTGGTAAATATCTCACAAAAAATCTTGCATTCAGAATTCAGGGCCTATGTTAGATTTAGCAGTCAACCAAAAATACTTCAGATCCTGTACTCTCTGTTTTGATTGACAGACATCAGGTCGGTGCTTACGTAAGCACTACCAATGCAAACTGATGTAATTCAAACATGTTTAAGATCTCGGTTGCACTCATGCAATTTCAGTAAATGTGATTTTAGCCAAATTATGTTTTAAAAGGCACCCTTTTTTTCTGTGTTTGAGATGGACAACGTTGAAATTTTCATGAACACAACCATATTTAAAACTAAACATGTTTAGGGCTGTAAAAGAGTTTTATAAACACAGCTATGTCCTGTTATCCCATAACAAGTACATCAATGGATTATAACGGATGATTAGGCCAAGAATGGGCATTGCTATGTCACTTCAAATGTGTCTACAAGTTTGAATCGAACAAACAAGTACAGCCATTATTGTGTTACTTGATAGCATCAACAGCCAACGATGGGATGTGATAAGAATTATTACTTATGATTCTTCTTTATATTGAAACAACTTATTTCATAAAGCAGGACTTTGAGGACAAGTTCTAATCAGTTTTCTCTCTCCTAACAAAAGTGTTAAGGACAGGGGGTGAGAAGGGATTCACACAAACAAGCATGTCAATGGCCATAATGACAATCTATTTGAAAATGTGTGAAAGTTTTATTCTTTTGACACCATCAGTTACAGAACATTGCAGCATGACCCTAAATTGCTTGAAAATCCTAGAGTTAGAAGTGGCTTTGACGAGGACCCTATATGGAAGGAACTTTTTTTTGTTGAAAAAATGATTTATGAGGACGTCTCTGAAACAGGTACTAAACCTGCAGTCACAGATCATATAGCGTGCCAGCTCAAAGCTATCCACGCTTCAGCGACCCCGAACGTGCACAAACACCTATTGTTCGTGGGCAGACCGATTGTTGAACGGAATGACTCAGACGAACCCCTATCCCCCATTCAAATGGGCCACTATTGTGGGCGGACAGTCAGTCTTTCATGTTGCTTTCCCTTTGATTTCTCCTGCTTTCCTTTCAAGCACGGGTGCTGTGCAAACTCCATGGGACAGAGGCATTTATGGGGGTCGGCTGAGAGAATTAGAGCTGGCTGCAGGTTGGTGGAGGTAAACGAGACCGGAGAGAGATGCCTTCTAAAAAAACCACAAAAAAACTGAGCTTGTTTTTCTCCCAAAGTTGATCCCTTTCAACCCCTCCCCTATCGCCCTCTCTCTCTCTCTCTCTCCCTCTCTCTCTTAGCTACAGCATGTAAACACAAACTCTGTATACATTCAACCATTAGTTACAAACCACAAGATTGGAAACTTAGGTTAGGGTATTTTTAACGGCAAATCAGCGTTCCATTGTACAACTCCTATTCTTTCTATTTCTTCATAACGTCAATCCTTTGATTGTGTTTTGTCAAGTCCTCTACCCCACGTCTTGAACCCCCTTTCCTCTTGAATTGTAAACATGGACTTTAGAAAGCACAGTAACCTAAAATAACACCCCCAATCTGGCGCAATATCTAATCGCACCACGCAAGTCTAGTTCTGACTCAATTGAACAAATAAAACAAAGAGCCACTCAGACACAAAAAACAACTTGAGTAGATTTTCATAATATTTTGGATGCAGTAATTGAACGATAAAGATATGGAATTTTGTTTCATTTTCCATTACATTTAAAGCAAATCGTCATATTTGCTTTGGACAGATCCACCATTAACCACAAACTTTGCCCTCAGGAAATGATGTTTGCACTTCTCCATGTTGGGTGCTGTGGTTTTCTGATGATGTTTAATTAGGAGATCTATATAGATCTTGTTTTTGACTTCCCAGAAAAGCAAGAGCTGGAAACTCTCAGCTCTGGGTCGTTCGATGGCATAAATCAATCCCAGAAACAGGTAACAACACCTTGATTTACAATCATTTAGTGCTATTCTATCCTGAGCTGACAAGCTGACAAGTATTGTTATTAAATGCTCTCGTCACCACAATTCCCACATGTATGCAAATTACTTAACTCAATTCTTGTAGAACAGAGGCTTTACAAAAGTGATGGGGATTTTCCTTGCTTCTTGGCAGGAAAACTTGGCTAAGTGCTTTGCTTCTAATTTACAACACTTTATTTATCTTGTTAGGCTTTCAATATCAATCTCCATATTCAATCATATACAGACCAATACCTCTTCAAGATTGGCACAGATTTATTTTTACTTTTTAGAACAGACTGATGTAAAACCAGAAACGCTCATAACATGAAACTTTTCCTTGTTACTAATGACAGCCAGTTTGCAGCACGTAACTTTTGTGAATTGCAAATATTTCATGTCCTGATTCACTCTTATTTTCATAATTCATCGCATGAAACTTTTGAGCATCTCTTCCACTCGCAGAAGTTTCATGCAGACAAAAGTCTACACTAATCCTTGACCAAGAGTTTGGAGGTGGAAGACTAGTCTTCCAAACACCTGGATAAAAGAAAGAGAAGCTTGGAATTTGACCCAGGTGACCCCCAGCTTCTCACCTGAGAGAACCAATGGTATGGAAGCGGTCTAGTTTCTTGCCATAAATCATTCAAAACTAAACCATTTTGATAAGATTTCTAGGGAAATTGACTATGACAACAATTTTACACCTGGGGCATATGTGAAGTCTGATGTCTATTTCATTCCTGAATTTTGAATATGTCACAAAGGAAAATCTAGCTGAAAAAGCTACTTTCACAATTGTAAAAGTTTCCCACTTCTTTGATCCCAAAGATTATCATCAAATGCTCAAATTCATCCCTCTCTTCTCACAGTTCTTTTAATTTCAGGTTCATTTCCAAACTTTCATTCTTCTTGATGAACCTGATTACAGTGGAACTCCAAAAGCAGCGATCCCTCTCATCCGTTCCTGATCTTTACTTTCAGTCCTTCCCAAAGTCTGTGTCAGAGCAATTCAATTAATTTCTAACTAAATCACTGTACAGTAAGTGCATGAACCAATAAGAAGCTTCCTTTATACTGCAGTTGACTATTAAGTTTATCTGTTTGGACACAACAAACTATTTTTTTTTCAATGATAAGACTATGGGTTACCTGGGCCCTGTTTCATAAAACTTGTCATCAATGACAAGTTGCAATAACTGTTATAAGCTACTGAAATCCTTGCATCTGATTGGCTGAGAGCAAATTTGTCAGTAAAAATCACCAACAAAACACTTGATGAAACACCCCCCTGAAGTACTGCCTACTACAACCAACAGAATGAACAGAGAGGCAACCTCTTTTCTCTACAAAAATTTTCAAGGTGTGTGCATGTAGGATATTTGATAGGTCAAGAAGTTACTGGTGACATCTTTTCTGTTAAGATTTACGACTACCACCAAGGTCCCAGGGCAGTAGAACTTCCTCAGTTCTGTAAGTGTAGGTACATCCACACCACACCGGCTTCAGCAACGTTGCCCTGATAGAAGTGCTTGGGGAAACTCCCAAAGACCACTACTGTTTACCAAATCGTAATGATGGATACTATATCTAAAGCAATCTAATCAAGTTGCCAAATCTGTCCACTACTTTGAAAAACTCATTGAGTGTTCATGGAATACAATTACATGTATAACCAATTTTTACACTGCTACATGTACCTACCTACATGTACCTATGCATATACCACATCCCAGAATTATAAATCCAGCACTTCTCCATCTCATCTAAAGGCTTGGGAAAAGTTGCTTTTTATACCTTGTTTTGGATTTATTGTCAAAAGTTTTATATTATATATTTAGCAAAGAGTTGTACTCTGTGTCTCAAACACCAATATTACAGTTGCTTTGGCTGAGAGATTATTGCGCTGGTGTGGACTAGTTGATATTCTGGCGGCTTTACATCAAATGATACAGGTAAACTAGCGCCAGAAGATTTAACGACCCCCACCACTTCGCCAAAAGATTTACAGCTGTGTCCCAGCTCTCCCCGTCTCTCTCTCTCCCATTAACTTCTTTTACTGGGAGCTGAGTTTCACCTGATAATAATGGTGGGGTGTTGGAGATGATTTATGGTGGCTGTTAAAGGTAGTCTTAGATTCTGGGAACTGGTCAAGATGAAAATTAATTTTTCGAGAATCATCCAAATTTCACAGTGAAGAGTCACAACAAAAATTAATCAAATGATACCAGACAAACGACTTTGACAGAAGATGTAGGCAATGAAGATGATGAAATTGGGCTGAGAGAGGGCACTAATACATCACATAGTCCCATACATGCACATACATGTTTTAAGTTTACATTATTTTCCTTTACATTGTGTTGGTCAAAACAAGTCATATAATGCATGGTGGTTTCTCTTGAAATTCAGTTTTCTAACCACAACTAAAGATTTGCATTACGATATTGACTCATTCATGTTATTGTAGCCGTAGGAAAAGTCTGTTAGTCATTAACTGTTGGTAATTGGAGCTAATTACGGATATTTACTTTACCTCAATGAATTTACTCATCTATTCATTTCCGTGCATGCACACTCTCACTCTCTGTCTCTCTCCTTCTGTAGAACTAAGACGGGTGCTCCGACAGACATTGTACGCTCCTGTGACAATTGCTCCAGGTGTTAATTCAACAAAGATACAGGCTTACGGTGACGGTTAAACTTACAGTTGGGTTTTATCTAGGTTTAGGGTTAGGGTTAGGGTTAGGATGAGGGTTAGGTATAGTATTTGGTCCAGGGTTGAAGTTAAGAATTCAGCTAGTGTAGGATACCGACCGTGGGGCAATTGTGATGGAGCTTGTGCCGTACAACCCCGAGAGGATGTTCCAGGACAAGACTCTATTGCAGCAGTAGTAGTAGTAGGTCCATGATTGGAGAGATGAATTATGGATGGATGGAATGCGGTGTTTATTTGGGCTGGTTTGAAGAACTTGTTTGGCTCATATCACTGGATACTCCAATGGTCCTCTCAGAGCTACCAGGGCACACACCCCATAGGGGTCTGGGTCACCTTGATAGTCTATGCTGAGGGCCAGAAGGTCATTAAATCATATATGATTTTTTTTAGAGAGTTAACGCCCTTCTGGCTCTCAACAGACAATAGTACTCCTTGGATGGTAATGGCCTAAAACTGGAGACCATACTACTTCACTAGTAATACAGTCTGTTGTGGCTCAGAATCATAGCCGTGCTTTAACAAAGTCTGTAGACAATGCAAACACTTTCCTTTGAATGCTTGTTAATAGAGACAATTGACCACATTTTGTGGTTTGGCTCAATAACTTTTGATCCAGAGCTCTAAAAAATATACCAGATGCACGAGTAGAAAGAGCAAAATTTTCTGCACACACTTTGTCCATTTTTATTGCATGACCATATTGCGTTTGATGCCAGGAATTTTAAAAACAAGAATAAGCTCTGAGACCCTTAAATTGGCAACACATTGAGAGGTTTAAAATCATTGTTTTTCATCAAAATTGGCAATTTCTTTCAACTATTCAACCAATTTCTAACCATGTATATTGTTTTCAAAGACATTACACCATATTAGAACCATGTAGCACTAAAAGGAAAATATTATTGTTGCCAATTTGAAGAACAAAATGTGATCAATTTAGCCCTTAAATAATCCTTGTCCTGAAAGGGTTAATATATGAAAAGATTATTAAAAAAAAAAAATATCTAAGATTTTTGTGGCATTTTAGTCATGAAATAACAAAATATGCAACTGAATTTCTTCAATTTTCCTGCTGTATGATCATTTACTGCATTATGGCTTACAGTCATGAGTCAAGCTTTGTATACAAGGAAACAAGCTTGTAGTTGGTCCAGTATGATTCTATCCCCCCCCCCCAAAAAGTAAAGTGGTACGATTCCATTTTCCTATGAAAGTCGAGTGGTATCTCTCTTTAAGGTGTCCTCTGTGAGGTGATGGTTAAAGTATGCCCGCAGACCCCTCTCTAAACATAAATGAACATGAAGGGGGAGATGGTGTTACGCTGTTGTGTAGCTACCAAGACAGATTGTCAACAAATAACAGTAGTATCACTGACTGCCCCCATCTCTAACCCCCATTCAGACAAGAAAATGATCGTACAGCTGTACAAAAACTGTATAGCTATATACAAAAACTTAAGTTAGTTAAAAGCTGTATAGTTAGGCCTATATGATAAGCAATAACTTTTTTATAGTCTGAATGTCAGATGATGAAACAAAACATTGTATAAAGAAACAGAAGTTTGAGCATTGTTTCGAACAATAACTCAATAAAGAATCAGGGAATATCGTTGGGGTGAACACTGTATCGAATAAAAACTAGATGGGCGGGACTTCCAGCGAGCTCTCGACTGGTAATGACGACACTGCACGGCTCGAGGTCAGTGAGTTACAAGCAAAATCCAATAAAACTGCGCACATCTCCCTAACTAGTGTCTTTACACAAGGTTTCTTTATACGATATTCTTATCCTCAGTGTATGCCTCTATTGCTACAGGGTATGTGTTTCTATACACAACATTTCCTCTCTTCTGACAGTGGCTATAGGACAGGCAGAGAGATGACTGGGGTCAATTTCAGAATGGATTCTTGGAACATGAGTAAGGGCGACCGGTGAAATGATCACATAGTGACGGCGCTTCAACTCGCAACGATCCCGTCATCATTACGCCTAACAAATGAATGTAGACACCAGGGGAAAAATCTCCCAGGGAGTTTTTATGACAGGTTTTTATGACTGATTAAATTGTGCAAATTATCATTTAGGTTGAAGCATTTCATTTCTTTTGAATGATATACGGCACTTCAAAACAAACGATGAAAGCACCATAAATGTAGGCCTATACTCCTTGCACATCTTTTTCCCCCACTCCCTTCATATTTTCACAGTAGCATAGAGAAAAAGATTGGAAGAATACCAAATGAAATTTTAAAGTCAGTAAAAAAAAACCTACATGGAGTTAAATAACAGATATACTACATGTATAAAACCATTCACTTCATCGCAGCACACATGAAACTTTTGTGAACATCATGAGTGGCCCCAATTTGGGAAAGTTTGCAAAATAAAATGAATTACAACACTGAATTACAAAAATGGCCATTGTCAGCATTTTGTGAAAATTTCTCTTTTTATAGTAGTATCTACTTCACTCGACCATAATACAATGGGTTATTTTTCATCCCATTTTTGGAAGAGAGTGGGGATGGGTAGGTTGCTGTGCGTATGTGTGTGTGTGTGCGTGTGTTTGTGTGTGTGTGTATGGGGTGGGGGGGGGGGGTAAGGGGGCAGGCATTCGACATTGAACCTATCCCTAGATCTATCACTAGCTGGAATCTCTTGTTTTGTCCTCCTACCAATGCCTTTCAGCACTTCTTCAATATTGGGCCGTTGATAACCTCCCAAGCATAACTAGTTTTAATGGGAAAACCACCAACGACCCTACTAGTGTATCACCTCTGTGCTTTTAGCATCTATTAAGGCCCATATGTCTATGGACAGGTCTGGAATTACAGTAATGATGGGTATATGACTTCAGGACATAGCAGATTTAAAGGGAGTGTTCAGCACCATAAAATAGCAAAGTTTCCTTGCTTGTTGTCAACATTTAATCTCTTCAATGAAATCTAAGTTCAAAATTGTAATTTATGGTTAGAAATTAATGTCAAAATTTGTCAGTCTATTTTTTTCCCATGAAACTTGATTCAGATATTACAACATATGTGAATAAAACTTGTTTCAAAGCTTATTGTCCAAACAATGACTTTTCTTTCAGGCAACCTGCAATAAGAGTTCTTTTAAAAATCTTTAACAGACCATACATGTCATTTTCTTAAATTTGTACCAATTATCCTCTCAATAATGCACACATAAAAAAAAAAAAAGAAATCAGCAATGCTGATATCAAGTTAATACCTACACTACTGCATGTTTGCTCATCACTTCCTAAACTTCAGCTCTTATGGCAACCTCATGCCCACCCTACCCCCAATTTTTCAAGAGAAGGTTGCATTCTGGGAAAGGTGAAAAATAACCTGTGAACTTTCTTATTCTTAAATTTCAGGTACAGCTAATAAAGTAGACCACAACCTTCTAAACATTCACTTCTCTCAGACACTGGAATATGACAGGAAACAGCTGAAATGTTCGGGCCGAACATGTGTGTGCAGTCCCATATATATATATATATATATATATATATATATATATATATATATATATATATATATATATATATATACCCATTTCTGTGTGCAGTGCATATGCTTTTCAGTGAGATTGGGTCAATTTCTTAGCATTTTGATGATTTCCAAACCTCACAGTGTACATTGATTCTTATGTGGACATGATCAAACTTTTCAAATTGCTTTCAGACAGTTTCTTTCACAATGACCAGAACTCAACTTTACCTTCCACAGAACTCTCTCCAGCATCAATTCAAGCTGCAAGAAAAATGGTAATGAATATTTTTGCATCTGCATGCACTCGAAATAATGCTTATTATTCTTCCATACCCTGAAAAAGAATCCATATTGATTAATTTGCGAAATGAAGAAAACAAGGGAAAAAATTGCGGTTGGGAAAGGATAGAATATTAACCACGTCATCAAAGACGTATCTGAAATGAAAAATTGTACCAATGTCGTCATTGCGTGAACGAATACAGGGTAGCCTCCGAGAGTGGGCTAATGAAAACCTCATTATCTATTGATGACTATGATCAATGATTCAAATGACAGTCAAAGGCAATTATTCAGCCCATGTGCAACACTGGCTCATCAAAAAAGAACAGCTCTGATCTCATTAATCAGTAGATTGCATCGTGTTTTTTAGCTACCAACGGCATTGAGGGTATTGCCGTGATGAATGGTACTTCATTATACCTCCAGTGCTAACTGAGCGTCTAAAGACTTACGTGTCCCAATATTAGAATAACAAAAGTGACGTAGGAATAGAGGACGTCTGATTATGGATGAAGTTGGAAAGGTGGACGTCCTTTAGATGGGTCATAGTAAAATCCATTGATACAGTTATCAAGAGGAAAGTAAACATACCGTCGACATTTCCCCTTGTAGGTGCAAAGTTACATGTGGGTTTTTAAATTTCATGCTGAACTCTTATCAGTCTTGCTCAAGTTACAAACTCATACATCTAAGAGGATCCAGAGAAATCTAGATGTAGAAAACAATTAATTACTAATTATTCTCAGAACCAACTTATTGACCAGTAGCTCTTTCAAATGACCATCATGGGGAAGACTTTCTTAATTATCAAGATCAGAATTGAACCAACTGAGCTAAAGCTTTGTTATAACTGACCTTTTTTTCTTTTTCCTTGACAGACACTAGCAAGTAAATGAGTGGCAATGATTACTTTTGAACATAATTAACAAAGCTGCTGCTCACAGCTAGAAGGGCATTAACTCATATAATTTAACACAAGATTAACACCCTTATGACTCTCAACAATCACTATTGCTACTTGAACAAGGTAGTATGTAGAATTGTAGATCACGTTGCTTCAATATGATGCCACGTGATCTGGGGGAGCTCTGCTTCTGTTCATTCCTTTGACTTTCTTACAAAAATGATTGGTGGGCGGATAAATGATATTGAATCTTTCGCTGCCGCTGTGATTTTTCTTCAGGAATGAAAGCAAGACAGCAACGTGGCCATAAGGCTTTTATATGGTATCTCCCAGACATCAAGATTCTTAATTTCTTATGTGCGTTCATCAGTTTTATATATAAATATAGAAGGTTATCAGTAACGGAAGAAAAAGACAAAAACTAAAAACATTTTATGGCATAGTTTGTACAAATGATTGTGCCTACTGGTAGGCCTATGGATATGATTCGAATTTGATAATGGAAAAAAAAATAGTAGTAATCAATCTTACACTTCTCAGACTAATGAAATAAGCCATACCATGTGTCACTATATTCAATTGTAACCTGCTCGAGTGAAAGTCGAAATTCAGTGCACATATAGCCAAGGAGGTACTAGGCAAGCCTAAAATAATGCTCTATAAAGTCCGCCGCACACTATCTGACTGTGATCTGACTTTCAAAGAAGTCAAAATTACATTTGATATTGAAATTTAAACAATCATATTTTTCTTGAAGGAGATTCTCAATAATATTGCAAATACTACAATCAACATTTTTGTCCTTCGAATCGTAGGCAATCGCATGAGTGGTCTGACGTCACTACGATTTGGAGCCGATTTGGCTTTTCCTCCTAAGGAAGGTAATTTTACCTGCAATGGGTAGATAGATCATTTTGGCCAAGACTGACTGCATAAAAATGAATCACTGAGAAACACTCAAAAAAAAATTCTAGAAGACAACATGGAAAGGACATGAAACAATGTTGCCATCCGTTCAGTGTTGCCTTCGACAGCCTTCCCTCAAATACAGGCATGAGAAACTTTATGACACAAGACAGATGACAACACAGTAGTTAGGTCAAAGTTGAAAGGTCATGACCCAAGATTCCATAACATACTCAGGGGATAGCAAGTCCTGTTGCTTGGCTTATTTTGAGACTTTCCATGCTATGAAAAGAGTGAGGTTCCTGTTGAAAGAGGTGGATAGTCATATACAACTAGAACTGTACGTGCGTGTGTATGTTGAGAATATTAGACATGAAATTTTGGACTTGCCCTTGACAATCAAGCAACACTGATCATTGGTTTGATTCGTTTTTGTTTTCTAGAACTGAAAAGGAGAAAAAGGGAGTCATGCAGGCCTATATTATCAGTTCCTTTATCAAAGTATGATTAAGACTTTAGTTATTGCGAGACGCTTTAGGTACAAAATTATAAGCATGAAGGAACAGATGACTATCAAACAACCAAGTTTTTTTCTTTTTTCCCCAGCAGAACTTCAAAGAAAAAAAAAGGCATCCCTTAAAAGAAATATTGGGGCCTTTTCTGTGTTATAGAGGCATATATGTCCTGAACCCCCACAGAGTATCAGAACTGCTATCAGATAAGGCTACACCATTCATTCAGAAAGAAAGTAAAATGAGAAATATTGTCCGACATGAAAATAAGATAGCATTACATCCTTTTAACTGGAGAAAACACATTGAGAGAACACCAACATCCTCTAGTCTAGCTAGCTAGCTATCGCCACTATCAAAGTGATAGAGCAGAGAGTGCAGGGTGGAGGCCAGTGCCCGACACGAGATGAGACGAGTGGAACTATGAGGAGGCAAGAGGAGAGCTATCACAAGACCCTCTCCAACCGACCACTTTCGAGGCTCATTTTCAGCCCTTACTCCGCATCTTGCTGCCTCCAGTATGTCTACACATCAACGTCGGAACGAGATCCAGTGCCTCTTTTATTTTCCGATCACGTTTTGGCACCTCTTTTCTCGCCAGCTGACGGCTTTTCGTGAGGATTCTCTGAGGAGCTACCTCTCGGATGGGTCGTTGACTCGAACCACTCATGAAATGTGACATAAGACCACAGCTTGGAGGGGCACCAAGGAAGCGGATGTTATGTCCTTTTGTCGCTAACAGACCTTGGCTTTCCACGAGTGATAGCATGTCAAGGAACTCAGAAGGGCAAATGCAGTATATACATATATATGTGCATCTTGTAAGGGCATCACTGATCAACATGTCCGTAAATGATTCAAACATTATAACAGCTATTCGATATCTTGAAAGACTTCACCTGTATGAATGACATTATAAAATTTCTTGCACTCCTAACTTCAACCAGATCTATTCAGTACCTTGAAGTGTACCAATCACCTGAAAAAATAATTTGTGTACAGCTAGAGAGTATAAAATCAACCTCAAAGAACTTTGTCTGGTATTCTATAGGTCAACAGTCAATAAGTATGAAGGAAATAAAGGATAACATGAAAATGCTCGCGCAAAACAGAACGCAGAGTTTGGTTCCGCGCGAGCCTTTACCTCAGGCAAGCGCGTACGGGTGCGTCAAGTAGTCTACTCACGAGTCGCTTTTACGCTGATAGAGAGTGTGATTAAAATTGCAATATCTCTTTATAGAATTAATATTCGAAGCCCGTATTTTGAATATAGCATAACAACATGCAACCTCTAACATACAGAGCAAAATTATTGTTGGTGATTGGTACCCTTTAAAATACCCCAACAGAGTATTTGTAGTGAATGTATTAGTCTTGTGCATGGGATGTGTGTTACGAATAGGAAACATACTTCCTGAAAAATCAATATGAAATTTTCAACTGGAGAGCTTTTGAACGCTTTTTGAATGCTTTTGAAAATACATTTCAGTAAATTCTTCTGAGCTTTAAAATTTTTGTCTTTATAAATCAGAAAGAAAGATGACTAAACCTTTTTCACACGGTGTATGCAATGAAATTTTTAAGGTCTGTATGTCTATAATTTTGGGAGGACCCCTGGAAGTGTCAAGCCCTGCTGAACTGGGCCCTCTTGCATAAAAAGCTGCGTTTAATCGCAACTAAAAATATTAAACGCAAGTCCCAGATACGCGATCCTGATTGGTTGAAAATCAAGTTGCGTTTAATTCTGTACGAAACTTATTCTGCAAGAAGGCCCTGGTCAGTGTTGCCTCACGCAGTGCCTAAAGGATGTTGAGTTATGAGACAGGCATGTTGAGAATGTAGCATGAATTATGTACCTATCTTATTCATCCCTCACCCATAACTCCAACCTCCCCTTTCACATGGAAAATTATTCATTAGACCCATTTACAATGCGGCACAAACACTGCAATTTTAATAACATTGTAATTTTAATGACATTGCATTATCAATAACATTCCAATGTTACAGTGGAAGTTGCTAAGTTACGTTGTTTCGTGCAAAACATTGTGATTTATGGACCACAGTGTAATAGGGCTGAAGTATCAAACTCTGTAGCTCGGTAAATAATCAAATTTTGTCTTGGTGAATGGGATAGAATGTAGTGAGGCTTCATGCAGTCATATGGCATACATACATTTAATATATTCCTATGATATAATCCTATTCCTTTGGTGTAAAGGCCTTGTTCATACTTAAATCCATAAACAGTCTTTAAAAAAATCCTGTCAAAGCAGAATCACATGACATAAGCGCAGTTCGCTACATTTCGGTATCTAAATAGCATAAAGATCAGTGAGTATACAGGCAGGGGCCTTTGTTGCGCAGCAATTTTTTCATCCACACTATGCATTCATTTATTAAAGAGTAAACTGGTTTCTAATTTGCCGAATTGTACTTTTAAAGGTAGTTTGCTGTACTGATGTGTGAAGGAGGCTTGAGGAATCCTGACAGGGGTCAGGTCATCAATAAACCATCTTTCCTAGTGACCCTTACCATTATCTCTGACAGTCTCATCTTCACCTGCTCAAGGTGACTGTACTTCAAGTAAGGGTCTCGCTTTCACCCACCAGCTTCTCAATCATCTTGAACTGCATGAGGGTTATCGGTCTTTCTATACACTCGTACATGGGGAAGATTTGTACAAAGAAACGATGTACAGCAGAACCTCAATGCAACAAACTCCTTGGAACCAAAGAAATTACGTTATAGCGTAATCTTTCTATATGAGGCTAAAAAACAGTAGAAAACAAACAAGTGGGACCAGCAAAATTGTTAATGAGAGTTTGTTGCAACAGTGTTTACTATAACAAGGTTCCACTGTATAAAGAAGCACAGGCGATACGCGTACTTCAGAAGGGGCAAACATACAAGATACTATTGTATAAATTAATGTTGTATAAAGGAATCTCTTGCTAGAGAAATGTGCTGTTGTGTACAATTCTCATACTATACGACGACGACGTTTACGTGGCCTGTAAACCAACAGATACAGGACAGAGAAAGAAAGAGAGAGAGACAGAGAGCGAGAGAGAAGGATTTGACCCTGAGTAACCCTCATTCTTACTGAAGACTTGTTTCTTGATGAAGGGTCAAAGGCCTATCTTCTCTGGTCTGTCTCCCAGACTTCTTGGGCGCCTTCTACTTCGTGACAGCACTAGAAATTAGTGTCTCAAGCTGATAAAAGAGCCCCCTTCATACAGGCGAAAATGTAATACCAAATGATGATGCTGTATCTTTATGCTAAGCAATAAAATTTTGTTTGTAGGGATGAATCACAGGGATACAATTGCTAGGAAAGCAATGCATGGCTGAACGGTGCTATCAACATTATTTTGGACGAGAATGGTACGGAAAAAATAATAACTGCACAGCAACGTGAATGCTGCATTGAGCCCTTACTATACTGGGCACTGTAAAGATAGAGAGAGAGAGAGAGAGAGAGAGAAAGAGATAATCAATGGAAAACAAATTTATTTCATAAACTTTTCATTCTGTTTGAATATAGGCCTACAACAACTACAATATAGCAACACCAGCCATGTGAATATCCATACAAGTTTACAAAACTTTGAAGATTCCTTATGCAATGCATCCCTACAACCCAATCCCTCTTCTTGGAAAAGGTCCATAGTTTTTTTCCCACAAGCTTTCATAATTTCCACAGGCGCAAGAACAAGAAAAATTTGATTGAGAAAGATTTCTCTATAGATCATTCACAATTCTAATCCTTATTGCTCGCTTTCACCTGCTCTGTGCTAAAAACATCATCCAATCAATATCATTTTCCCTTAGAGTTGAGAAAGCAAAAGTCAGAGGTAAATCAGAACCTTGCCCAACATCACGGAGGAGGCTTGAAGATCATATACAAGTTGCAGATGACTTTTGATCTGCCTGGAGTCTGGAATCCACAGACTACATCCTCAAGTACTCATGTCTTGAGGGCTCCATGGCATTTAGACTGAAACGGGATCTCTGGCTGGTGTAGGGATTGGGGCCCCCAGCATGGCCCCCGCTAGGGTGCCAGACTGGATGAATGATTTCTTCGACTTCTAATTCATGACTGAATGAAAAGATGCCAATGAACTTGTAGCCTGACTTCGAGGCTATGCAAGTTTGGTTTCCCCCTGTAGAGGGTCGAATATGGAGTTTTGAATGAGGAGACTGGTAAACCCAGAAACCTTTGTGAAATGACATTTTTGTGAGCAGTCAACAAAGGCTATTTTTGCAGTGAGAAACTTTTCGTAAATCTCAATCATTCACAAAATTCATTAAAGTCTGATATACATGGAAGTATCTGGTTTAAAAGTAACTCACTTCCATCTAGAGTACATGTAGGATATGGATAGTTGAGCACCTGTGATTAGTCTATACGTATATGGGCACCTAAAAAGGGAGAATTGAATTGCGAATCGAATATGTGAATGGGCCTAATAATAGATGGATTCTGGAAGAAGGCAGAGAGATACCACAAAGTTTTGACAGCAGGCTACGTTGTCCTCTGCCGGTGGCCGGAGCACTGTTTACATTAGAAAGTGCATTGCATACATATGGATGAATACAACGCAGTGACGAGTGGCGACTATGCGCTTTCAAGTCTATTTATACAAGCTGAATGAAATTAAAAAGGGCAGTGTCCACATAATGTCTAACTTCACATTACAGTTAAACCAGATAAGAAATTTATGTAGGCTTCGTGGTTTTTTTGTCAGTGTAGAGCAACTAATTTTTAAAAACAAATTTGGTTAAAAAAATCATTCATAATAATTTGAGAATCAATGTCTTGTCTGAGAGAATCTTTACCAGCGAATTAGCCCACTCCATGACCAAAATAGGGAGCTATTTCATAAACAAGCCCTAGTCTAGTCTAATATCCCAAGCGCAACAGTGACGTAGCCTGCTATTGCATCCTTACTGCGGATTAGCCCAAGCTAATGAGTAATTTATCTTCATGAAACTTGCGATGAAACAAGTTTTGACAGAAGTGCCAACAAAATTTTGCCTCTTTTCTTACATGTACATGTAGGATGATGGATGTTACGTTATCAGGATTCCAAGAATCCAAATACTTCCCCCCTCTTTTTTTTAAGCACGAAAAATCTCAGTTGATCGCAAGTCTAATGGTGCAAAATCTCGGAAAAACACCTGATCTTCTTAACAAATGATAGCTCCTTCAGGCCTTATGAAACAACAGATTAATGATGATGATACTGTCATCATACAAAAACATTTTGTAACACACTGCTGCAATGATGACCACAAACTTGACGAAGAAAAAATGACTGCAGAATGTCCTGTCATAATAAAAGATACATGAAAGGACTATACTTCAATAGAGCTAACAACCCTTGATAAGCCTCTTTGGCTTTTGGTAATCCCTCCATATTCGATTATTATATATATGTTGTTTTTTTTTTCCTTATTGTCAATTGTCACAAAATGTTTTTATCATGCTTGTATTTGTTCTCATTTGTATTTTTCATGTTGTTTTTATCTTTTGAATTTGAATATGGAAATAAATGAAATGAAAAAAAAGAAAAGAAAAGTAACTTCAAACTATCTGATAACTATTTCCCCTTATCTTTAATATATGGTATCAAATTGTATTCAATAATTCAAATCTGAAAGGTGAATTCTAAAAGGTGCTGCATATCATTCTATGATATCGTCTGTTGAGAGCCAGAAGGGTGTTAATGTATATGAGTTAACCAACGCCCTTCTGGCTCCAAACAGACGATACCTATCAACAGCCAGGACATTTAAGTTTTTATAACCATACTGAAAATTAGCTAGTGTCTCTCTTTCTTTCAGCAGATGATATTCTTTATTCAAACTACCTGAAACCTGAAGTGGGCTCTACTATCTTTCAAAGACAAGAAGAACATATCAATGTAGATCCGTAGCAGGAAACAGAGGAGATAGCTACTAGCTGGCGAGACTGGTTGTTGAACCCGATTGTTCTTTGCGGGTCAACAAACTACGGATATAAAGCAATACCAAGAGAGAGATAACTCTATGAGTTACATATCTCTCCAAAATATGAAACAGAAATCAGTTATATTTTTACTATGATACTGAGGAATTGCAGGAAAAATGTCAGTGATAAATAATTTTATTTTTTCTAGAGAAAATACATGCTATCAAGGTTCCACTTGACATTTTCAAGTGAGCAGTAAAGTGGGAGAATTGCGTGGGCACACCTATCAAGAAATACTTGACAAACCATATTGAAATGCTTTCAGAATGATACAACATAAAGAGTTATGAAAATGACTACCGGTATTTGTGTTAAAAGAAATATTTCGCAAAAAATATTCCTTGGTTCTAGACACATTTTCTCAGTCAGGTGGATTTTGACTCCCCCCACCCCCCCCCCCCCCCCCCCAGTCATCATGTGACTAATTACTGCTCGCTATTATTATGATAGGAGAGTTATATGAACAATATGAATCACAAAATAAGCCTTATCCAACCAATTCCACTTTCTTTCTCAGTGATTTGCTGACTGGATTCGATTGACCACAACAATAGTTGCATATTTTCTCAATGAATAATAATAATATCAATGCGCTGTTTGTAGAACAGGTCAGTGTCTTGTTCAAGGCTAGAAAGCTGTAAAAGCCATTGTCACCAAAATCTGTCTGGGTCTGGTTCTAAGAATTTGCAACAAAGAAAGTGCTGGCAGAGAGTCAGAAACAGGGAGGGAGAGAGAGAGAGAGGAAGAGAGAGAGAAAGGGAGAGATAATAGAGTCTGAGAGGAAGACAGCGAGATAGAGAAGTGACAGAGAAAGACAGAATGACAGAGAGAAAGAGGGAAAAAGACAGACAGAAACAGAGACAGAGGGAGCAGAGAGAGACAATGTGAGAGAGAGAGAGAGAGAGAGAATCAGACAAGATAGAAAGAAATACAATGGGAAACAAATAGAGTGATTGCATTGTCTGTGACTGCATTGTCCTTTTTATCATCACACCAGGTTTTATTTTATTATTTTTTTTTAAGACTAAAAATTACTTGAGTGATTTCTACATTATAATCTGACAGTTTCTTGGCTCTAAATGTCTATCTGGAATATAAAACAGAATGACGACACATTTAGCTCACAAATGATAAATGGATTTCAATACACTGCACTCTTGTTGAAGCAAGGTCAAGTTTACAACAGTTCATTCCCAATAAAAAAGGATTTTGCCATCTACACCATTTTTGAGAATATTCGGCACAGAGCTTTTTTTCTTTGACCTCTTCAAAAAAGTACTCAGAAGTGATACTTTACAAATAACTAAACAAAACAAACATGCCAAGGAACTGCTTCTTGATGCACCACTCTGCTTCTCTTTCACAGTAACAACAAATGCCAAACTGTATAGGTGGGACTGTATGCTGATCAAACTGTAGTCCTTTCCCTGATATTTTCAAAACAAGGCAGAGGGGTGAATGAACTGGGGGGCACATGAACGTACGGCCCCCTCCCGAGTTCAGAATTCCGCACCCCAGCTTCCGCATAACTCCCATTTGACTCCTTGTAACCTCCATCATGATGCAAAGATCAACACCTTGGATAATAATCATTAGAAAGACATTAAGACAAACAAACATTTTCAATTTCAAAAATTAAAATACCAGGAAATCTTCACAGCTACGTAGGTCTCTTCGTTGCTTCCCCACAAGTAACTTACTCTTCTGTATCCGTATCCCAGACAAAATAACTGCAAAAACCTCTATAAAAAGACTGCTATGGAGAAGAGTATTACTATCATGAGGAATGATATATGCAAAATGATTATATTGACTTTCAGAGTAGATAATGTTGTTCTGTGTTTAATTATTTCTATTTGGAATAATTATGCACAATGATAATTAAGGATAAATTGAATAACAATAAAGAATAACTATCTTTAGCCCATATCATTCTACGATACTGAATCAATTACAGTCATATTCATGGTCACAGAATTTATAGGATGCTAAAAGAAGGATATCGTCTCATCTACTTGCCTATGCCATTTTTGATGGAGCACTCTGCTAATATCACATGCATCATCTTTTTCTCTATTTTAATTGGGAATATGCATCATTTTTGCCAGGAGATGATGATGAAGCGGTGTGACCTTGGCTGGGAGGCTCCCGAGACCATTGAGATCAGATCAGGCATGAGATGTATAAGGCTGAATGCAGGGAAGAGTGAGTGCCCAGTTCGCACTAAGCATACTTTTCGTGAGAAATAACTTCCAGAAAATCATATTCTTGAAGATATGGCATCAGGCGTGAGATGTGAGGCTGGATGCAAGAAAAGTGAGTACCCTGTAGGCACACAGAATTATTTTCACAAGAAATAGCTTCCAGAAAACTGTCTGTCTGGAGATATGGTATCACATTTGCGCAGTCGATCATTTTAACATATTCCCACTTTTAAAAAATACCAAAAAAATCTATGTCAGGCTAAATACACAACTGGGTTTGTGAACAAATGACTGTAAAATTCAGAAAAACCCACACATTTAAAAATTATTCTATGAGATATAGTAGGATTTCCTTGTTTTTGATATTCTCACAATAACTCTCCTAATAAAAGCTAGTGTTGGCAAAATTACTGGTACTGGAAATCACTTGGTACTTTATTATTAAAGATATCAAAAGTAAAGTCCCAAAGGAAGAAATGGACTCCTTAACATTAGGCTTCCTAACTTATACATTCACTTTGCTCCAACTAGTTTAGAGGAGAAATTTCCTCTTTTCATTTCATGTTTCCATGGGAAACACTGGTGATAACACAGGGGAGAGACTTGGAGACCTCGCCAATTTCTTATAAAAGACAGCATTTTTTCATTGCAAGTGGGAACGAACTCACATGAACTTGGACATGACCTTTATCGCCACTGCACCAGGACTTTTTTCTTGACGTCATTCACAATCAATTTTTAGCACATTGCACTCAAGAGCAGATATAGGAGGCTTTACATAGACCAAATGAGCTGACCTTCAGAGCCATATACTAGTATGTCTTATTTCAATGTCAAAATTGGCCAGTGGATGGTCTGATAGCATTAGCAAGGCCTGGGAAAGGCACAGGTGGGGCAGTAGATGTATTAATCTTTCCATAGATGGTTAAATTCATAGGCCTTCATACACGCAGAGGGAATAAATAGCAGCAACATCAAAATGAACAAAGTATGGAAACAGCTTTCAACATAAATTTTCCTATATTTTCCTATATATATAAAAAGTTTAAATACAATTCAAACCAGTTATGTAATAATGATACTGTTATTATCATTTTTCGTTTTGTTGCTGATTGGTTCAGATTTTTAAAACTGGTATCAATCTCAATGCTTTATATTGTCTACTGTATATAATTTTTGTGAAAACATTGTAAATAATTGTAAAATATTATGGTAATCCCCAATAGCTGTTCTGGTGACATGGGATTGATAAAGTATTATCACTGTGAAATAGTTTTCTAATCTGCAGGTGTAATCAACTATCCACCTTGATTTATTTTAAAGGGCCAGAAGAGCATGTGACTCTATATAAAATTGGCATGAGTTAATGCTCTTCTTCATCTAGCAGATGATGTGATGCCATGCTCTACATTATGGTGTATGACACACCAAACACAGTATCTTTTGCACATTATGTAGGTTGCTTTCCCATTAAGTCAAGTTTACCTGCATATGTATGCATGAACATGAGTGAAATGTTTCAGGTGCTTTTACATCCTGAAGGGCTATCCTGAAGGGCTATCCTGACAGTGCTTTCACATCTGTGGAATAAAACATGAATGTCGGTAACTCATAAAACATCTGTCCCTCCAGATCTGCTCTGTTACGCTTCCACTGGAGTCTAATTTAAGGCGGTGGATAATTAAAATGAGACTGAACTCTGCGCGAAATCAAACATAGCCACGCAGCGTCACACTAAGATGGTTCCTGCGACGACGCTTTCTCTTTCTCTGTGCGTCACCTTGAAGCGTAATCACTCTTGGCCTTCCCCCTCGCTCCTTAATAGCGCCGCCGAGGAGCGTGACGATGATGCGCAAGGCAGAGAGCGGCTCGTTGCTTTACCACCGGGCGGTTGTAGACTGGCTGACGAGCTCACGTCAACCAATGACGTGTGCTCATAAAGATGTGAAAAGCTGGATCACTGATAACACAGATAATCCCAGCTCTGATTGGCGCTCTATTAGCTTTAAAGATAGCTTTCAAGACATTCTCAAGATCTGATTTATCCTCAACTAGCTATGAGGATATTTCAAAGGAAATCTATCGTTTTTCCCTTTGACCCATCTCGATGCATCATCATGAAACACCATGTATATTCATCAACCCTTATCTTGACCAACACTTTACGTTTAAAGATAAAGTTGAGTTCTGGTCATGCAATTTCATTTTGCGAGAAACTGTGTCAAAGCATTTGATCATGTCTATTATAAGAATTGGTGTATACTGTGGGGTTTTGGAATCATCAACATGATAAGAAATTGACCCAGTTTCACTGCAAAGCGCATGCACTGCATACGTAAATGGGTATATGGGACTGCACACACATGACTGTGGCACGAATGTTCGGCCTGAACACTTCAGCTACTTCTTGTCATATTTCGAATATGAGGGCATTTGACGAGCAATCTTTTTAGTGGACATTTCTACTACGGTGTTCTTCCAAACTGACATAAAAAGAATGAGAAAGCTCGCAAATTAATTTTCACCTTTCCCAGAACTCAACTTTCCCTTTAAAGAGAAGGTCGAGTACAGGTAAGGAGAAAAATGATTTAGGCTATAAGATTTCTCATTCACTTTTATTCCTATGTGAAGGGCATTGTTGTATCAATGTCACATGAAAAGGATAGCACTTGAAGTGCTCTCATATTCCAAACATGACTAGATATATTCAAAAGCTCAGGACCAAATTTCAATGCCTCATATGACTGTGTGTAGTCGCCCATATATACCCGTATCTGTATGCTTCACTTTTTGTGATTTTCAACAAGATCAAGTCAATTTTCT
Source organism: Heliocidaris tuberculata (assembly GCA_025618425.1). Classification (NCBI taxonomy): domain Eukaryota; kingdom Metazoa; phylum Echinodermata; class Echinoidea; order Camarodonta; family Echinometridae; genus Heliocidaris; species Heliocidaris tuberculata. The sequence continues at coordinate 18,056,630 of CM046837.1, forward strand.
TTATGATTTTGATGATTTTAAGATCAATCAATACACACTCATTCTTATTGACTACATAACAAACCCAATATATGAAGCTTCTCAACCCATTCCCCACAGAATTCGCTCATTCCCATAGGCTTAATACTGAGCCCTGTTTCATAAAGACTTGTCATCAATGACAAGTTGCAATAACTGTTATAAGCTACTGAAATCCTTGCATCTGATTGGCGGAGAGCAAATTTGTCAGTAAAATTCACTGACAAGACACTTGATGAAATGCCCCCCTGGAAGCACCCGGTTTTCCATAATTAATGGGTTAAAGGGAAGGTTGAGTTCTGGGAAAGGTAAAAAATAATTTTTGAGCTTCTCATTCTTTTTATGTTAGTTTGGAAGATTATCAATAGTACATGTAGATATGTTCCCTGAACAGGATTGCTCTTCAAATGCTCTCACATTCATAATATGACAAGAAGCAGCTGAAATGTGCAGGCTAAACATTTGTGTGTAGTCCCATATACACATTTCTGTGTGCTGTGCATGTGACTCTCAGCAGGATTGAGTCAATTTCTTAACATTTTGGTGATTCCAAAACCTTACAGCATACACCAATTCTTATGTGCTATATAATCAACCTTTCCCAAATTTGCTTTGAGACGGTTTCTTTCACAACTCAATCTCATGACCAGAACTCAACTTTATCTTTAAATTTCTTTAACGACGGAATCACATGACCAGTACCAAACATTACATTTGGGGTAATCCTCACCCACTCCAGTAGGTTCCTGGCAAAAATCAGTTACATGTAATTAGCTCTATAGAGGTCAAGTGCAACTCATAGAGACATATTAACAGGCTTGCTGGGTCCGCGATTCTAATTTCCCTGACTGTGATACCGCAGTACGTCCCCACGTGATTCCCAGGGAGATGATTGGAGGCGATGTGCGGTATCAGGAAAAGGAATTAGCTTGCCGGGGAGATGACCTTTTGTCTGCTAGATCTCGGGTAAAGACAACCCACTACCCCCCATTTGCAATTGGTGAATTCCCTGTTAGTTTCTGTTACAGAGAATGGTGACTTCTTGTCATGTGATTGTACTGTGAAAAAAAAAGAAGATATCTCTCAGAGTTACTCAGAATGGCTGATCAGCTAGTACATCAGACAAATAGTGTATTGTGAGGTTTTGGAATCATCAAAATGATAAGAAACTGACCAAATTTTGCTATAAACCACATAGAGTGGTAGGCACAGCACGCAGAAATGGGTATATGGGACTACACATGCATGTGGCCTGGAAATTTTGTTACAAAGTTTTAAATCACTTCTAGTCATACTTCAAATAAGAGGGCATTTGAAGAGCAATTGGTGACATTTCTAGTGATCATCATATTCTTCCACACTAACATAAAAAGAATAGGAAAGCTCACAGGTAATTTTTCATCTTTACCACTTCTCTTTAAAGGTGAACTTGGATTCTCGTAAAGAATGAGATTGTTTTTTGCAAGAGAAGCTGTCTTTTAAACATGTATGTGATCTTGTAGTGAACAAGAATAAAAATAATACTGCAGAGTTGGTAAAGCAGCAACATGTCACCATAATTGCAAAAACTTGCTGATAACTTCACAACCTGGAAAACACTAACACAGATGCAGACATGTGGGACAATACTATCTGTATGGTAGTTGTATCCAGGGCATGCTGAAATTTCTATGCTATCATTCAAATTGTATTACTAGTACTGTGCTTGGTAGATATGAATTTGTAATTTCTGACGTGCAATGCATGATTCATTGGATTTCATGATACAAATTATAAGTATGCACAGATGTGAATGTAGGTCATATTTGCAACAGTTGAAAGCTAGTATGCATGCTAGTTTACTATCATACAAGCTTGTGATCAGTTTCACAGGATGATGGGAAAATCAAAAACTTTAGAATGACTTCAAAGAGGAAATGATAATCTCACAAGTTTTTCTGATGGACTCTTACACTGGCATAGCCTACAAAATTTATTATCTGGTATTACTATTAGGCATTTGGACTTTGTTCGCTTTCGGTAATCGGTCCAATTGGTTGAAACGCTTTATCATCCAGCATTGACAGCTTCGCGAGATTGTCAAGATTTATCAGACCTTTTATCACTCCTTTGAAGATATGAATAGAATAAATATATCAATTTAATAAGGAATACAATGAAAGGAACAATCTACATATGCTCAAAAGGGATAGCTCCATCCAAAAATTGATTTGTACTTCATGACCTGCTCCAAGAGAAACAATTCAGACATTTTATGTTTATTTTTTCATTTGCCAATAAAATAATTAAGTTCTGCCATACTATACATATGACCACAGACCTACACACACACACATATACATGTATATATATCTTCAATCCATTCTATGATATATGACTTTCACAGACCACTGAAGTGGTCCTTACCTTGCCAAATGGCATCATTGATTTGAAATTTAATATCATTTCAAATCGGTTTCATTGTCTGAATAGGTGTCTGCGTTGCAGACTGACTGATCAAGTTGTCATGGTATGTAACAGTGAAGGACCCGGGGTAAAAACACAGGTGGGTTGGCAACTGTTGCTGGTGGTCTGACTGCATGTTGTGGTATGGGGCGTATACAGTAGACCTTGCCATAATCATAGTGGTAACCTCTCTTTGAAGGCAACCTGTCTATAGTGGTCGCTATATTACCTCACTGTTGGCAGAAAAATGTGTTGCAGTAGTGAAAGTGCCTACAATTAATCATGTGCTCAAAAAGAATTTGTTATAAAGATGAAGGACAATGTGAATGTGTCTCTATTGAGGCAAGGGCTGACATGAAGTAGGGTCTAGATGCACTGACAGATATGGTAAATAGTATGGCTCAACAATGAAAAAAAGGATGGAACAGGAGAGAGAGAGAGAAACACACAAAGACATACACAGAGAGAGAGAGATAGAGAGAGAGGATTGAAAGAGATAAAGATAGCAGAGAGGGCAAGAAATAAAGAAAGAATCGAATAGAGCAAGAAAGAGAAAGGAAAGAGAGCGAGAAATAGACCCAGACAGAAAAAGCCTGAAAGCAAGCAAAACCCAGAACAGACAAAAATAGAGAAAGACAAAGAGGGAGAACAGACATGGAGGCAAGGTGAGAGGGAGAGAGAGAGGGAGAGAGAGGGGGAGAGAGAGAGAGAGAAGGAGAAACTGACAGAGAGACAGAGGGAGAGAGAGAGAGAGAGAGAGAGAGAGAGAGATAAGAGCAACACAAGAAAAAGGAAAAGTCCGCCTTTCTCCATGATGGCTATCACTTCCTTCCCCGCTGGGTAATTAGCGATCCGGTCGCTGAATTGCTGTGAGAGGCGATTTTGCTTTCATGCATTGCTAATGTGCAGGTCTGTCGGGCTCGTATCGCAAGAGACGAACGAGGATGCACGGCAGAGAGACCTCGATACTGTCCTCCTCCCGGACCCGGCCACTTCTACAGAAAATTCACTTTGAATTGATTTTCGCCCCTCGTCTCCTCACTGCCTCCAGTTTGAAATCTCATTGCTTTTTGCCATCATTTAAAAATCACTCCCTCACCCATTCCACTTTCTAACGTACTGTTCTCACCACCAATACTGATATTTTTGATTATCTGAAACAGGATTTTTGTTGTCGACAGTATCTAACAAATGTTTGCCAAATGACGCATTTGTTTATTAAATGCTTTGCATTTCTTTCAAATATTATGGTGTAGTTGCACAATTTCACTGTATTTCAAAACACAGGCTCATAGAAATGACTGAATTTTAATGATGAAATAGAGCATGCTTAGCATGAAATAGTGTCTGCATTTCAAGACTAACTCATCCCTGTACCTAACCCAGCTTTTGGTGAATATTTCTCTCAAATGTATTCTTTTATCATCTGGGTCAAGCAGTCCTTCATGACCTGTATAAGGTTGATATAGCAGCCTCAATACAGGGCATACTTGTTCGAGATACACATTTCTGCAAGAGCAAATTACTCTTATGAGCTAATCTTAGTCTCTGCAAACAGACACTTTTCTTTGCAGAGACGAGGTACTGCCAAGCGAGTTTCCTTCAAGATAGTCATATATATCTTTTTACAATGATCATGTGATATGCGGGGCTCGACACACTGGCATCTGGGACACAAGGCCCCCCCTCCCCCAATATTAGTACTGATCCAACATTCTATTAATTTTAATAAGGAGCTCATGCATATATACAAACCCTTAAAAATTTCCATCTGTACAACCTACAAAAAACAATCGAGTGAAGCCCTGCAATATGAAAGGCAGTGAATTCATGAGGGAATAAAAAATACATTTCCGTAAGTGAAAAGAACCTATCAAAGCCGAATCGTCATGAAAAATTGCTTTTATAAAGTACCGCTGTCCAAACTATGTCGGTCAAATCTTCATCATCATCTACTACCCATACGAGGCACAGATGGAACAGCAGGAGGAGGAATGTGGATAATTGAAGAAGGTGGACCAGAAAGAAGCGGCGTGGCGGCATAGCAAAGCAGGCCGACTTTGACAATTCGCCAGGTTAATGAAGAGAGAAGTAGAGAAAGAGAACTTTGGTTGAACAGTCTCAAATCTAGAATACTGACATGTCTTCATATTGCTTTGGTCTCATTTTGTTCCCTATAGTGTTCCCACTGCTGATTTTCGTAAAGTGGTGCTTCGTGGCTGCTACCTGGAGACCACATGGCCTCATCTGTTGGATAAGGCCAATTTCTACGAAGGTCTAAATTTTTCAAGTTCATTGCTAGTTTGTGCTTATGTACTTGGCCCTATGGGATGCTTAAGCGCCAGCTTTTTAGGAAAAATTTTGGCCAACATGGCGCTTCTGTCAAGGCTTTTCAGACGAAAGTCTGACCGCAGCATAATATTACAATCTGCAAAATGTAAGAGCTGGGAAATAGTGTGGCTTATAGAAGCTGCATGACCCTATGGAATGTAGAGGTGCCAGATTTGTAAGGAAAATTTTTGGCCCCGCATGGCGCTTATGGCGGGGCTTTACACGAAAGTCTGACCGCAGTATAACATTATATCCTCTGCAATGTCGGAGCAGGGAAATGTTACAGAGTATTTCCCTGGTACTACGAGCACACTAAAGGTCACTGAATACAGAACAGGCTCCCGACCACACAAAGGCAGCGCTGCACTTTCAAACCGTTTGATGAATATTCGTGGCATATCATCCTTGCAAATTTCTCAGAATTGGGCAGTCAGGTTTGGACTTGATCTCTGATTTACGGAATTGAAGCTGTCCGCAGGCAACCGCAGCGACAGGAATGCATGGGACTACTACCATTTAAGCAGAGATTTATTGGCAGATATGGATGAGCCTTAAAGGTATTTCCATGCCATGTTAGTACAATAGGAGAGAATTCTAGCATTCCGGTAGACTCAAACAAGTAGTCAGCAAATTTGTTTCATGTCTTTACATTTCTTTGTTCAATAGCTAGCAAATTACATACATTGTAGGCCTATCTATAAAGAATGTCAAACGCCAACACATTGTGTGCTTTTGTCTTTGATTTAATTGCAAAATATACCAGGTGATGTCATAATTTTGTTACAGGGAATAGCATTTCAACATGATTTTCTGTTATTATGCAGGGCTCTACACTAGCAGGTGCCCGGAACACACGGGCGCCCAAAATCCCAGTCCGGACCCCAAAACTATTGACACAGGGCTCATGCAAAAGGCCCTTAAAAATTGCAATCCAGACCCCCCCCCCTCCCCCGAGAAAAAAGTTTGTGTGGAGCCCTGTGTCCACTGTTACCATACAGCGTTGTGATTAAAATATGAACATGTCTCATGGCAACAAAATTCATTCAATCTCGACAACAACTTCACATTCTCCATACACACAAGATTGCGAGTGACTTTCACAGTCAAATTTCAATAAATTTCAATGGATGTCCGCTCTGAATTTGGAATTTATGGGCATGCTTGTGTGCACCTTTAGAGAGAGTGAAATGCACTTCAAGAGCAGACAGTATTCTGTGTGCTTCAGGAAGTTGAAGGAGAAGTCAGGAAGTATGAGAGAGAGAGAGAGATGGAGGAAGTATGGGGGGTGGAATGAGTGAGAGAGAGAGGGAGAGAGGGGGAGAATATGAGAAAGGGGGAAGAGAGAAACAGAAAAAAAGAGGAAGAGAGAGAATGTCAGTCAGAAGGTCAGTCAGAAAGACAGACAAAGTCAGAGAGACATAAAAATTGGCTAAGAGAAAGTAGGCAAATTGGAAGAAACAAGAACAATGAGAGAGAAAGAGCTTAAAAAAAGAAAGAAAAAGGGAAGGGATAAAGTGGGAGAGAAATTAATAGGACTGGAGGTGAAGTGAACAGGGTATAACATAGATTCAAGATAAAGTGCAAAAAAGGGGAGAATAGGGAAAATAAGATAAAAACAAATAAGAAATCATGGAAGAGAGCAAAGAAAAGTTGCTAAAAAGTCCTTGAGAATATATAACAGAGGAAGAAAGAAGAACTTCAGCTGTATATGAAGGTGTAAGCCTACTAACATTATGATTTGATCACTAGACTAATAGCAGTATCATTCTACTATAATAATTCATTCAGTAGTTGGAGGGGAAACTTTACAAAAACTTGGCATCAACTGAAAGCCAGCTGGGGGGTCAAAGTTCAAATAACAGGATGAACTTCCACACATCATATCCATCATCACAATCTTTCCTTCCATAACTTGTAACCTCAAAATACCCATCTATAATAAAAATAAACACTACTGGTATTCCTATTTCATATGGAAAATTTTCAAAGCAAAGCTGATATTTTGTAATCAATGTTTGCTTTTTAGTTCTGAACTTCTGACATTATACGACTTCAAACTCCAAACTTAACGGTTCTATTTTTTTACCTTCATTTGGTTTGTATCTTTGTGGACTTTGTCCAATGCTTGAGGTCAGTTCTAAGTTGACATAGGAGTCTGTTAATAATCCAAGAATTCCTTTCTCATTAATCATTTCTTGTGTTGATTCAGGTGTGCAACTGAAATAACTTCATATGCAAAATATCTCTTTGGGCTTATCATTTCTCAATCACTTAAGAATATCACTTTTGAGGTTACGTAAAAATATCATTTGCAGTAATATACATGTACTCCGCGATTAACATTCCAATCAATTTGAATATTCTCATTAGTTCTATTTTTAACTGTACTCATGGTATATACAATTCAAATAGTGAAATTTACAGGAGAATCCTTGTGAAATGCTGTAATAAAAGATAAAAGTAGAGTTCTGGTCATGCAATTACATTGTGAAAGAAACTGTCTCATAGCAACTGGAGAGGTTGATCATGTCTACATAAGAATTGCTTTATACTGCAAGATTTTGGAATCATCAACATGATAAGAATCTTCCTGAGAAGCACATGCACTGCACACAGAAATTGGTAAATGGGACTGTACGCACATGTCGCATGGATCTTCGGCCCGAACATTTCAGCTATTTCTTGTCACATTTTGAATATGAGGGCATTTGAAGAGCAATCCTTTTCAGGGGACATTTCTGTTATGATGTTCTTCCAAACTGACATAAAAGGAATGAGAAAGCTCACAAATTATTTTCCCACCTTTCCCAGAACTCAACCTTCTCTTTACCAACAATCAATATCACAAACACCTTGGTCAATTATACTCTTATACACTCCCCCCCTTTCAGGACAGGAATTATTTAAGAGCTCAATTGATCACATTTTGTTCTGCAAATTGGCAACAATGATATTTTTCTTTTAGTGCTACGTGGTTCTAGTAAGATGTAATGTCTTGAAAATAATATACATGATTAGGAACTTTGTCGAAAAGTTGAAAAAGTTGCCAATTCGGACAAAAAAACAATGATTTTGAACCTCTCAATGTGTTGCCAATTTAAGGATGTTCAAGCTTATTCTCCTTTTTAAAATTCCTGGCATCGAAAGCAATATGATCATGCAACAAAAATGGACACATTATGTGCAGAAATTTTTGCTCTTTCCACTCATGCATCTGGTATATTTTTAAAGGCTCTAAATCTAAAGTTATTGGGCCAAACCACAAAATGTGGTCAATTATACTCTTATACACCTTTAATAAGATGATAGGCATAATGCATGTAGGCCGACATGTATAGGCCTATATATACTACAGAATGGATCCAGTGTCTGAGAGAAGTTTAGAAGGGTGCGGTCTACTTTATTAGTTTTACCTGAAATTTCAGAAATTATGCAGACAGGCTTAACATTTTTTTCTGTTTACCCTAACGTCCTTCGCCGTCCTGTGTTGCCTTCTAACACAAGGATGTAGGCCTACATAGGGCTACATGACTAATCTTTTGTGACATGAAATGACCTAAGGGGAGGGGGGATCTTACACTGAAAAAAATCAATGAAACACCACACAAATTCCTTCCTTTACATTATGATGTATCTATAACGACCATGCTGTTAACCCCACCCATATGAAGTCACGTAAGTATATTCAAGCACAAGTGCATAGCAAATAGACATTTTATAGCATGATCGTGATACATGATCGTGATACATGTAAAACAACGGTAACTTATGTGGCCTACAGTATATGGACACAAAAGACATTTTTGGTTTTAAAAATTTTTTAAAAGTGAGAGCAGAGAATTCGAAGCACACAAAACAAATTCTAACCACTGCCCATCATTTTGTAAGATATCAAACAGAATAAAACAGCTTCACATTTATTATTGGGAAAGAATTATTTCTTCTTGTGTCGACATGTCCCAGGTCTTATTGTGAACCTTTACAAAAGAGACTTTGGCCTGGGTGAGGTAAATAGCAGGCAGTCATGGAATACATGTCATTTGGGAAGCCCCTAAAATCAGAGCAACTTTATATGACTATGAGGTGATATATTTGCATACTGAACGAAAGGCGGGGCAGATCACCTTCACTATGCTCTGGTGAAACCCATGGCTATTCTTCTCGCCAATTATCACTCAGTCTAGTGCAGTTTCTACTTAAACAGATAAAGAAAGGGGGGGGGGGGTTAATTCAATAGAAAACCCAGAACAGTGGGAAAAAATATACATGGAGGCAGTGAGTAATTTTCGCTCTGCAAATCTCAGCAGCAGCTCTGCTGAGAACAACCAACAGCAACAAAAAAAATAACAAAACATACAAAGCATAGAAATCGCCACAAAGAAATCTAGACAAGTATGTAGGCCTACTTGTTGAAGGCAATCGTTTCTTGCTTATCAATCTTTCCCTCTTGTGATGGGACTCAACTTTGTTCGATTCATGAGAGTTGAAGCTTTCCATTGCCCTAAATAGGCTTCATTACATCGTAGATATAGGGTGACTGGGTGAGGGTTATAATTGGTTTAGCCTATAGGTTAGGTTGAGGATAAGGGTATATTTTGGTCCAGGGTTGAAAACAGATATTCGATTCGTGTATGTAATTGACTACGGAGCACTTGTCACCAGAGCATGTAATGTTCAGACACATCATGAATACAAACTGACCTAGCTCGCTAGCTGGCTGGCTGGCTGGCTGGCTGGCTGGCTGGCTGGCTGGCTGGCTGGCTGGGCCATCATGTATCAATACTTCTTCAATCCTTCTGTCCTCAATAGTACTCTGCATTCCTTCAATCAATGACATGCATTAGTCTACAGGCACAAACCCCTTGTTGGTCGTAACACCAACAGAGGGTCTGATCTGTAAGACTATGGAGACCACAATCCATAGGCCCTGTACTGTAGCTACTCTATTTTGACATAGCTGGTGGAAACCTGGGTTAGGCTCCACTGCAGATGCAATATATTCTATTGAAGTATCGTAATAGAGTCTGTGTTTGGAGACTAGAGGATACTGATCGGGGATCAATAGAATGTTCCACAGGGCTTGAGGTCTCATGACATTAGCATAATCTGTGCATGCATGGAAAATGTGGTGGATCATGGCCCCTATTGATGAACAGCTATAAAACCACCATCTACAACTCTACCAGTAATACCACCACCACTTGTAAAGGCATTGCATGCACCACTCTGCTCAAAGAGGTCATCTTTCACACCATTATTATCAAGTCAAGAGAGAGTGGAAAAAGCACTCTTTGGAACAAACATGATGAACATTGGAAACTTACAAACTTTCCATTTCCAGTGGATTATTAACCCTTTCGAGACAATAGACCACATTTTGTGGTTTGGCTCAATAACTTTTGATTTAGAGCTCTAAAAAATATACCAGATGCATGAGTAGAAAGAGCAAAATTTTCTGCACACACCATGTCCATTTCTATTGCATGACCATATTGCGTTTGATGCCAGGAATTTTAAAAACAAGAATAAGCTCTGAGATCCTTAAATTGGCAACACATTGAGAGGTTTAAAATCATTGTTTTTCATCAAAATTGGCAATTTCTTTCAACTATTCAACAAATTTCTAACCATGTATATTGTTTTCAAAGACATTACACCTTATTAGAACCATGTAGCACTAAAAGAAAATATTATTGTTGCCAATTTGAAGATCAAAATGTGATCAATTTAGCCCTTGAATAATTCCTGTCCTGAAAGGGTTAAAAAACGTCTGTGGTGCTCTCCAGAGACTCATCCTGTTAAAGGTAGTTCTTATAAGAAAGAAAAATTCTCACACAACCCAACTGAAAATACATTAACTATTCCAAGACTCAAAGATCCTTCAAACAAATTTGAGTTAAAAAAATGTATTGTAGCTGAGTACAATGTAAAAAGAGGAAATCGTAATAAGAATGTTCATGAAAGATAGAACAAGTAGTCCCATGCATTCATTAGTGTGTTGATTCTTATACATGTAAGGTCACATTTGAGCCAGTAGTAGGCCTACAAAGTTTGTTTACATAAATTTGGTCCAAACAAACCATTTACTGAAGGCCATGATAAACAATTCAGAACTTCTGAAGAACTTTTAGCCAGTCTCTCTGAAAAGGCATTCCTTTTAACCACTTCTGACTCAAGATTGGCACCTTCAAAAATTCTGTATATGTACTTCTCATTTCTCCAACAATGCAAAAGTACGCAAACCGGCTCATATTCTCACTACTTTTATACATGGAGTAGTTCTGATCAAAAGTTTTCACAAAAGGTTGCAAGACCCATGAGAAACAAGTCCACACACACACACACATGAATACATTTTTACATACATACAAATCTACATGTACATGCACTGCAAAGACCAATATACACGCTACTGCGAGAAAATCTTGACTCCATTCAGTGTTATGGTTCTCCACCAGACTGGCAGTGTTTTGGAGTGGAGCTATGGGGGTCAGGTCGGGTCGTGATGGGTCACCGAAGGTCACTTAGGGTGGCCCAAACTTTTTTGTCACACCCGGAGGGTTTCATGGAACTCTACCTATAAACACATACTGCAGATTATCTTGTACACTGGCACGGCCACTAAAGTATAGGCCTATAGATACATTCAACATCACAGATCTCTTGGTCTTTCTTGCACTCTCTCTCTCTCTCTCTATCATTTACATTTTCTACTACATGTAGGCCATACATGTTACTTGTTTCTAAAATCTGAACATGTGCCGTTGAAACCAGGAATTCCAATTTTAAAAAAAATGTTATACTGACAAAAATAACCACATGATTTTATCAGCAATTTAATGCAGTCTTTGGGGCTGTCCCGTTTCTTGAATTAAACTCACATACAGTACGTGATGCAGGTACTAATAACAACTTTTTATTTTTTTCCATTCTCTTCTTTGAAATAGGTGAAATAGGTGAAATATTCATTGGTTACTGCATCATCTAATATAACAACAATACTTTACAATTTATTGATTGATTTGATTGATTCATTTTGTCTGTTCTTTGTTATGAACAGAATATTGATTTCAATGTGCAGGTAAATATATGAGAATCGTTGTTCCTTCTTTTTGTGTGAAGTGACAATCACATTTTGCATAACTGGTAGGCTGGATAGTGATACTGTCATGTTTTCACAATTTCATATAACTTTTGATACACAAAATATCAATCAAAAAATCACAGCACATACATGTAGGTATGTACCACATTTTAAAGAAAGATTTGTAGAGACTGGGTTAACCCTTTCAAGACAATTGACCACATTTTGTGGTTTGGCTTAATAACTTTTGATTAAGAGCTCTAAAAATTATACCAGATGCATGAGTAGAAAGAGCAAAAATTTCTGCACTCACTGTGTCCATTTTTGTTACATGACCATATTGTGTTTGATGCCAGGACTTAAAAAAGGAGATTAAGCTTTAAAATCCTTAAATTGGCAACACATTGAGAGATTCAAAATCATTGTTTTTTACCGAAATTGGTCATTTTTCCAACTTTTCGACAAAGTTTCTAACCATGTATAATGTTTTCAAAGACATTACATTTTATTAGAACCATGTAGTACTAACAGAAAAATATTATTGTTGCCAATTTGAAGAAAAAAACCTGATCAATTTAGCCCTTAAATAATTCCTGTCCTGAAAGGGTTAACAGCACACATACTGCACATGTACCTCAGCCGCAATATCATCTGGATATCAGCTATACTAAGCGATGCTAAGATTGCAAAAGGTGACAGGAAACCCAAGTTTGGATCAGTTGGTGAGGCTATGTCAGGGCCAGTATGCTGGGCCTAGTCTGTCACCAGTGAAGCTTTCCACCAGAGAGGAATGCCTTTCAGCAGCAAAACTCAGAATGGAATTTACTACTTTCCTACTGATCCTTCCAGACACGCAATCTCTCCATCTATCTGTCTCTCCATAGCCTGCATGCTAGTTTGCAGAATCACCCTACATAGTTCTGATACACACATCTCTACATTGAACGTTACGATGTTGATGTCACAGATTACAACTGGGCAATTTGAACTACAGTGTAAGCCGCTATATTCATGTCAAGACATTTTGACGAATATCAGCATATACATGTAATTGGATAATTGAGTGAACATTAGCATGGTTGCATTTGTTTTCGTCACTTAAGTTTGGTTAATTTCAATTCCAAATACAGTAACCTTTTCAAAAATATTTAAAACTTTTAGATGCAATGTAAAGACAATATACATGCAAAACTGCAGACAGCACTATACAAGAAGCCACCATTAAATATTATTAAGCAGGAATTGTTAATATCGTATTTCTAGTGTAGGCCTACAAAACATGTGTCATAAACATTTTACTGATCAATGTCAGATTATAGCCTATATCTTTGAACCCATAACCTTGTAGCTTCATGATATAACTTCATATCAGACAAAATAATTAAAAACAAAGATACATGTAATATACAAAATATTGTTGTGAACTATTATGTTTACTTTAAAGGCATTGATTAACTTTGCCCAGGATTGAAAAAAAAAAATCACTGTTCCAGCTAATGCTGTAATCATAATTGCAAACCTTTAGCTCAGACAGGAATCGCCTGAGTTTTATAAGCTGATCGGTCGTTTATATATCAAGATATTTACGACTGAACATTGATGTCGGGATAGAGTACCACCGAACCCTAAAGAACTCTTACGGTTGGCATACGTCGCTCTATCACAGAATACCGTACGGGCTGGAAACCCGCTCTGAAATCGCCAAGCGCTGGTGCTTGGTTTTTGTGACTGCAGCGTAGCGAAGAAGCCGAGCGACTTGCGCTAGCGATTGATCGCGATTTTCTCTTTTTTAGGATAGTAAACAGGTTCCATTTTCTCTCATACTTTCACATATCCTTAATTATATATGTAGTTAGAGGACTGCACACAATTCACTGGCATTTGAGCTGATTTTACAATATTTCACAAAGTTAATCAATCACTTTAAATCTACCTAGGCCTTTACAATTGCAGCAAGCGCTGTGCAAGGCATAGCTTCTTCAAATAAATTGTACTACTAAGCTGGACTTCAGGAAGGGCTAAACTCTCTCTCTCTCCACCCGACCATTATCTATTTGTTGAAATATCACATAGGGATGGAAATCTCATTACACTTGGGTTGCCTACGAGGTGGAGAAAAATACGAGGCCCTAACACGATCTCTGCGAGAAGGGAGATGGGAGTGTGAGATATATATCTCTACGAGGATGAACTGTGAAGGCAGAACAATGCGGAAAATTAGAGTGGAACTTGGTCGTAAATCACGGCCATGTGGGAATGCTGTGGGGGGGGGGGGGGCTGATGGCAGGTCTTGCGTTTCTTCTCCGCACACGCACCCTTTCCCATTTCCTAATGCATGTTGCAAGCCCCCTTGTTATCACAGACCCGAAATGCCATTGGTTTTATGCTGGGAAATGACTGCTTCTGGTACTGACATGGTTAATTTCATAGGAAACAAGACCGGTGGAAGCGTGGCCCTTGGAAGTTCTCTTGCCCATCTTTTGTTTCTCAAAGTTGAAGAGGGAGAATTGTAAACACCACATGTCCCTTCCCTGTTACTAACGCCCTTTCCTCACCGACCTGACAACGACATGACAATTGACGTGCGAAGAGAGAATTTGGCCCAACGAAGGCTTGGAACAAGAAGACGTCGCATCGAGTCAATGGAGTGGATCGTCTTCATTACGATCGCCACACCATGAGTGGTGCTAAACTGATTAAAATGAGAAGGTTGCATGTGCAGACATGTCCCAGCGGACTTTAAGGAGGGCTGGCTCAGATAGATGGACGAAGACAAACAATCTAAGCTGTGTACACACGCAGGACTACATCACGTAACCACTTTGATAATAAAGACTGCCTGCCAAGTTCACTCAGTTTTCAGGGCACCATGCATCAAAAATGATTTCGACAAGTCTAAGATGCTACTCAACTAGCATGTCATGCAAAGGAAAAACGAAACGAAACAAAACCAAACCAGAAACTAAAACAAATCCTGATCCCACATGACAGAGCAATTTCTTTGAGAAGGCAAAAGGTTAGCTTTTATTGCAAGCTATTATAATGTGCACACTAGAAAATGCAGTTTTTCTTGTCTTCTGTATAAGTAGGCCTATTAATGCCTTCTTGGGCACTATGCGAATTCAGATTCAATATCAATGTCCCTGGCACTTGTACATCTTTCAGTCACTTTTTCATGGCTCTATTTGTACCCAAGGTGTGACTAGCAAAACAGCAAGGCCTATTTTTCTGAGCTCTGATTGAACTTAAACTCCAGTCTACATGTAAGTTAAACCGGACTTATTAAACTACCACTACATGTAGCTGCAGTCTAAATTTCTGTACAAAGTTAAACCACACTTTGAGTTCAGACTGTACTGGAGTTCAGTTAATTAAAGTGGAGTTCAGAATGGGATTATCTTTAACTCTGGTTTAAATGGCAGGTTTAGACTGGGTCTTCACCACACTTAAACCAAGGTTTAAGTTAAACCAGAGTTCAGAAAATGGGCCTATAAGTTAGACAAATCAAAACTTATCTGGGAATGTATTTTATGTGTACTGTATGTACTGTAGGTGACTCTGACTTGCACCACAATAATGCTTCAGAGTTCAGGTTCAGTGTTGCTTTTCAGACTCCAGCAAAAAAAGGGGAGAGAGGAAGTACAAAGAGGTAGGGAAAAAAGGAAGAGGAGAGTAGAGGAAGAGGGGGAGAGTTGGAAGGGAGAGGACAGGGGGGAGAGTGGGGGTGGAGGAAGACTGAGGCAGTAAAAAAAATCATCAGGAGAGAGAGCAGTTGAGCTCTTGGAAAAAAAAAGTCTAAGAAGAGCTCTGGAAATGTCAAAAAGAGCCCCAAAAGAAAAGCAAAAATATTAGGATTAGCCCAAGGCTCTGAAGAAATCACCCTTTTTCCAGCAGAAAATCTAAAAAGAGCTTTTGTGAACAACAAAAAAAGTATTTTTAACACCGATAGTGGGAGACAATACACAGAAAGAGTACGAATAATAAGCTTAATATACAAATTGACTCTGAAAAGGTTATCACATTTAGATCTGGTAACTTGCCTATTACTTTACCCAGACATGTAAATGAAGTCCCACATATATGATTTACATGCTGCATGTATCATGGCACTTTGACAAATGAGGAATCCCAACCGACAGTGGGGAAAAGAAAGCCATTAATCACTTCCATGGTTCAATAAAATAACCTTGGCGTAGGTGTACCTACTTTCAGGCATGTCCTGAATTTCTTCTGAACCCTCTCATCTCCTTTTTCTATCATGATAAACCAGCTTCTGAAGAAAAAAAAAAGCCCTCGTCTTCTCTGATGTGTTTACATAGAAAGTGTCATGGCAAATACACAAATTGTCTGTGTAGTATGCACAGACACGGCCCATACGTACATTTTTTTTTTTTTTTTAAATAGAAAGAAGGAAAAAAAAAAGTTAGATCTGGATCAAGCCAAACATACTTGATGGGGGATGATTTATTCTGTCAACGGCAATGACTAAATTACTGCAACTGATATTTGCTCTCCTTTTCAAATTCAAGTGACAGTTTCGTGGCGTGCTGGTTCTTCATAGTCACAAAGCTTACCGACGACCATACAGGCACGTACATCATGTCTAATGCTTAACTTTAACGTTATCTCTGAAAGAAATCTCAAGAGCTTTCTGTAAAGACACACGTAGGATGGTGATTTCAAATTCTGACCTGTGATAGCTATCAACAAAAGGTCCTGCCCCTATTTCAAGATTTTTGATATGTTCCATGCCTACAGTTTTTGTCCTCTATAGAAATAATTTTCTGAATCCCGAAGCCTCAAACTGATAGAGATCTAACCATCTTTAAATGTAGAGAGAAGAGAAATTAAATAATTTTGATACCCACCTGAAGAATTATGTAAATAAACTGATTGATATCAAATTGCTTAGCTTCAAACACATTACAAAACTAGAATTATCCTTTACTATATATTTTTTTGCAGTAAACAAAATACATCAAATTTTAAAAAACAAATAAAAAGTGCATTTGAAATAAGAAGTACGTGTAAATAGCAATTGAGCCAGACATTCGAAGAGGTATACTTCAATAATTAGCATTGGATTTCTAGAATGCTAAAAATGTTGTACTATTACTATATATCTAGAGCCAATATGAGCCTGTGCCCTGGTTCTGACACACATGGTTAGGTTGGTCTACGAAATTCCATTCCACTCAACCTTTCCAGGGAAAAGGCAATTCCTTGAACTCCACCCAACACACTGCCCTATGGCTAGACTCCACACATGGTGTCCACACCATATTGCAGAGGACAACAAGGTCGGGTGTGCTAATGGAGCTGCCACCCTGTCCAAACCATGCAGGGCACTTCTCCACAATTTATGGCCACATAACTGGGGACAGTTTAGTTTATTATGCCATTAGGTAAATCTGTTGCTGATGCTAATGGCTTGGCCACATGCCACATACCAGTCATCAGTCAGGTCAGGATCGGGGAGGGGGAGGGGGGAGGGGCAAGAGGGGGTGATTTGGGTTGGGAATGCACTCCTCATGACCAACTCCTCCTCTGTCTCCTCCTCATCCTCCTACAATTCTACGGAGACAGGAAAACATGTTCAGTCACAACAAGGCCACTATAAAGTTTTCATTGCAAAAACAAATAACTGGAGTCTCTCTGAACATTCCCTAAGAGCATGAACATAAAATAAACATCTTGAAATCCATCGTAATTAACGTATCTTAGGATTTTAGGATTATGGAAGGGCAAGAGAAATGTGGAGAAAGATCCTGCTTCTGTCATTGTGTAATTACTATTTTGATGGAGCAAATGGCACTATTCATCTGTACTACATGGTGATGCTGCCAAGATACTTCACAAAGTAATTGGAACCAAACAAAACAAAAAAATTGCTTTGATTCATTCCATATCATCATAGCAACATTAGAACTCTTCCATCTCTTGTTGCTCCTGACAAAGATGCAGTCTTTCTATTCTCATCCCAAAACTACACCTCAGTTGAGCCTGGAGGGGCGAACTCTGTGAAAAACCATGTACAGTGAACACCATCGTGAACACCTTCTGGCTTTCAACAAGATGTCCTGTTATTACCGCTTTAATGACGAAAACTGCAACTATTACCGCTTTAATGACGAAAACTGCAACTATCACTAATCATCCTTGTCCGCATCTGGTCACAATCACAAATTAGATGCATGTAGAGCACTAACAAAGCAGAAAAAATTAAAAACAAAAACTTATAACGGTCCCATCTAATGACATCGACGCTGGAGAAATGACAGCTCTGAGGAAAACCGTGGCAGAAACAAAAATAGGGCTACAGTTATATTCACCATAAGAATCTAGCTATTTTTTGAAGTGTATTCCTGGAAAAAGGTCGTTCATGGACTTCCCATATTTCAACATCAAAAAACAAATAAAACCGAAATATACTTGCATTCTTCTCCTGAATATGAAATATGCAAAACAAACAAAAATATGAAAACCAACAGGCCCTATTTCAATTGAAGTCCATTTTGTAAACCTGTAGGCCTACTGGACATGTGTACATGTACATGTACCTGTACTTACTTTACAGGACTCAGTGTTTTGATTTTCTCAAACCTTGCAATGTGTCCTAGCTCATAAAAAACAGAAAAATACGAAATAAAAAACGTGAAAATATGGTTGTACAGTACAAACTCTGTATTGGCTTATGTACCAGGAAAAACACATGAAATAACACTTTGTGAAATGGAAAAATAATGTACACTACACAGTACAGTACATACACTGTGCACTAAATAGTACTTGTAGTAGTCACACAGTAGCATGGACAGTATAGGCCTACATGTGGTAGTGGGAAAGTGACAGTCAACGGATTGTTAGCAGCCTACATTCCTCGAGTACCATCTTTTCTAATCTATCCCGGGTGCTAATTAGCCAGGTTGTGTGCTCAGAGTGGCATGCTTGTTATTTCAGACGAATAACAATGTCACAGTTGTACAAGCAGCATGAATTAATTAGAAGATGGCAGCCTCCGTATGTGACCTCTGACCTGGATGCAGAATGCAACTTCCTCACCCTTGTAGGTTCCCACTTCTGTTTCTTTTAACATCCATGCTGCATCAAACTATAACATGCCACTGATTTTGAATAGAACTTCTACCTATGGTAATAATAATAGAGTTAAACTAAGGACAGTTTAACCCCCTAACCATGAAGAAAAAATAGGGTGGGGAGTATTTGATACAGGAAAGAATTATATACATTTTATTTCTTATACCATACTATCAAATCAACTTTACACAAAAATGTTGGTTTTCAATCTAACGAGAACATGAAAACGCATTTAAAATGAAGGTCATGGTCACAATTCCTTCCAAATGATGCTGGATTTGAGTATTACTCAAAGACAAGATGCAGCTCAACACCTGTCCCACTCTACAACACAGATCCTACAATACATTAAGTACTTCAAGCTTCCTGGCCAATCGGGTGACAAAGGGTTAACCTCTATCACACATGATCAGTAGCTGTTCAATCAGTTGACCCTTCCCCCTCCTCACTCCCCTACAGTGATGCTCTACAGGGGAAAATTGCCATCAGAGTTACCACAATTTCTATGAAAGTTGAAGACACTACCAAAAGTACAAAATGCTGGGATCACATTAAGTGCAACTACCAGCAAGCGTTGGGAAGCTGCACAGATCACATGTGCCAGATACTCTGCAGGGAGAGCCTTGAGTTCACCAAACTATTAACACCACTGTCAGTGCCATGAACGTGACAGAGAGTTTTACTAATGCCAGGTTGTCTAGACTTTACTAGGTATTGTTAAGTACACCATTAATCTCTCCAAAGATCCAAAAAGACAGTATTCTTTTAGAAGTTATATGAAAGAGATGACAGCAATATGGTGAATACAAATCTATTTATAAGCTATATAAGACTACATGTACATGTTGGATTACTAGATTTAGGTTACCAGACTTGAATTTGAACAAACATGAAACAAAATGTTATTGTATATAGGTTTTCATACCAATCAAAGTCTATCCCACTGTCACAGAATATCTGAACAAACATTTCCCAGTCATAATGCAAGTACATGTAATTCATGGCTGGACTTTAATTTTATTCATCTACTGTATAAGTGGTTATTTTCGCGGTGGTTTTATTTTCGCGATTTTCACGAGTCGGTCCTCGCGAAAATTTCCACTTCAATATATGGCTGTTTATAGTAACAAAAACATCACAAAAATCGAAAAATTAAACCCTCGCGAATTTCCCTACCTAGTCCAAAATCGCGAAAATATCTGTACGCGAAAAAAACAGCTTATACAGTATTTGATCAAATGATGCATCCCATTTTTTTTAACTCTATCAACATGAAATTTATTAGGAAACCTACACCATCAATATCCTAGTAGTTGACAATATTTGAGAGCTTGCATTTCCTTTTTCAGGTACATTTTCTCATGATTCAGAGATATGACATTTTAATGCAACATAAATTCCTGTGCAACTCGATACTCCTCCTTTTAAACAAGGCAAACACGATAGCTACATGTACATCATTAAATGCAGTAAAGAGCGCTTTAGTTCAGGAAGCTCTAAGAGAGCTCTAGCTCTAGGAAGCTTGAAAGCTCTATTGAAAAAAAAATGAATAAGTTAACAAAAAAAAGTTTAAAAGATAAAATATCCTACGATGAAATCTCAATTTTGCAATGAAAATCCATACAGAGCTGTACAGAGCTACCAGTGAATGAAAATAGCACTGTCAACAGCATATTTATAGGTTTATATGTACATGTACATGTACATTGTATGTACATGTAGTCTTCCAGAACGAAAACAAATATAAAACAAAAAGATGACCTTCCAGAAAAAGCTCTTTTGGAGAATTGCAACATAATTATTCAGCGGACCCATTGCATTGTCATCTCATCCTGTTTCTCACTTGAGCATTCGTAGATGGCGGGTATGCAAGGGGGAGAGCGGCGTCGCCCGCTTGTGGAAATTCAGCATACCGAGGTCGGAAAGAAAAGGGCACGGAATAAGGAGAGAGTCGGGGGTGAAGGAATACTAAATGAAGCTGTTGAGAACTAGGTTGAGGGGGTGGTGAGAATACATGAATGAGAAATCAAGTGGAGGCTCACTTCTACCCGCCGTACAAGAGCACTCCAAATCCACTGACCTGCCTGTGTCCTCCATTCCCGATGAGTTTTAAAGGTAGTTCGGAGAACTCGCCAACGAAACCACAATTTGAAAGATACGCAGTAAAATCAAAAATTTTGTTTTCCGGGTTCAATTTGGATTAGCTGTAGTAAAGGTCAAATCAGCGCAGCAATTTCTACATGTTTTGAGCTCATTCAAAAAAAAATTTTCTTACTGCAGCTCTTTGAGTTTTATTCAGAACTCTTACAGAGGTTTCCATCCAGAGCTAAAATGCTCACCACCCCAGTTCGCCCAACATCACACGATTATTGTATTGGAGTCCTGGGCCCTGTTGCATAAAACTTACCATCTTGACATCAATGGTAACTCCCATGGAATCCTTGATTTTGATTGGCTGTTGAGTGATGTTACCATGGTAGTTATCATTGATAGTGGAGTTACCATTAATGGTAAGTTTTATGCAACGGGGCCCTGAAGCCATCTGTCCTCATCATTCTTCATGTATCACGCTTACTTTCAAATCTGTATGCAATGTAAACTTCTACAGGTGAATTCTGTAAGAAGTTTACTTTTTGTCACTACCAGAAGTCAAGACTACATATAGAGGTAGGATTCTATCACAAAATGTACGCTATAAATGAGATGCTTGATATGATAAAAACAAGCGTGTATGAAGATAATAGGAAATCTATATTACTTATCTAAATGTCTGTCCACATAAATGACTCGGGCTGGAAGTAAGACATTTTAAACAAAAACACTGCACCACGTTCAAGTTCACGTCTGTTACACTGTTTTCAAGCTCAGGCTACTCGGTATTTCTAATTAATATCGTTTCCGGTGACATTGCCAGCATATTTCTTAGGAGAGAAGGGGAAAACCCCCCTGTGCGTCTAGTAGTCGTAGAAAAAGGCTCCTGCACCAGCAACTAGAGTCAATAAGGCCTCAAGTGTTGCTATAGGGAAATTATTCCACCTTGGAATGTGCCGCAATTAGATATCAGATATTCAATTGGTTAGTGATCAGATTTGAGAGAGATCAGACTGAAATATGTCATCCAGTGACCAGCTACGGCAGCTTTTTGTAATGATGATTAGTTTCTGTTGTGAGAGTGCTTCTTTTTAATGAGGGAATGGATGATGAAAAGGTGAAACTTAAGTAAACTGTAAAACCAGAAATTTTCACGACAGGAAATGTTCATGAATGGCAACAACCATTTTTCAAAACAAGAAACTCACAAACCACAAGCTTTCAGTGTTGTGTCAGTTATGATTCAACAATTTGGCAGCATGACACTTTCGTCTGAACCACTACCCAAATTTGTGAACATTAAATGTGTGCGAAAGTTGCTGGTTTTACAGTGTTTTGTACCCTGATGATTCAGTGAGAGATTTCTTCATAACTTGGCATTAACTTGAAGACATTCTCAAAGATATCATGGTAAATACAAGATTCACAATGAAAGATGTGCATGATCAAGATGGTCTTACCATTTAATGGACCCAGCTGGGAGCAGCCATGGTTGTCGCTGTGGTTCCTATTGTCCCAATGTTATCGAAGCTTGCGTCGGGTCCTTCTGTCAAGTCCTGCTCATTCCTCAGGATAGTTTCCACATCTAGATCGCTCCATCCCTTGATCGGGTCAATCTGAACACTCTCCAGGTCACTGGGGAACCTGTCCCCATGTCCAAAGCCCGGATGGTGGGGGTGCATGTGGGCATGAATATGAGGGACATGCTGAGGGGTACCGCCATTGGGGTAAGGTAGCGGGTGGTGGTGGCTGGCGGTGTGCGTGTTGTTGTGGCCATTGTTCAGTAACATGGCCAGGTTGCTTCCTTGGTTCCTTGAAGGCATCAGCCTGTGAGGTGACGTGTGCTGGATCATGCTCTCCTCGCGGCAGCTCGGCATGGGTAGCGGCGACTGCTGCTGGCGCAAGACGGCGGACTGCGAGAACATGGGATCCTGAGGGATGATGGATTCGTTATTCTCATGCAACATATTCGTATAGCTCTGTTGACGCATGCCATACTGACTGGGAGGTAGCTCCTGCATTGGGGAACATTGACCACCAAGAGGACTTACAGCTGGAGTGCCCTGTTGTGAGTAATATGGGCTTTGTGTGTTACTATGGACAGGAGACATGTCGGACCCGCTGTAGCTCTGCGGGGAGAATAGATATCCGCCATTGTGTGTGTGGCGGATCGCAGGCTCTACACTTAGACTTGAATCTAGGGTCATTGCTTTGGCTAGTTTGGCTAGCTGGTCTGTGGACTGGTAGGGGTCTGGACTATCGTACGCTTGAGAGGGAGGTATGTCTTGGAAAGGAATAGGAGACATGGGTGGGACTTCATTGTCATGCATGTCTATTTCTGGGTGCGTGGTCATGATTGGGGACAGACGGCCACAACTGCTTGCATTTGAACTGGCTCTTGACCTGAAATCTGTTGTGCCCAGGTTGAACGGTAGCGGGCTGGCACCTTCCTCTCCTTCTAACTTTGGGGTGGGGCTCGTGTTACCCCATTTTGCGCGTTCCTCGAGGACCTTCTTCTTCACGCGCCCTCTCTTCCTCTCAAACTTGGAGTTTGTGGTGTCCATGCTGGAGGCTCTTCTCCGAGATGATTTGCCCGGCTTTGCATCAGGGTTGATCATCCACCAGGAGCTCTTTCCGGTTCCCTCATTCTGGACTCGGACGAAGCGGCTGTGTAGGGACAAGTTGTGTCGGATAGAGTTCTGCACAGGAGATGAAAAAGCAGAAAAAATGATTGAGTTAGCATATTGTCATATTATCTTAAGAGAAAATATAACTAAATGCAGGACTCAACACTGACAGGTGCCCAGGACACACGGGCATCCAAAATCTAAGTCCAGACGAACAAAATTATTTTAATTTGGGATTCCTGCATACAGACCCTAAAAAGTTCAATCTGTGCCCCCCCCCCCCCTTCAAGAAAAAAGTTAGTACGGAGCCCTGTCATATGGTACAAGCATGCAATGCCATGAGAAAGAGAACATGGGTTCTACTTCAGAATACAAAATATCACCATGAACCAATGAACAATGCTACAAAAACAAAGAGTTAAGTATCATAACCTATCAAATGATATTGCACTACAGGAAAATCCTGGAGCCTCATCCATAATTCAGCACACGTGTACTGTATGCTACGAAGGTAACATATTCAATCAAATTAGGCTGGACTTTACAAATACATGTACACATGAACTCGCATTTCTGTACATTCAGGATTTCACGCTCAATTATTTTTGCAGGGGGGGGGGTCCGGATTTACATTTACACTGGAATCTCTGGACACCCTAAGTTGGGGAGGGGGGGGGGGGGTCTGGAGGTAAAATTTGAGAAGCCATGTGCAATGGACCCATTAGTGCATTTATGTTTTAAAACCTAAATGTAGAATCTGATGTAAAAAAAAGTGTGAATATCACTGATTCTTTCTTTTTTCTATTTAGCTTGCTCTGCCTATACATACATGTACAATGATGAAAGAAAAAGAAAAAATTAATGGAATTATCTGATACCAATACGAGGTATACGATTTCCCCTAAACCGGTTGACACTCAAGGATCTTTTATTACAAATAATCACATTGCAATGACAGGCTGCAAAGCATGTGGCAAGATTACGCTGAAATGCACAAGTGTCATATTGCCCTGTCTTTCGATAAAACCTGCCGAGCTTGAAATCGTAGAAACAGCCGCCGTATCGCTACTCCTCACAGAAAATGGCAAACCAGATCCCGCAGCGGCTCTAAGCTCTGAAATGAAAGATTAACTATGGCGTGTGCTGGGTATTAATAACGCACAAGCACTAAGCCATTCCCCATGCCCTTTCTCTGAAGCGCTTAAACGCACGTTAAAAGCGTATCACTATTACGTTCATTAAATGGGCGGCGGACCATAGAGAGAGGAGGCATGCGATGGTCACATTATCCCGCATTATCGATTTTGAAAATTAGGCTCCGCGAGACGAGACAATGTGGTGACTTGCTTAATCAGACTTTGCCATAAAGCAAGGCAGTGGTCTGTAATTAACAACCACTCAAATTGCTAATGACTTGACCTAAATAGGACAGCTCGCAAATAGAGATAAAGGCAGAAAGTGCGTGAGTACATGGAGGCTGCTAATATATGGCAGCTTATACAGTAGTAGCTGCCTGCCAATATTTATGAGAGTAGGAGACTGGTAAAACAGCTTGTTATCATAAAGGCAGACAAAGTTCAAAATGGTTTAACCCTTTCAGGACAGGGCTATATCGATCATATTTTGTTCTTCAAATTGGCAACAATAATATTTTTCTTTCAGTGCTACATGGTTCTAATAACGTGTAATGTCTTTGAAAACAATATACGTGGTTACCAATTTTGTCGAAAAGTTGAAAAATTGCCAATTTTGATCAAAAAACAACGATTTTGAACTGCTCAATGTGTTGCCTATTTAAGGATTTTAAAGGTTATTCTTGTTTTAAAAATTCCTGGCATTAACCTCAATATGGTCATACAACAAAAATGGACCTAGTGTGCAGAGAAATTTTTGCATTTTCTTGCCATGCATCTGGTACATTTTTTAGAGCTCTGAATCAAAATTTATTGCAGCCAAACCACAAAATGTGGTCAGTTGTCTCGAAAGGGTTAACTTAGTCAACTGATTTATGGAGCGCCTAGTGTCAAAATCTCTAAATACTCTGTACAAATTACTGTAATTCTGTAACAAAATGAAGGATTGAAATGAATCCAGTCACAAATGAAAATGAGGTACTCATTTCAAATTGACATGATTTTTGTTCGTTTATATTGTTACAGAATTATTATAATTTTGACAGGATGAACAGGTTAGCACTTGGGGCTCCATAAATCTCTAAATCCAGGAATTTAAACCTGGATTATAGTAAGTACGCTTTCATGAATAAAGGCCTAAATGTTCCTCCCTTTCTTTCACAGCTCTAGATACAAATATAAAACAACAAATTTTGGCAACTCTAACAGTGATTTATCTTTATAGAAAATAGCGGTACAATTTTATAGCAGTATTACCATACAACTTAATTTAACATCAACACATAAATCAGTGCTGCACTAAAATGGAATAGTCAATTGGAGTTGAGATACATGTAGTAGAGAGTCCACTGACTCACTGATACATGTTTATGTATGGTGTTTTGTTCCTCTCTTTCACATAAGAAACAAATTAAAAAGGATAAATTCTGGCAACCTAGATAGTGATTCATCTTCGTAGAATATGGTATTCTAACAGCACTAACAGTATTTGAACAGCTAAACTGGCGATACACTTAATTAAAACTGGAAGTCAATTGGAGCCGTGATCATAAAGGGTCCACTCCAGTAATGATACATGTTCAAACAAGTTTAAAAATGGCAAATTTTGGCAACCCGAAAAGTGATCCATCTTCATAGAAAATAGCCGTACATGTGCTAATAACTTCTTTAGAAACTAATTCAACATTAAAAACTATATTATAATTATAGTGCTGCACTAAAATAAAACTGGAAAAGTGGAAGTCAATTGGAGTTGCAATCATGGGGGGGGGGGGGATGTCCACTAAATGATACATGTTCATGTACAGTATTATGTATCATAACAGTCACAAATCTTCATACCTTCAAAGATATATCTTCCAAGAAAATGGTCGTTATGGGTGTTAACGTAATAACTATTAGAAATTAATTTAACATGAACATGCACATTAGCGCTGCAGTAAAATGAAACTAGAAGTCACTTGGAGTCGCGATTATAAAGGGTCCACTCAATGATACATGTTGTACGGTGTTGTGTATCATAACAGTCACGAATCATCCTACTTCCTGTTACTCACAGTCAAAAGCCTTTCTTTCGAATTCAAAGAATAGCACTGCCAAAGAATGGGACTTAACCAGAAACCAGACAAGTGCTAAGCTCAAAAGACCTTCGATTATAAGCCCAAAAGCAAACTGAAACGTGCTATTTTTTTTTCCTAACCCCTATCCCTCCCCGCTCCCCGCTCCCCCCCCCCCCCCCCCCCATTAATCTCTTTGGATTTACTTTCTCCAAGAAAAAAAAAAGGGAGTTAAAGATAAAGTTGAGTTCTGGTCATGCGATTACATTGTGAAAGAAACTGTAAAAGGTTGATCATGTCTATATACAGGTAAGAATCTGTGTACACTGTGAGGTTTTGGAATTATCAAAGGGATAAGAAATTGACCCAATCATACTGAAAAGCACGCAGAAATGGGTACATGGGACTGCACACACACGTGGCATGAATGTTCGGCCCAAACACTTCAGCTATCGCCCGTCATAATTTGAATATGAGGGCATTTGAGGAGCATTCATAGGACATTTCTTCCATGATGTTCTTCCAAACTGACATAAAAGGAATGAGAAAGCTCACAAATTATTTTTCACCTTTCCCAGAACTGAACCTTCTCTTTAAACTGGAGATAGGTGTCCAGTTTTAAGCCTACAGTTTTATTCCACGCCAGACATGGTTCTACTATCTTTTTAAAATTCAAAATTAATAAACAACTGAAAAATGAAATTCTAAAAAATCAATTCAATTGTGGTTTACCACAGAAATAAAATGAGCTTCCCAGTATGTTGAGAAGCACACATAATCGTATATCAGGTATTTTCCCTCTTACATACATGTACATGTTAGCATGCTGTTACATACTAGGCTAATTTGCAGAAACAACCCTGGACAGTCAGATTAAAAAAAATCAGGGTCTGAATTACCTGAGCTACATAGACTACCAGTATCACTTTAAAAAAAATATATTGGCCACTTACTGAATCTGCTCCACGACTACTGTGTAACTGGTTGGGACCAATGCTAGATACAATACATTTTGTTGAAGCATCAAATTAGAGTCTGTTTGTATAGACTATCATCAAGCAGTAGTGACAGAGAAATGGGAGGGGGGGGGGGGATATGTCACAATCATTAACTGTCCTGCAACTATTGTGAAACTGATTTAGGTTTAACTCTAGATACAATACAATTTGTTGAAGTGTCTAACTCTAAGTAGAGTCTGTATATATACAGACTATCATCAGGCAGTGGTGGGATAGGGGGGGGGGGGGGATGTCATCGTACATCCTTCATATCAAATTCTAGATGCAGACCTTTATACGAACTATGCTGCCAGGAGACATCAATAAATCTGGATTAGGACTCTATTTTCATTATATTATGATTCATCATACAAACCACAGGCAGTAAAGGACAGTTTATCATGTCCATGACGAAGGAAGCCCTGCATCAATGTACATGTACGTAGATAATATGAGTCTCATTCCTACTTTGGGCGTGCTATATCTCCTACAGTAAGTTACCGAAGAATTACACTGTAGAAAATTTCTTAATCTTATTGAGTTATAAATGAATAAGAATGTATGAGTGCATGTACATGTTGTACCATAGAACAAATATGTGCACATATATTTGCGATGGTGCTATTTAATTTAGACACATAGGTTTGGAAACTTTTAGCAACATAAAAGTATTATTTTATACAGGACGAACAAACTAGGTTATTTTTTTTGCTAGTCTAAAACATCCATAGACTACATGACACCAATACAAAATAGACTTTAGTCAAATTTCTCTCCCTTATCTATGGACCACACATTCCATTAAATTTTGATCAGCATTTAACCCTTTCAAGACAAATGACCACATTTTGTGGTTTGGCTTAATAGCTTTTTATTCAGGGCTCTAAAAAATATACCAGATGCATGAGGAGAAAGAGCATAATTTTCTACACACACTATGTCCATTTTTATTGCATGACCATATTGCATTTGATGCCAGGAATTTTAAAAACGGGAATAAACCTTGAGATCCTTAAAATTGGCAACACATTGAGAGGTTCAAAATCATCGTTTTTTCATCAAAATTGGCAATTTTTAAAACTGACAAATTCCTAACCATTTATATTGTTTTCAAAGACATTACACCTTATTAGAGCCATGTAGCACTAAAAGAAAATATTATTGTTGCCAATTTGAATAACACAATGTGATCAATTTAGTCCTTAAAGGGGGTACCCAATGCTGAAACAATGTTAGTTCATTTAAAAGATCATGATTTTATTAGAAGAAAATCATCTGCCTTAAATTTTTTTTTAAATTCGTGTTGCCAGAAAATCCCCGAAATATGGTAAGATTTCAGGATATTTTGGCTCCTCAGCTGTGTCCCAATTTCAGCTAGGTAACCACAATGACGTCAAAGTGGTTACCTTGTCGCGCAATTATAGCAAAATGCGCGCAAGGTGTAATGCATTTTGTACAGTCTAGCGCGCAACACATCTGCAATACGCGAACCTGGGTAACCACTTTGACGTCATTGTGGTTACCTAGCTGAAATTGGGACACAGCTGAGGGGCCAAAATATCCTGAAGTCTTACCATATTTCGGGGATTTTTCTGGCAACATGAATTTAAAAAAAACTTAAGGCAGATGATTTTCTGCTAATAAAATCATGATCTTTTCAATGAACTAACATTGTTTCAGCATTGGGTACCCCCTTTAAATAATTCCTGTCCTGAAAGGGTTAAAGGTTGGACACAAGTCACAACCTGTCGTGTACCTCCTTGTGTGTGGTCTGCGACAGATTTTGCAGGCACGGGTCTGCAAGTTTTTTCCAAGCACGTAGGAGCACGCAGGACACGCAAGGAGGCTGTTGGACAGGTCCAACAATCTCTCTGTGTGGCTACATGTACACGTTCTGATGAATGCACATGACATATGCAGCCATTGTAGTTCCTGCACGCACGTGCTTCTTGCAACCATCGCACAGGATCCTTGCAGAGGTCTCACGAAGCCCATATCCATGTATAGTGAGCCCATAGCTCCATACGGAGCCGTGACATGTCGCGCGTCGGTTGCATGGTACCTGTACGGGGCCGTCAAGAGTTCTTGCAGATAAGAGGGGTATGTTAACGAGGAGGGTGCAAGACCCCCAAGAGGAGATGCAGAGAGGTGCACGACTGCTTGTGACCATGACAAAAGAAGGACGTACAAATCGCAGGAGTTGGCCCACAGCCGATCACAGCTGCGGACATGCACGATCAATTGTGACCATAGCATTAAGTCTATTGTGAACGGAGCCAGTCAGCTACAGGTCATAAGGCTATATTTAGTGATCTGATTTTCACAGTAATCTGCCAGGATATTAGCGCAGGAAATTGGACTTTCATTCCAAAAAGAATAGGGCTACACATAGTATTACCACTATACACAGTCATACCTAGCCATACTTGTACATTGATCTTGTTCGGGTTTACTGGATTTTTGTGCACTGGAGCGAATGTGAAAGTTGAATGCCATTACATCTCAGTGACCATACTGATACAGCCAATTTGAAATTCTGCTTTTCTGCTTTCACACTAAATCAAATTAAATTACAAAGGTAGGATTGCCCTTTAAGTGTGCATGAAATGTTTTAGACCGGGCAAAAGCATGTGAAAGAAAGTCCAAGTAAAAGAAGGATGGGCTTCCTTGTTATCTGATATTTGCCCCTCCCCCTCAAACATATACATGTAGCTTACACAAATCCTGTGGGGCCAATTTCAACAATAGCTATGTTCATACGGGACTTGTAGTTTCGAAACTACGACGAGGGTTCACACGGGCCCGAAAAGACACTTGTTGTTCTGAAACTAAAAGTTGAGCATTAGTTATTTAACATGAACAGAGAGGTGATCGTTCAACAACGAGATTGCTAAACTTAAGTTTATTTTGTCCACACAGTCAGTAACTACAAGGAGGACCACTCGCTGCTCGTGGTTTCGGCGTTAACCACAAGCTCGCTTGTGGTTCTGGAACTACAAGTAAACTTTAAGTTTTGAAACTACAAGTCCATTCATATGGTCTGAAACTACAAGATAACTACAAGATAACTTAAAGTTTTGAAACTACAAGTGGAACTTAAAGTTCATCTCCCCTCGTGTGAACCTGACTATAGCCTATACAAATCCTGTGGGGCCAATTTCAACAAAGGTTAATTCTTGATAACATTTCATCCTTCTGAATTCTATGCACTACAAAGGCTCAAATCAAGATAAGATGGCACTATATTCAATTGAATTTCATTTCGCTGAACCTAGGAAGCAGGAGGGGTCAACAAGTTGGAATCAATTTTACTACAAATAAATCATTCACATCAAGAGCTATAAAAGTACTATGAGTTTAAGTAGGCCTATTTATGGACATGAATACAATAAAAGGACATGTCACCAAACGATGGTTTCTGCTCTTCTGGTTAGTACAGAGATACATAATGAAAGTGCAACACATTGATTTCCAAACTTTTTTTTTTTCCACTGCTCGAATGAAGTTTGATTAGCGTGCAAAACTTGGAAAGGAAACTCTGAAACTTCACCAGTTCAGACTGAACGAGTCAAAGTTCATGCAGGTTCAGCCCTGCCTACCAATGATGTACCAATGTACATTATTGCAGTCTAATCTTACGAAGGCCTGTTATGTAAGTGTACTATGTAGGCCTATATGTGTACTGAGACAGTTCAACATTGTACGAGCGTGAAATTATAGTAAAAAAAATCTTGCAGGTTGCATACAATACAGGAACTTTCAGTTAAATTTAGGCCTAATGTGAAAATATAATATAGGGAACATATATAAACATCTTCCTAGTTTATTGTCTTAACTACATGTAGATGCTGGTACTTATATTAAAGTGGTACACTGTACATGTAGCTTTTGATAGTTAAATACAAAGCGTTATGTGATGTGATAACTAATTCATAGTCACTGAATCAAATGACTAAGTTTTTTTTCTAAGCAGCCCTGGTGCTTTCTCTCCCTTTCTCTCTCTCTCTCTTTCTCTCTCTTTACCTTCTCCATCTCCCTCCCACTTTCTTCCTCTCTCAGCTGCCTCTCTCTTTCTTGCTTCTAGACAAGCTTTCCAGACTCCCTCATAATCTAGAACGAGATGACTATTATGCGCAACCCAAATTACATCATTGAACCTGTGACATTCAGCCTCCATCCCCGGTTTATACGCTGCAATAATTGAGGGCACTGAATTTATCTGGCAATCAATACAAGGACGAGAGAGAGAGGGAGGGAGCGAAGAGCGCTTTTTGGAAAGTCACGCCATTCCCCCCAAGGAAAGAGCCGTCCACTTTCAAACGCGGTCAATTTGATAATTACTGCGCCTGCTCCAGGTAAAACGAAACTAACTTACCCCTGGACACGCCAAGGATCACTTACAAACCGAGACTTGACAGAGAAAGAGAGAGAGAAAGAGAAGGAGTGAGAGAGAGAGAGAGAGAGGGAGAAAGAGAGGCTTGTGAAACTGACATCATTGTGAACTCAAACAATAGGCAAGAATTTTCCAAGGGTATCATATTGGCCGGCATTAATTAGTGCCTCGGCTTTGACATTTTGCGTTATTGATGAGATCCCTGGAGAGTGGGAGGGGAATTCAAAAAAGAACACAACGTCATTGATTGCGTACTTTTCAGACTGCTGCGAATCACAATGCTAGAAATAAATGTCTTTTGGAGACGGAGTAACAGCCTCCCTGAAAGAAAAAAAACCCATTATATTCTGTGAATGAATAGAATGAATAGTTCAGAACTGACTAAAAAGTTCTATGAGCATGCCACCGGCCTTGACAAAAAATGATAATCTTTGATTACATCTGTTCTGAATAATCACGGAATGAATAATTTTCAAAAGGCATAGGTCTGTATGCAGTACTATTCAGGTAACACATACCGTACTGTAATGTTAAAGTATTTTGAATGAGAAACTCAGTGCTAATGGTTATACTTGAACAACATTTATTCTTCTTATTATTAGTTTGGATTCAATACAGTTTCAATACTGAGACTAAAGTTACGTTCACAGGATGGGAGCTAAACTTTAAGTTTCACTTGTAGTTTCAAAACTTTAAGTTAACTTGTAGTTATCTCATAGTTTCAGCCCATATGAACAGACTCGTAGTTTCAAAACTTTAGGTTTACTTGCAGTTCTAAAACCACAAGCAAGCTTGTGGTTAAGGCTGAAACCACAAGCAGGGGAGGGGGGGGGGGGGGGTGTGGGGGTTCTCCGTCGCAGTTACAACCCATGTGAAGGGAATAAACTTTAAGTTTTGCAAGCTTGTGGTTCAGGATGACCTCCCTGTTCATGATAAATTTCCGGGTCATACATGTACCCTTCGCGCCAATTAAGAACACAGGATTTGTATGTGTACTTTACACACAATCGGTAGTATCTACTTCCGAGCTTAACCATGATGATCGCTCTGCTTGTAGTTTCAGCTCGTTGTTTCGGGCTCGTGTGAACCCTCATTGCGGTTAGGGAGTCGTGGTTTCGTTAACTTAAAGTTTCGAAACCACAAGTCCCGTATGAACGTAGCTTACATGTAAGCGACATGTTCCAATAGAGGTAATACAACTCCCTTCTCTATTACAATATCATTACATTATAGATTATATAATTCTTCTCCAGAATTCAAATCTTATTACACGTAGGTCTTGGACAAAATATCACTGATCCATACATTATTTTATGCTCCCTTTAAAAAGTAATATCATTTGGTTTCATTTCCAGAAGATTAAGAGAGCTTACTGCTGCTTAAGCATTCAAGGCAGGGATTTAAAAAAAAAATGAATAGTAACCAAAATTACAATTACTCTGTGAAAAAGTATGTGCAATGAAAAGCATTAACACAGATGTGCTCTCATGGGACTACAATGTATGTTATTTACTGAGGACTCCAAATTGATCTAATATTTTCATATTTCTTTGTAATCTTATAAGTACACTTATGTATTTAGCTGTTTCCTCCTTTTTTTTCCGTACCAGAACTCTTGAGCATTTCATGGAAACCAAACGACGAGAATGCTCAATGGCTGTCCTGAGTGGTCATGTGACAAACTGACCACGACTGCTATGTGTTCCCATTCCGCTACGGTCAACTTGGCTTGGTTTCAACTGACCATCAAAGCAAACGTTATGATTAGAGGGTGTCCGATAGATAATCAGTGTCCATAAACCTGGTACATTTCCATCATTCATCCACTGCTTGTCCAATTACAACACACAAGGGCTTTCTAAATAAATTAATGTATTGTTGATAGCTTACACATGTTGAATGATCCTAGCTATAGGTACATGTATGCATATGAGCCTAGTTACAATGTACATATTCAAGCAAAATATACTGACATGTATATAATTTAGCCTAAACATACAAATTTACATATCTGTACTCAGCTGTAGGCCTTTTGGTAAGAATTATGAAGGAGAGGTATGGAATTATAAGAATCCATAGTGAGGTGGCATCTTTATGAATATTACTGACAACCCTTTGCATGAAGTTTGGATCCAGAGACATGAATTCTAGTTGCATGCCATGACTGCATGTACTGTACAAACCTACACAATGTAAATCTCAAAAGATACGTGTAGCTTAGGATTAAAGAAGGAAATCCACTGTGGAATCATTGAGTTGGGTTAAATAAAGCCATAAAAATGAGAGGGACAGATTGAGTAAAGTATGAGAAACCAATGGAGGATGAGAAAATAATGAAGTTCCTATAGTAGCAAATCAATCAAATGCAAATTGACATGTATGTGATCTACCTCGCAAGCACCCCTCCCATTTGTGTTGAAGTACAAAGTTCATAAATTTCTATTTTCTTTGAAGAAAATATTAAACCATACCTCCTGTGCCCACCTGTGTAAACTCTAGACAGTTTACATATGTGCAATGTAACTGCATGGAATTTTAAGGGAAATATAATTGAGACCAAAGGTACACATAACCTAGACCTTTAAGCATAAAGTTTGAGTACTTGTCATGTGATTGCATTGTGAAAGAAACTGTCTCGATGTCATTGGGAAAGGTAGATTGTGCACTGTTAGATTTGGGAATTATCAAGATTCGATTACATTGTCTGAATTTGGTTCAAAGTTGTACACTATCTCATTTGTAACATGAGACCATTTCAAGAGCATTCATTTTCAAGGGACAATGTTACTGTGACAATCTTAGACATAATAAAAATAATGAGACAGCTCACAAATTATTTTTCAATTATACCAGGACTAAATAAAATTCTATAAAGAGAAAGTTGAGTCCTAGTAAATCAATTTATGATCTTTCTCATTCTTTTAGTCAGTTTGGAAGAATATCATAGATAAAATGTCACCTGAAAAGAATTGCTTTTCAAGTGCCATTGTATTTGAAATAAATGTTTGACAATAAATACAATGTAATTGAAAAGTATAGACCAAACAATCATGCTACATATAGATGTCTAATCCCTTATGCCCAATTCTGTGTGCAGTGCTTGTGACTTTCAGCACGACTGAGTCCATTTCTTATCATTCTGACAATTAGAAAACCTCACAGTATTTACCTACATGTTTGTATTCTTATCTACTACATAATCAACCTTTTCCAACCGCTTCCAAACAGTTTCTGTCACAATTCAATAGCTTGACCAAAACTCAACCTTCCCTTTAACAATCAAGTGCTGATGTTTCATTCTAAACATGAAAGAAGAAGGGTAGTGATTAAGTGTTCCTGTGCTGTAACCTGCCCCTCATTCGTCTTCTATTAAGCATGTGGAGCACAGAGGGGATATGACACGACCCGAGCAGCACGTTTCGGATGACAACTCATTTCCTGACCCGCACTACGCAGGCTTGAGGGAGCGTCGGTTATGTACATGTAGCAAGCTGGAATTTTTTTTTCTTTTAAACTCATGAATCCTCAGTGACAAAGATCTTAATAGGCGTAATGAATACGTTTTTGTCTTCTTTTATTGGTAACATTACTGATCGATATCTTTTCCTTTCTGCTCGCTACAAAGGGTGCTTCTAACATGAAAATGCATGATGAATAGAAATAACATTTTCCTGAATCACATGTAGCTTTCCTTTGTCAAATTGGAAATATTACTGATCAAATATCTCTTACATGTACTGCTACACTTATCTGCAAGAAACAAAAAATGGTGCTTCTAACACAAAGATGCATGATTAATCTATAGAAATAACTTTTGTACACTATGTAGTACAATTTATAGAAATTCTGACGGAGCTCCGACATACATGTATGCTCCAGAGATAATTGCTCCTGGGGGTTGTTTCATAAAGCTGTTCGTAAAGTTATGCATGACTTTACAAATGACTTAAATATGACAAGCCAAATGGGATGCTCAGTCATTTTTAACTATGTACATCAACTAAAGTTGAACTGTGCAGATGTAAATCAGCATTCTTATTATAACAAACATTTTTAATGCAAAATATATTTTTTGCCATAATTTAATTGAGCTTATTGGAAATACAGTCACACTTTGTTAAAACATCGGGAAATACTTTGGGCATCCTATCTGGCACTACATATTCAAGTTGTTCGTAAAGTCATGCGTAACTTTACGAACAGCTTTATGAAACACCCCCCAGGCTTTATTTCATCACAGACATATTGTTAGGGTAAGTTCTGCAATTTGGTTTCAGGTTACATGTAGGTTTAGGGTTAGGGTTTGTATTCTAAGGTTACATGTGATTGTTTGGTCCAGGGCTGAAGTCATGAATCGGGTTAGTGTCGATACTAACCGCAGAGCAATCGTCACCGGAGGACATGTCGTACACGTTGAACAACCATTTTGATAGGTGAGAACAATGCAAAATGTATCTTCCCTCATACTGAATTCTCGAAAAACGCATGAAATCTGAACACGAGAGTCCTGTGAGAGCCAGTAAAGCCGTCTCCTAGCCACGAAGCCCACATTCCAAGGAACTCGCATCTCATGGTAATCCCCATGGAGTATGCACCAACCATCATAATTGAGGGTTTCAAGATGCGCCCTGCTTTTGAAACTTGATGAATTTCTCGAAATTTTTCCGAGGAGCACATCGTTGAGGGGAATACTACTCATGAGAGTCTTGTGGTAGATGTATGGAGAAATTGGAGACAAACTCTAATGGAGATATCATGTGTCCCAGATACTCTTAATGATGCAGAGTCCAACAAACTAGTAATGTGTGTTTATTTCCTTTTACACGTACTTGTAGTTGATTACTTGTGAAAAAGAGAGAGAGCTCAAAATTGGGCTTCAAACCTTCTTGGCCTACACCTTATCAATAGACCTGTTCACAAAGTTATTCAAATTTATGGATGTTTCTTTCCTGGGGACCTAATAACAGAGTATTCCATTAACCTGTTATTAATGAATGAACTACAATACTTGGAATCCAGTTTGCATACTGTTACAATACTTGTTGCTATGTCTGACAAGCCTCTGACAAGCTTCCAGGTTGTCATGAACAATCTTTCTTTTAAAAGTATGCATAAAATTGGAATATATTTGAGGACAGGTCCATTGACTTCCATGCATCTCTGGAGAAAATTAAGATTACAGAAACACTTGAAATAAAATAAACATAACATACTGTACATGTACACTGTATGTGCCTACATGTACATGTCAATGTACATTGTATAATATCTGATAATGACAACAACATGACAAACATAATGAAATCATTCTTGTGCCATGTATACACAGGTACAGGTACAGACACTCCAACTCTCCAGCTTTTGGCGGGAGATCCCCCGCTGTGAGGCAATTTTCGCAAAATCTCCAACTTGAGTTTGAATTTCTCCCGCTCTAGCTGTATGTCTCTCACTTAAGATGTATTTTCTCCGGCTTAAAATTACATGTAGCTTTCTCCCGCCCAACTACCTCTTTTTAAAACATAAAACTAAATTCAAACAAAAACAAAAACCTCTTCAACCATATGGCGACGGTGCACTACCAGTGTGGTGCGCTACCAGAATGGAATATGAAATTGAAATCTATAGGTCAATCAATTTAATATACACATGCATGTCTATTAGATATGAAATGAAGCTCATTAAGCAAAAAATATTCCTGATCTTAATCATTGGATTATACCTCATTTAGTTTTGTCATATTATGTTAAAAAATAAGCCTAAGATAGCACCAGAGAGCATCTATAACCCCGGCTGCAAGGGATGTTGTGCTTCACGCTCGTGATGTGCGCTTGTTCGCGTGATCAGAGCCTCCAGGCGGGAGAATCTCCAGTTTAGGAGGTGCTTGGGGTTGGAGTCTCTGCAGGTGTATGTGCAAAGTTTGTGCTTGTTCACATTTTTTTTAGTCCCCAAAATCCATTCCATTCATGATAAATATTTCTGACTGACAAGTCAGCCAGTTTTTCTTGAAATACAGCTATGTTCCTAAATACATGTACATGTATGTTTATGGATAATGGCGCTATAGAAATCTTATGTATTATTGTTATCTCTAATTGGATAGCCATACCACAATATGTCACATTCACCCATAGAGACATTTACTGTATGGAAAACAAAACAAAACAGGTTAAATAAAGCATGTCCTGAAATACTAAAAAATGCACAATATACTATGCACTACATGTATGAATAATTACCCTCCAAGGATAATGCTCGGTCGAAGATGAAATCAATACGCACTGCGTGTAACTGATGCCAATTTTGTGATAAACTGAAATGAAAGAAGAGCCTTTCTAGTGAAAACTGTCCTTGCTACATGTACATGTATGTTATAGGCCAATGTAGTATATATCCCTTTCAAGACAATTGACCACATTTTGTGGTTTGGCTCAATAACTTTTGATCCAGAGCTCTCAAAAATATACCAGATGCCAGAGCAGAAAGAGCAAAATTTTCTGCACACACTATGTCCATTTTTATTGCATGACCATATTGCATTTGATGTCAGGAATTTTAAAAACAAGAATAAGCTTTTAGATCCTTAAATTGGCAAAACATTGAGAGGTTTAAAATCATTGTTCTTCATCAAAATTGGCAATTTTTTTCAACTATTCAATAAATTTCTAACCATGTATATTGTTTTCAAAGACATTACAACTTATTTGAACCATGTTGCACTCAAAGAAAAATATTATTGTTGCCAATTTGAAGAACAAAATGTGATCAATTTAGCCCTTAAATAATCCCTGTCCTGAAAGGGATATACATGTAGTATAAAATACTGGACCTGGGATTTCTGACATTAATGCTTCATTAGAAAGAAAAGGGTACTTACCAATGAGAGGGGAGGTTTTAGCTCTAGAGTTAAAGCAGAAAGTAATAAAAAGAGCTTCTGTGAATGACAAAAAAAAAGAGCTGTTGGGTTTTTTTACAACGAACTACAGGACTGAACAAATACAGTATACATTGGAAGCACAAGGCTAAATCACTGCAAATTTGCCAATGAATGTCCATGTGTCATGTATTTCAGTTGTATGGTTTGTAGTCAGTCACGTCTCGACACTAACAGGCACCCAAGACACTTTTACATACGGCTCATGCATACAGACCATAAAAAATTAATTCCAGACCCTTAAAAAACAAAATTAGTGTGAAGCCCTGTATCCAGTGTACATGTATGTACTTGAAAAAGCATACAGTATAGCAGATAGATTTTCAGAAACATAGATTACAAGCAGTGAAAGTTAATGAAATTATTCACAAAAAAGTCCCAGGGCCCTAAAACAAATCCTCTACATCTGTAGATGAAACATCTAAACATTTGATTTTACTAAATCGTCTTGATTGAGAAGTAATATACTTCTGTATGTGGAACTGCTAAAAGCAATATCCTATCGGTTTTTCTTCAAAATGAAATCACAAGGGATTTTTCTCACC
The DNA here is from genome assembly GCA_025618425.1 of Heliocidaris tuberculata. Classification (NCBI taxonomy): domain Eukaryota; kingdom Metazoa; phylum Echinodermata; class Echinoidea; order Camarodonta; family Echinometridae; genus Heliocidaris; species Heliocidaris tuberculata. The sequence continues at coordinate 18,096,381 of CM046837.1, forward strand.
TTTGTAATTTGAACAATTACCCAACCACACAGAGCTTCTTTTTACCCTACCAAAGCTTAGATTCAATCCAACACAATGATGTCCCCAATGCTACTTTGCAAGGTAAAGAAATCCTTTTGAGATTTGGGGAGCATGGAATATTATGCTGGGGTACTAAGCTTGCCTGGGGTCCATTCTACCGAAAAACACTTTCCACAATACAGCGAGTAAAAACAAGTTTTTTCAGGTCCGAAAATGCTATCTTTTAGCAGAATGAAGACAAATTCTTCACTGTCAACACTTAAGAAGCGCCTGCAGCAAAGCTATTCGCACTGATAGGGAAATGAAGACTTTCACATTTTAAACTAAATCAGAGCACGCACATATAGGCCGACATACGTACATGTACATGTACACGGACTACAGTCCACCATGAATCAGGAATGTTACAATGTACAAAAACATGTTTCCTCAGAAATGAAAATGAATGTCTACTTGCATAAAGTTTCCTTTAAGAAAAATTAGCATTTCATTCTAGATGAGTGACATGTACATGTACCTACTGGAAAGCATTTTCTTGAGAAAATAGAGAACCTGCGACATGTACGAGAGGTTTTGTGTGGTAACAAGTAAAAAACATTACCTGAGAGACATGAGATCAGCCTTGTGGCAATTACTGCCTCAAGACAAGTCTGAGGCACTAATTGCATACTGGGCTGGTGTTCCTAAGGACACCTTAATAGGACCACTTGAGTCTAATCACTAGACTAATCAAACTCCCATGTGTCTGTTTTCCCCTATGGTTAAACTCATCAGTAAGAGTGACAAGATTTGGTCAACAGCACTTCCATTCCGCAGTCACAAAATATAATGGTCTGGATGAAGTCACAGAAAGAATTCAAAGATTTTTTCCCCCGACATGAACAGAGTTGGATTAAAGGGTAGCCTGGGGGGCGTTTCATAAGTGTCTTATCCGTGATTTTTACCGACAAATTTGCTCTCAACCAATCAGATGCAAGGATTTCAGTAGCTTATAACAGTTATTTCAACTTGTCATTGATGACAAGTTTTATGAAACAGGGCCCAGGTTGTCAATTACAAGAGTAAACTAACAGTATCACAGTAGACCAACGTGTGTTTTGATACTGGAATACTGAATGCAAGAAGGAAATCATTCCATATTTTCAGCTGTTGCGTTATCTTTTTAATAAGATAAACACTGTCTGTTGTCAACTAGTTATGAATTTTTCGATAAAAGAGGGTAAAAAAAAATCATTATCTAATTCAAATGAATCTGAAAAACCTGACTTCTAGTAAGCGACTCTGAGGCAAATTGTGTACATTATGTAGGCCATAATGTACACTTGCAATGTACAGGTAGAACAACAAATAAGAAATACATGTACAGTACATGACCGATGCAGTACTTGTACATGAATAATACTTTGCATAGACAGAACTGATAATTTATCAGACAATAAGGGGATGGGGATATGGGTAACACCGAAGACATCTGATGATGTGCACAATATAGGCCTAGTAGGCCTACACAATTTTGGATAGGACTTTTTAAAACTCTAACAATGTCATCAATAAATTAATGTCAGTATGCATTTTCCTAGACCGATTCTGTAATGTATACAAATTTATGCACATTTCTTCTCTGAGCACCTAGTGACGAGCATTAACCTGCTTTTTATAAATGAGCCTCAATGCTTGGAATCCAGTTTGCTTACATTACTTGTTGCTATGTCCGGCAAGCTTTCAGGTTGTCAAGAACACTCTTTGTTTGAAAGGTATGTATAAAATTTGCATACATTATTGAAGCAGTCTATTCAAAATGACCCTAAGGCCTCACTTTTATTTCACATGTGCCTGTGCATTGTACATGTAGGTCTACTTTCTTAAATGAAATATCTGAAGCACAACATGAAAGGCAAGTGAAGGTTTTGCTTTCAGAATGACTTGACACATGATTCTTTTGAACACTTTCTCAACTGCATAGCATAGTCCATGCTATTCAAGTGCAGCATACAATACACCCAAACACTACAGAGTTGGTGCATGTGGAGAGCTACGGTGCATATTGGAAAGAAATGTGGCTGTCGAACAGAGGGCAAAGGGCATTCGTGACACACAATCAAGAGCCACAGCATGCTGAATGCATTATCATTATTTCAAGCAATCAGTTGCTAAATCCGCTCAGACTTCTCCCACAAGCCTCCCCATTTGAACAAATACGTCCAGTGTTTGGCGGAGGTTTGACGGATAGATAGGGGTTGATAGGGGGGCATTAAGGAGTGCAACTCGAATGAATTAAACAATGGGGGTTACATTCAGCGTCGCACATCGACGTAAATACACTTGCAGGCTGCACGGGCGAGAGGTGAGTTTCCCCACGTCATATGACGCCGTAAAATATTCACAATTTCAGCGATTACACAGCTCGGTGCAGCGGCATGCCCCGCGAAGACGCCGGCATGACGTCAGACAGGAGACCAGGGAGGGCATTAAAGGGTATGTAGATGGCAGCCATTTACTGAGGGGAGATTTCGGGTGCCGATTTGGGCTTGAAATGGTTGAGCAAGCTGACGTCAAGGAACTATATTCAGCCTGTTGGCAATCAGTGGCTTGAGCCTTTCATATGCAAATGAGGTGGAAATGCTCCTGCCGACTACATGAAGGGGTTGAGTTAGGGTATGAATGGGCGCCTCTGCTCAACTTTACAATCAGATACCTTGCCCATTCAGCAAGTGTTCACGCCTACCTTTCAATGCAGTAACCTTTCACTTTTCTTTTTTTTTTTCATTCTGACACACATAATGCGGTTAGTTAATCCTTTCTCATGCCCTGGCTCTGCCTTCAACTCTGTCTGCCAACCATCGTTACAATAGTGCATGCCTGTGTTCAGTCTTGGCAAGACTATGTAGCATAGCCATGAAGACATAGGTTAGCACAGTGCACTATGTACATCATCATGAACATGTAGGCCTACATATAAGAACTACATGTATAACTACTGTTTAATGCCAATACATTCAAGTACACCCTGTAGACCTACATGTACATGTACATACATCAAATTCAACATAACATGATTAGCTTGGCTTGAAACATACAGTTTGAACAAATGCTGATGCCGGAACAGAAAGAAAACTTATTCAATGTTTACAAAAGCAATTCCTAGACTTTTTATCCATTCCAGTTCGGAACACAGACTATGAAAGATGAAACAAAATACCGAGAATGAATTGATTTTCCTTCCCGCCCCAAACAGAACGAATAAAGTTCACTACAAGTAGGCTTACATGTACAAGTAAATCAATTCCGACATTAGGGAAAAACAGCTATGTCAAGTTTAGTTTACTTTTTGTAAAATCTAGAATGCTACATGTACATGTACGTCAAACAATACAAAGGAGCAGAAAGCAAGGTATCTTTTAAAAAATGTTCCTTGTGATTTTCATCACTACCATAATACCACTGTATTACAAAATATAGAGAGAATGTACAATGTAAAGGAAGATATACAAAAGTACAAAAAAATTACATGTACAATACCACATGTATGTAAAACCTAAAGTTGACAGGACATGTAAAAAATGTGGAAATCATTTCTTTTTTTTAATGGTGACTGTTTTCCAATACTACTGATTAACTAATTTTATTTACATGTGGATATTTTCACAGAAGAATGGAAGGAAAAAGAAATAATATTGTTGCCAATTTGAATAAAGAAATCCATGTCTCCTGCCTTGTGTAAACTGCAGATCTACATACACCGAACATGATAGACATGCACGTCCCACATCATGTAATATTCCACACAACTAGTATCCTACAATAGAATCAAGTAACCACTTTGAGATGTATACATTTCAGGAAATTCAGCAAACATGCCAAATCTTGTATTTATTTGATCTCTTTATCGGAAAGGGGATTTTCCTTAAAGGGAAGTAAGAGCCTACTACTTTTACATGTCGCTTCAACTGACGAGTTTGCTTTTCCGCCTTTGAATAAATGACAGCTCTAAATGTTTTAAGGGGATGTTTAACTTTTAAACAGGAAGAAAGAGTCTACTTTCTGCTCAATTACTGTACTTCAATCACTTACATTATACATGTATTTCTTATAAACAAATGACAGCTCTTCGTTCTTCCACTCTGTGTTACAACCGAGGAGGGGATGTTTAACTTAAAGGGATTCGGTAACTACAGGCGCTTTCACACCTACCCGATCAGGAAAAATGCCCGTAAATTACGAGAACTTGTTCAGGCCCCAAAATACCCGATAATTATTTCGCGCTTTCACACCTCCCCGAACCAGAGCTCTTCGAGGAAAGTTCTCGAAGTTATGAGCATGCGCAGTACGGTTTATTTTGCAGACGAGGCGCGCGCTTTCAAATTCACTGCTTCTGCAGCGGCGGACGTGCGATGCGAGAGATGGCCATAATACGGAGAAAGTGCGTATGTATGTTCGATGGGATAGCTAGTTCTCGTAATTTGCTTTCACACTGCAAATATCCCCGCGACCTTGGAGAAAGTACGCGTAGTTTTGAGAAAGTACCTACTAAATTCCGGGTATTTTCTTGCGGGGATATTACGAGTACTTTCGTTTCACACTGGCAAAATACCTGGTATTTTCTGATCGGGGGAGAATACCCGATCAGAAAATACCAGGTATTTTTCCTGATCGGGTAGGTGTGAAAGCGCCTTACATGTACATGTATGTGGAGGCTTGATTTAATAAATTGTTGAATTTTGATATCTGTCTTGTATGATGATGTTCAGAAGGATAAATAAATAGCCAGGCATAGAAAGGTTTTCAAATATATAATGCTATTATAAAGATATCTACGACTGAATACTCCCATTTACGAAAGTGTATGGCCATACGCTTTAGTCTAACACTGAGTCTATAGGGGAAAATGAGTCTGGCATTTCTGGTCACTTGCATTTACTTTTGTGAAGCACATGATGATTTTGAAGTGCTTTTTTTTTCTTCCTGGGCTTCATTTTTACACCATAAAATACATACACTGATAGCATGTAAGGCCAGGCAGCTCAGATTTTATCAAGCCTCTACAAAGTTACCAAATCACTTTAAAGGGAAACTAAAGCCTATTTTACAATGTTGGTTTGACTTCCAATGGCTAATTCCAGACTTGCCAACAACTGCCTAATCTACCCTACATGAATGATACTGAAAAAAACAGATAGGGACTGAAAGTGTTTGTGTCCACAAAATTTGTCAGTGTCAGTTCTTGAGTTATACAACCTTCCTACATGTAGCACTGAACACACTGCAAAATCTCAGCTGAAAAGAAGACTACTTACATGTATGTACATGTATGTACAATTACATATTACAGTAGCCATTGAAGAAGAAAAATATTTTCACCCTGGAACATGTACAAGGAGGCCTACAAAGAGATAGGCTACATGTACATACAGCCTATCATACACAATGTACATATACATGTACCTTCCGCTGGAAGACAGAAGGGCTTAACTGCAATGTTAAGGGATATGAGATACAACATAATGCCCTTCTGGTGTACTCAGCAGATGCTATCTTCCAGGATGCGCGCATCATCAACCCTTCATCATGCCCTCTTTCGTCAGCTCTGCAATCTGGAGATTCATTAATCACACTTATCTCCCCCCAGTACAAGGAGGCACTCGTATATTAGCATCCAAGCCCCGTAATACACCACGGCAGACCCCATTGCTGCGGTCTCCGCTTCTCCCCCCCATCAAACCGACAGCGATACCATATCACAGGGATCTCATCCTATACTACCTACGTCACGTTGGCTTTGGAAAGGTCATAGCATCCTCCATGCGGGATTAAAAGAGAGATGTCTATGCTGTGTGTCTAATGGTGTATTCAAATCATCACTGAAAAAAGAAACCCTCTTAGCATGTTTTTATTCTTAGGATATCTTTTTGAATGCGATATATTTTTAACGAGCAGAAATAACAATGAAAAAAAAAAAAGTCACAGCAGATTTTTAGTTTTTTAGTTGACTTCTGTAGAAGTTCTGGTGCAGTATGCAACGATGTATGTTGAATTAATCACATAGGACAACACCCATTCACATGTAAATCTTCAAATTAAGAGTATATGGGAAATGTGAAATGAGACGTAAGAATATTTCAGGTTATACTAATGTACAAGTAGCTGATTAAACATAATGCAAGTAGAACATCGTAATCTAATCAAGAACTTTTTTATTAAAATTGCAGAGCAGTGTTTTGACAAATACATGTACATGTACAAGTAGTATTGTCTTCATATTTGATAAATGTATAAACTTACATGTACAATATTTCTTTTTCAGCACCTGAATATATTGAATTTGCAGCTCCAGACAATATTTAGGTTCAATTACATGTACATGTACATATTTCAAAGTGAATTTGAAAATGAGAATACACAGAGCCTGACTTTAAGATGTACTGTTAAGTACATGTACATGTAGTTGAATGTCAACAGAAAAAGTAAGAAAGGTCCTATCTAATCAGCGGTTAAAATGGGATCTGAACTTTTGTAAATATCAAAATGATAGTCTGTGATTGCACTGCAGGCTAGAGTGCATGCAATAGCATAAAAATGTATTCAGTTACTACAAGTATTAATAGAAATGTTGGGTAGAGTGCAACTTAATAATGTTGAACTTCATGACAAGAATACATGTAGCTTACAGTAGTTATGTACACAGGACAGGGCAAGTAAGCGAAAGTACATGTTTGTGTAAGCTTTTATTGGTGTCAAATTTTACACTGTAGCTCGCAAACGAAAATCCTGGTCTGGTCTGGCTTGTTAACTTCTAAAAATCCTTACAGGGTTCTGGACCTGTCCGGTAAGTTGTACATGTAACTTGTTAAGTAACACATTTTGATCTATCATCAAAATTTTGACACTAATAAATGACTGTTCTTTTCCTTAGAGGCCTTTGTTACACAAGTCATAATACACTCTAGGCAGACACACACGTATTCACATTAGAAAAATACACTATCAGAGTATCCGAGTGATAAAAGAATGACAAAAAGTGAGCATTTTCACAGCTCTTTTCAACCGGACCTTTGTTACCGAGTTGACACAAACTGAGTTTTAGTCTGGTGCATGTCTGGCTTGGCTCAAAAGGTTCAAGTTTGGTGAGTTTGAGACTTTGAGATCGGTTCTGGTTCCAAGCAACAGTACTAGAGTCTAAACTCGAATTTCCCATGAGAATCGAGATTTAAGAACTAACAATTTAAATAAAGCTAGATCAACTGATTTCTCTTTGCTGATTACTCGTCTACTTCACAGTTTTTACTAAAATACAATTTATTTGTACATGTAACACTCACTATCAACGAAGTTTTGTTTGATTCTGTGAAATTATTTCCATTTATCACTAGAATTATACATGTAATACGACAAATAAATGATATCTTCCCAACAAATTTGATACAAAATGTATAGGTCTACACATGTAAGAGTAATCATTCAAATATACATGTACCTGAATAATCACATAGTGCCTATGTAAGAAAAGAAAGATGAGGAAATTGGAAAAATCAGTATTAGTGGTTGTTTTTGTTTTTTAAAGAAAAACTTAAATTCAGTGGAAGTGTACGAATATCATATTCATATCACTGTTAAAGTCACCTGCATATATTCAACAGCAAGGGAACGTTTTCATTATCAGCACTAAGTCAAACTACATGTAAAAGTAAAATAAATTAGAACTTTACATGTAATAATTAATATCAAACCTGTCTCTACTCTCCAGCCCACCCCCAAACAAAGAGATAGAATAAATACATTTCAAACTAAGCATTAAATAAGAATAACAAATTCTTATCATTTCCAAACTTAAAGAAAATCTGACAATATTTCAAGTGGAAGACAACTTTCTATTTGAAAACAAAAAAAGAATGGATTCTTCAACAAAAATCAAATCCTTCCACCCTGTGACAGTGAAGCTGTTCAAAAAAATCTCCCATATTGTACATGTAAATTATCTTTTGGTACATTTGACCATGGTGAAAAAAATTGGGAATTTCCAGAATTATCAAAATATGTCTTGAAATTCTTATATAATCTATATGTCCAAAGTTTGGTTATGACATCTAACACGAACGTGTGAAATTGTGATACCCTGTACATAATTAAACTCAATGTTTAAAATGGACATGTACTAGCAATAGATATGCAAGTACAAATCTAACAAAGTTTTCAATAACATAGAGTGAGAAAGAGCAAGAAGAGGTAGATGCCAAGATCTACTTGATAATGTAGAAACCACTACAAGGCCAAAGTCGAGACGCATGTTACTTCGGGAGTGCGGAAGTGACAGGGGGTAATGGCTAATGCAATGCGCGACAATGCACGCTGAATGAGTGCACTGGGTTACATTTTGAAGAGAAGTCCCAAAGACAAGTCGAAAAATTGCACACAAATACGTGCACTAACAACAACTTTCCAGGACATGACATTTGTTAAATTTACGACTATAATGTGGTATGTGCTTTTGGGATTACTTTGGGATTACATACCTTCCATCCCGCTGAACTATTGCTGTCTCCTTTATCCTTGAAAAATGGGACATTTTTGACCATCCAGTCGTAAATTTGGGAAAGGGTCAAGCGCTGATCGGGTGCGCTTTGAATAGCTTTGGTTATCAAATCTGCGTATGACAGGTTTCCCCAGGCGTTTCTTCTTGATCCATTCCGTCTCTGTGATGATGGAGTTGATAATTCACGGTTTTCTCCGCTTTCTAAGGGTACAATTGGTTTAGTATCTGGTGATTCTTCTGTGAGGACGGCAGGACTGAGTGAGCCGTGAGGGTGATCTACCGGAGGCGCTGCGGCGGCATTGCCAGGTTGCTGGGGCTTCGAGTCCAAAAAGTCCGGCCGTCGCAACGGCCATGTACACGAACGTGGTCGAGCTTGTGGCTCGAAATCGGGGTCGTTGTCAACCATCGTGAGGACGTTTCCACAGGTTATTAAAATTCCAAAATCTGGTCACAAGTAAACGGTATCATTGAAAAGTATCCACTAAAGTCCAGGCGGTTGTCGTTCCATGTAACATGCATGTGTGTCCACATACAATCCAATCTCTGTAAAACTCAGTTCAAGCTAGCTCGGCTCACAACTCGCGCGGGCCCTATCCTTGCTCATGCATATGCCCGCAATGTGTGTGTGTGTGTAGCTAGGTGGTGTATAATTATCTTAGCTATGCTAGCTTGCTCGATATACGCTCGCTACATGCACTGTGCGTTGGCCGCGCAGCGCCGGGATCGGAGCCGGAGATAAATGCCGCCGCCGTATACTACGTGCACGCACAGTCGTTGTGGGGTGTGTGTATTGAGTGTGTGTGTAGTTTAGCAGCGCATATCATGGGAAAAAGAATGATACACGCGAATACACAATCCTTTTGCCATGAACTGTTAATTCAGGACACTTAGGACTTGTGAGGGCGATAGAGCTATGCATTCAGACTGGATTGTTGAAAAGAACCGATAGAGTTGGGAGAGAAATGACTAGATGACAAAACGAATGAACAAGTAACACAGACCTTAAATATAGCATCTCAGATGGGTATGATAATTGGTGGGGACAAAAAAACTTCCTCGGCATTCTAGCCATCACCCTAATCAAGATATACTACCACCGCCACCACCACCACCATCATCACTCATCATCACCTCCACCTCCACCACCACTAACCTACTGAACAACATCATCCATTACCACCAGCACCACCAGCACCACCATCGCCATCACCACCACCACAACCACAATCCATTACTATCACCACCGTCCCCTCCATCACCATATAATCATCCACTACCACCACCACCGTGCACCACCACTACTACCACCTACCCCGTTAACCACACCAGCTGCATCACCACCACCACCATCATGACCACCACCATCACCACCACTACCACCACCACCACCAAAAATACCGTCTATGACCAATACCAACCATTACAAGCCGCATCACCAGCACCATCATCCCAACTGCAGACATGCTAAAATTGACATCATTATAGAGTGGGGTCCTGTGAGCCAAAACAGCCGCCCTATATCCTAATGAAACCCCCCCCCAAAAAAAAAAAAAAAAAAAAAAAAAAAACAAAAAAAAAAAAAAAAAAAAAAAAAAACAAGCCTTTTAGGAGTATTTAAAAAATCACCCCTCCACGTTGGAGGGCCCGTCAGAATTCCCAAGGGAAAGTAATAAAAAGTGGTTTTAAACATTATCAACTTATCTAACACTGCAAAGTATGGGATAGGTACAAGCGAAAATACTATTAGCAAGCTGAGGGGGAAAATTATTTCATTTATTTATTTTGATTACTTTTTCAGCATGTTGGCGAAATTACTCCAAGAGTACCTTTTCAACAAATGTTTCAATAAAACGGGATAAATGTGTTGAAACATACCTTTAAATACACCTATACATAAAAAAAATGATATTAAGAAAACCAATTATATGACATATTTTCACCATAACCATTATAGGCCTACTCGAGCATGATGACATCTGCGACAAAAATAGAGTGAGTGTGTTTATCTTGCAATGATCATCAAAGCTAAGAATTATTTGAAACGGGAACAGTTCTACGCCTGCAATGCAGTGGGACTCTCTTAATCTAAAAGGTCACATGATTACGTAACTGCTCCCATAAATCCTGCTCTGATCTTGACAATGGATGACCAAACGGGAATCAGTTATTTTCTCGGACGTGGAGGCCGAGGGCCAGGGCGCGAAAGATTTCTGAGTCGAATACAATACAGTGGTCTGTGGGTGAGCATCCCCTTTTGTTTAATTACGTAATAGAGACCGCGGAAAGTTGTTTACGTGTCCTAAGATAGGGGCAGTGGTGAGCTTTTACCTTTTCATAAATGCGGCCGATCCCAAATTATCAGGGCGTTTCCGTGGTTCTTTGAAGTACCAAGGAGTTATCACTCCTTGGAAGTACCCAGCCGGTTCAAGATCATAGGTTATACATTATGCATGCAGAGAGTACAGGAAGTTTTTTTTTTCTTCTTCTTCATTTGAGGTGTATGTTGATGATACGTTAGTTGACTTTGTGCCTATAATTAGGAGTACGAGGCGGGGGGGGGGGGGGGGGGGGGGGGGTTGCAGTTCCCGAGAATTTGAAATTGCCACTAAAATGTCATCTCATTATTAGGGCAGCGATGTGATTCATTTGTAATATCATATTTTATATAATTTGATGACGAATTTACATTCTTTTTGCACAGAAAGAAAGTGTCAAAATTTGTGCTAGCTCGCAAAATATATAAACGGGAAACTAAATAGTATCCCCATTCAGATCCATCAATGCCCCTCAATTTCAGTTTGCATATAGTTATGCATGCTTTCGGAATACAAAATGCTCAGTATATATAGTGTGCGGTGGGTATGTGCCGCAGAGAAGACCCCATTTTTACACTCAAATTTCCGTTCCAAAGCATAAAGTATTTTTTTCTTCATGAGAAAAAGAGGATAGAAAACCGTTCCAAAGCACCGCTCTTTTTTCATTCCTTCGTTCCGGCCGTTCTTTCCCGCTCCGGCCCGTTTCGAAGAATATCACTTTTGGTGAAAAGTTGAAAACGAGTTCCGATGATCCTTATATTTCAATAACAACCAGTTCCGTATAGCATCATATTTATATTGTAATCCAGTTCCAAAGGCTCCTTTTACCCAAAATGTTAGTAGTTCCGAAGACCATCCTGTTCATGATACGCTCGTTCCGAAGCCCCCCTTTTTTTTTGTCTTGCCTGCGTCACATACCTACCACTTTTGGGGTCGAGTGCCCCCCCCCCCCCCGGGTCTAAACCATGCAAGAATTTTATTTCAAAACGACCAAATCGAGCATCTCGTCACTATAAAGAAGAAGCATCCATTAATTTGAATGATTGTACGCAAATTGACATTGATTGGAACGATTGTCTGAAATTGTCTATCTGAAATAGGATTAAGGAATGCAATAAGAGGAATGAGGAATCACAAAAAGTAAGACTGAGCATATAAATTTATGAAGAAAAAAAAAGTAAGACTGAGAGGGCTATACTGAGAAACAGAGAAATAAAACTTCCGGCGCATAATGACATATTCATGCAGATGACGCAGTGAAATACCTATTCTATATATTATTATTTGTAGCTATAATTACTATTTTTTTTTGGGGGGGGGGGGGGGAGGTTGCATATTTCTCGAAAACCTTAATCAAAAGCACCTTCTCTTTGCGCCCCTTCTCGCATATCCCATTCACAGTGGATGTATAATTTGCATGACTTTATCGCTATATGCTTGGCAATGGCAAGTTACTGTACCTGACTACCTGTCATCAAGAAATACTTTTTAAAGAGAAATTTGAATATTAGGTAATGAAATTGGAGATTTTGCACCCAAACGTAATGAATGAAAGCACCAAGAGCCCCGATGAGTCACAATGGAGAGCCCACAATAGCACCTATTACAATAGCCTCCTTATTGATTTACATTTTTCGCATTGTCGCTAATACGGACCAGTCAATAGTAGTACTATTTGACGAACTAATGCCCCCATTCAGGGCGCCATGTACCACTTTACAAATTTACATTCTTGACTCTGGGCTACTGGCCCGACACGACAGCCAGTTTGTCAAACTGACGTCACAAGAAAGAAGAAGAGGAATTCCAGTGGCTTTATGGTTATTTTCAAGCAACAAATGGTATCGATTTCGAAGGAAACAGATCATGCCCAGGGGTGTTGCTATAGACCATTTTGAATGGATGGTGACGGACCAAATTTGCTGACAAGATAGCCGAAAATTACCCCCCCCCCCTCCCCGGAAAAAAAGAAGAAGTGAACATATCTTCAGTTTCGCAGACACTGGTAACCATGGTAACTGGGCGACATAAAATTCAACTTTGCACAGTGCTTTAAAAAAAAAAGAAGGAAGTTATTGTGACTAGCCGATAGTCCTAAGAAAATATCAAAAGTTTCCAACCAAACGTTTCGAAAAGGGTGTGACGTATCACCGTATTCTTAGAGAAGGTAATACTGAAACATTTAAATGTGAAGAAACGAGGACATTATAATATTGTGGATGCCGGAAATGTCTGATTTGAAATTATATAGGTTTAATATTACTTTAACTTATTTATCCTGCCGAGGAAGCCAGTATTATATTTTCAGTGAGGAGAATTTTATTAAACAGAAATATTTTCATGTATGTGGGGAGGGGGCACAGAGCACTGCCCCAAATAATATGTACAGTGTGTTTAAAATTATTTTTTAAATATCAACTTTTGTTCTACTTGTACCCCACTGAAAATTCTGAAGGGATGCCCCCACTGGCCTCTGTTCAATCATAATAACGAGAACATGATATAGAGAGAACATAGATGTATAGTATCGTGACAAAACGAAGGAAAAAGGATATTTAGGAATAGGAAATGAGATAAGGGAGAAACGATGTAGGCATATAACCAAGTTTCTTTCGGGGGGGGGGGGGGGGGGGGGGATAGGTCAGATCCTAAAAGGATTATTATCCCAGCATGGGGATATCATGCAGTTCTACTGCAGATGGTTTTATTCGGAAAACTTTTAATACTTGTCGAGATCAATTTGCACAATATATCATGTAAACATAAATTTAAAAACATGATTATAAAAGATTAATTTCTTTTAAAAGAACTATACAGATCGGCATCTTCCATCTATGCATGTGCGCTCTTCAAACTCATGAAGAGCAGGAGAGGATCGAGAACCGAAGACTTGTAATGCTCGACTATCAAGGGTATGAAGGCCGTGCATACAAAGACCGCTATTCCCATTTATAAGACGGTCTTATCCCAATAAAACGCTCCTTCAATCAACGGTCAAGTTCTTCGGATAATTTCGTTATTCACTAGGTCATTTACTGCGGTCAGTCTTATACAACACACTGAAAGGCCAGGGGAGGTTTAATGAATATCCAATCGTAAGAACTTAAACGACTTGGTTTCAGGTGAATGGTTATTCAGAACACCTTTATTAATGAAAATAGGTGGAGAGGACATTGTGGGAGAAAATCCAATTGATGGGAGACAAAAGATTTCTAAGCTTGATTATCGTAAAAGACAACGGTTGGCCGCTAGATTTGCGTTATCCCCGAGATGAATTTGGCGACTTTAGTTTTAATCCGCGATACTCATCGGGGGGCGGAACGCTTACGATCTTGTGGATACAAGTTGGCAACTCGATCATGAGTTCACGTCATTCCCGCACTTATTCACAGATTGTTTTGTATATCAGGATACTATAAATTTTAAGAAACTGATTTCCTCACATGCAATTGTGTACCTTAATAATTTAATAATTTTATTTCCATAAAATGCATGTCGATAATTCTGTATAGTTGTAGATATTCTGTAATCATGAATTTGATCTAAAATACATGTACACCTTTCTGAAATTCTATGAGAGTGCATGCATGCAAAATCAAATTTACAAATTTGATGATCAACTTTGCATAGAAATGCCTGACAGCAAATAATTTTCCTGTTACATTCGAAACAGTTTACGTTTTAAAAACAAGGCAGACAATGTGAATAGTACTTTAGGTTATACATGTATTTTTACTTTTCAATTCAATTCAACATACACAACAATTCTCATAATATTCTAAGGTTCAATGCAGTGAAGATGCTCAGTGGAATAAATATAATAGATATATGCGATTATGAATAGAAATAGTGATACATGTAATAATACAACAAGGAAAATGAATGATTACAACTAATTTTACTGATGATTTGGGTAACATTAAGCTTGAATATTAACTTCTTAGCAGAGGCGGCGGAACGTCGGGCTCGGACAATGAAGTGTGCGTGTGTGTGTGTGTGTGTGGGGGGGGGGGGGGGGTGGGGGACTTTTGTCCGCCAAACAAAAGATGCTCCCCCACTTCCATTGTCCGAGCCCGACGGTCCGCCGCCTTTGCTTCTCAGATCATAAAAAATAGAAACACACAATACACAGCAAGGTATATTTGCCTTTATTTTCATATAGTAGGGTAGAAAATATACAAATACAACAATATTATTAAATTTCTGAACCTACCGTTCATACATATTCATGACATAAAAGGTCAACTAAAATCAATGAACAGATCTGAGATGGAACATTGCTGACTTACTAATGATTTAACAGTATGTAGTTAAGGCCAACTAAAATTGATTCCTAGTTTCTCGTCCGGGTTTTTTGAAAATGAGCAGGGGGTTCCATCTTATATAATACATGTACATGTATTTGATATTTTTTCAATATATGAAAATTTTAACCCACACATTAAAAAGAAAAAAAAATCACTTACAAGGGAAAATTGCATTATTTTAATGATTTATGTAACCTCTTGGGTAGATGTCCTCATATTCTTATTTCATTTTAGAACAAAAATATCAAATAAAAAAAATGAAAAAAAAAAAAAAATGAGGCAGCACCCCCAAAAGGGATGAAGGGACAAGAAACTTGGAATTATCATTATTTTTTTTTTTTTTTGGGGGGGGGGGCCTTAATATGCAAAGTGTGAAAACAGTAATAGCATAACCCATACATCCATTTTTAATTTTTAAGAAATAACGAACTCTTAAAGCATACAAACCAGTCTATTTTTTTTTTCAAGACTACAGTGCTGCAGTTATGATACATAATAGTTCAAATTATGCAACAATGATGCAGTCAATCACCTTGTAATGGCTATGTAAGCTACCTGTCCATAGTGGCTATTTACTTTTCCCTATCATGTACAGTCAAGTACTATATAAATAAAACATAAAAGTGCTTGAATTGTCTCCAATGTACTTGAAAAGGAATATTGCAAAAAGTTTGACGCATAAAGAATATCATTTAGTATATCACATGCTAAGAGAAATTGCCTCTGGTAATTTGTTTTCAGTGTATATTTTGTTATGCACTCGGGTGAAAACTTCTCATAATCACCTACAAATTGCATGATTTTTGAGGGTAATATTTCACTCTGTGTTTGTTTTGTTTTTATCCAAAACACATTAGATGGACTTTTTGCAATTGACTAAAAAAAATGTAATGGAATCAGCTCCAGCTCTGGGAACAGCAGAAAATAAAATCTTTTGCTGAATGTACATGTACGCATCTATTAATATAACATCTGTCAACAAATTTGGTAGGAAGTTGTGCTTTTCATTGAATGTGATTTCCAGTAAGTTTTCATATACAGTGGAACCTCGTTATAAAGAACACCGTTATAACAAAAACTCATTATAACAAGGTAATTTTTCCCGTCCCACTTTCATGTATTCTATTGTTTTTTAGCCCTGATATAACAAGGTTTCGATATAAAGAGGTAATTTCCTTGGTCCCAAGTAGTTCGTTATGACGAGGTTCCACTGTATTGTCTATTTGGAGCCAGAAGGGCGTTAACGCTTATACTTTAACACAGAATTAACGCCGTTCTGGCTCTCAACAGACGATATATTACTTGTATGTACATTATGTTGCAGGTCTACACAAGGAAATCTTCTTGGTCAACACAACCCTGTTTCATAAACGTGTTATCAACGACAACCGCCAAATTTCTATCACAAACTTGCTCTCAGCCAATCAGGTGCAAGGATTTCAGTAGCTTATATCAGTTATTGCAACTTGTTATTGATGACAAGTTTTATGAAACGGGCCCAGAATTAGTTTGAACCAGTTTCTCTTGAAATGAATTTCATTACCAGCGCTCAAGATCAGCTTTACCCAACCTGTGCCCTGTTTCACAAAACTTGTCATCAATAACAACTGCCCATTTCCATGACAAATTTGCTATCATCCAATCAGATTCAAGGATTTCAGTAGCTTATAACAATTATTGTAACTTGTTATTGATAACAAGTTTAATGAAACAGGGCCCAGGTAGTATACTGAAGATTGTTAGGCTTTACTTAAAGGGTACCTACCGTGAATCAGTCACCCCAAAATATTTTGCTCTGTATGTTAAGGTTCTATGTCACAATACTATATTCAAAATACAAGCTTCTAATATTATTTTTATAGAGAGATATTGCAAGTTTAAATACATTCTCAAGAAACGTTAAACTTGTGAGTAAACTAGACAATGCACCCGAATGCACTCACAAAGAACAGAGCACGCATGGAACCCAAGTTCAAGTTGGGTTCTTATTTCCTCCTTTATTTTCTTCATACCCCTTAACCATTACTCCATAGAATGCCAAGTAAAGATTTCTGATGTTAATTTCATACGTTCGATCCGTACAAATTTCTTTTTTAGGTGATTGGAACCATAATACAAATACATATACATTATTATATACAGATCATGGATAAAACATGTATTAACAATCATGCCGTCCGATGGTCATGTGGCATATTCTTCTCTATGCAAGGCATTACTAATGGTGAGAGCAGACGTAAGAAGCTGTAGGGTCAACCTGTTCAATTCTTCATCTAATGATGGCCTGTTAAAAAGTAGATAAAGGACAAATAGAAGAGAGAGGGAGAGAAAGAGTAAGATAAAATAAAAGAGAAATAGAGTAATGAGGTATTAGCATCTATTAAACATCAGTTCTGCATCTTGAATGGATTAAAGGTATTTGTGTCACACTACCAAAAATCATTTGATAATTCATACATTCAATGATATACATGAACAATTATGGATAATTCTTTTAAAATAAAGTTACAAGAAGGTATGTGAAGGAAACACAAGAAAGAAAGAATATAATGAGAAATGAATGGATATATCATGAGAAAGTGAGTGAGAGAGACTGAGAGGAAGAGAGAGAGAGGAAAAGAGATAGATAAAGAGGCAGAAAGAGAGAGAGAAAGAGACAGAGTCAGAGAGAATCCTTTACCCATCATTAGTTCCTAGGCTTGGTACAAAGTGCACTGACCCCTCGTCACCCTGGACACTGGATGTAGATGTTGACATTGTTTCACTATTGAAGAGGTAAAAAGAAACAAAATTCAGTAAAAACGCGTTCACAAAGATGTCTCATTACATATTTCCACACAATAAAAATACAATATCTAGAAAACATAGTAATTTCCACATGAGTCACATTATTATGAATAGTCAATGTGATTGAGATGCTAGTATCTCAATAATGAGGCTAAACAAAAAAACCCTGAAATATACCCCAAAATCTAAAAAGATTGTCTTCCTATGGGTGACACATACTAGCACCAAGTTTGAAGTTCGTACTTCAACTGGCTCTTGAGATATATCGCGTTAACAAAAAAGTGGGACGGATGGACAGACGGCCAACCCGAAAAAATAATGCCTCCGGCACCAGCTTTGGTGGGAGGAGGCATAAAAAATAAAAGTAACTGTAAAACAAATGCAGATATCATAATTAGCATATGCATTTCACTCACATTTTTTGCTGGTCAGATGAGTTCTGTAAGAAGTCTGTACACAATGGACAAAAATATGGGATCATCACAAATTTAGACTAATGCCATTAAAATTTAGGGTGAGCTGCCTCCATATTGTTTTTACTGTATATGAAATATATATTGAATGTAACAGAATAAGCTGATTTGAAAATTTTTCAATGTTGACTATTTAGGAAATTTACACCTTAGATTAGTAGAAAAAGTTGATTTAGAATCAAAGAGAGACTGATCAAAAGGATTACATCTATATTCAAATCACAGCTAGAAGATAAAAATCTATCACATGTACATCTTTCTCATTCAGGACTAATTGGAATTTACACCTTATATTGAAAACAAAGAGAACAAATTGTGTCCTATCGTGTTGAAATGGAAATTTTCTGATTCAAAGATGACAATTTTGGAGCTAATACTTCAAAGGTTCAATTAGAAATTGTTGCTTAAACTTTGACATTTAAATGATAATGTGCAAAGGCAATTAAAAAATAAAAATGTACAAATCATTAACACTATGTAACCTGTGACCATATCTTGCAACAATCGCACACACTAACAAACCTAAAATTACAATAAATATAGATATGATTGGTCCCTTTGGACATTCCGTTGGAGAGAACTTACCTGACGACCATGTATCCTGGGAACCGGAGTTATGAGGTACTGTCTGGCAGGGACTAGATGACTGTTAATAAGAGAGCAAGGAGGGAGGAAGAGAGAGAGAGAGAGAGAGAGAGAGAGAGAGAGAGAGAGAGAGAGAGAGAGAGAGAGAGAGAGAGAGAGAGAAAGTTAGTAAGATAGCAAGGGAATGAGAGGAGAAAGATGGAGGAAAAGAGAGAGAAAGAGAGAGAGAGTTAATAAGATAGTAAGGGAAGGAGAGGAGAAAGATGGAGGAAAAGAGAGAGAGAGAGAGAGAGAGAGAGAGGAGAGAAGAAATGACATTAGGGAATGAAGAAGAAGACGAAAGAAGAAAGAAAATGAAGGACAGATGAAGAAAAAAAAAAGAAGAGAAGAAAAAGCAAACTAAGAATGAAAAGGGTAGAGGAAAGGGGTGGACACTGACTAATTAAAGAATCAAAATTTGAATAATTTTTTGAGTCTTTTTTAAAGTCCCACCTGAATGTTTTCATTTTGAAAATGCCTACAAGTTGATCAAATTAAACTAAATGATATCATTAAAATATACTACTTAAGTTATTATTATCATAATAAACCATTTTGCCTAATATGACGGGATGCAATGAGTTTACACTAAGTAGTTGTGAGGTAATCCAAAATCTAAATTGATTTCAATTTTCAAATGTAGAAATGTATTATTCTAACCTGTTCATCAGAAACTATTTGTGAAGGGATCATATTAGAGAATGATTCCTCTAACTCTTGGTTCCATAGCTGTCTGCATTGATGCTGCTGTTGGCGGATCATAGAATGTAGATTGGAACGGAAGACTTCTATTTCACCATCCACCTGGCTATGAAGACTCGACTCTATAATCAGAATAAAAAGAAAAGAAAAAAAAAAAATCAAAGGGAAGCCAAGATCTAATGATCCTTCTAGTTCTTGGTTCATGAGCTGTCAAAATTGATGCTGGTGTTGACGTTCCTAGAATGAAGATTGGAACGGAAGACTTCAATCTCACCATCCACCTGGCTATGAAGACTTGACCCTAAAATGATAGTATAATCTAACATTGACATAGTGGTATATCAAATCACTCTGACTTCAGACAAAATACCTCAAAATATGCTCTAAGACTTAACAATATTCTTCTAAGCAGGGTTAATGATTTTCTAAAATTAATTTTTGTAGGATCATGATTTATATAAAATCAATCAAATTAATTGATTTAAAGCACTGATGAAAACAAATTACGATCTGAACAAACACTAGCTTTAAAGAGAAGGTTGATTTCTGGAAAAGATGAAAAATAATTTGTGAGCTTTCTCATTCCTTTTATTTCAGTTTGAAAGAACATCATAGTAGAAATGTTCCCTGAAAAGCATTGCTCTTCACATGCCCTCATATTTGAAATTGGACTAGAAGTATCCGAAGTGTTCGGGCAGAACATTCAAGCCACATGTGTGTGCAGTCCCATGTACCCATTTCTGTGAGCAGTGCATGTGCTTTTCCATAAGATTTCTTATCATTTTGATGGTTCCAAAACCTCACAATATACACAAATTCTTATGCAGACATGATTAACCTTTCCCAATTGTTTGAGACAGTTTCTTTCACAATGTAATCACATGACCAGAACTCAACTTTATTTTTAATTGGGAGTCCTGCTCCAAGGAATCTTTTAACTACAAGCAGTAAAAAGTTAATATCTTGGGAAAGATAGTGTTGAAAATAAGACAAGAGCTGAAACCAATTTATCGTAGTACAACGACACACCCACTCGACCACAACAGGTCCACTATAAGAAAATAGAACACAACTGAACAACTTTGGATATAAAGGGTACCAATCACCAAAAAATATATTCAGTTCTGTATGCTAGAGGTTTCATGTCATTATACTACATGGGCTTTAAATATTACTTCTATAAAGAGATATTGCAAGTTAAATTACACTCTCTATAAGCGTAAAAAGTGATTCGTGAATAGATTACTCGATGCATCTATACGCGCTCGCCAAGATAAGGGCTTGCTCGGAACCGAACTATATCTAAATGGGCCGTAAAAGGAAGAAAGACTGCACCATCTTCATTAGATGTGAAAGAAGCCATACAATGCTTCAATCTATTTCTTGTAAAAAACTGCAATTAGTATAGATATATTTTTGATCATTAATAAAACTAGGTACCCATTAATAATTGTGATGACAGGTGGGGTTGTGGGGCTTCTGAGAATATTTTTAAGGTTATTTCAGAACAGGCTTCAACGAGAAATGCCATTCACATGGTCTTTATAGACAGGTGGTCTTTCTAAATTCTATACAGGCAATTGAAAAGCAGGTTTCACTGTATTTAAATCATCAATGATTGAAAATTTTAATCATTATCAATGACACATATACATGTAGCCATCTGTGGAATAAGGTACGGGTACTACATGTACAGACATACCAATTTCATCCAGGAAGTCGTGCTGCTCATCAAGATGGTCATTAACTTCCTCGCTATTAGGTAGCCATCTGTACGCCGAGGACTGGACTGCTTTTCTTTGGCAGTTGTCCCAATCCTTTAAGAATGAAAAAAAGATAACAAAAGATTACACTTTTAGACCCTATCAAAAGTGCAACTTTTTATCAACCCTTCCTGTGCCAATGAGTCTACAAACGTGTTACCACAACTGAGATTTTTACGAGTCAGGTTGATAATTGTGGTTTATTCTCCCATATTTCAAATCAATAGTGTTACTTGGAATTTACCAGCAGTCTTCATGAACTCATTGTTAATTTAAGACAGAGAATGTATGATACAGGTAGACTCTTCATTAAGTTGAAACTAATTATGCAGAAAACTTAAATTTGGGTGGGATCTGCTGCCTTTGCTGACTACAAAATGCTGAACTAACATTATTAGCAGTACAACTACATAAATCTTGACAAGAGATGGCTTTCTACTCATGTTGCTCTCATCTGTTGGTAAAACTCAAATGTGGACCCTGACTTTTAACAATTTGGAGAACACAACTGAAGCTAGCTGCGCCTTTCAAAAAGGAAAGATACGGCTCAAATATTTTTTGATCGGCTCTAATGTTTTTGAAAATTTTAGATAGATCAGGGGGAAAAAAATGTATAAAAATAAAGCCGAACAACCTGGTAAAACATGACTGACAAGACTTTCGAAAAATCAAATCCAGGGTAATTTCAATACCTTATTCTATATTCAGTTGAAATCATGTTCGGATTATGTGTGTGTAGGTCATTATAACGTCTGCATATATTTCTATAGGTGATGGACAAGGCTATGGAAACTGCATTAGGTTGATTTTTAAAGTCTCTGTGATCGTGTTTAAAGATAACGTGCAGTTTTGGTAAGCCCTCAAAAACTTTTCATCAGATTTCTTTGATTTTAGGAAACAAATAGCAAGATACTAGCACAACTAAGCTACTGTGAAGTTTTTGCCTCCTCAAGTTAAATATTGAACAAGTGAGAGGTAAAAAATAATTTAGATACCAGGACAGGAATCAAAAGTTTTACAATGGCAAGTTGTACTTGCACGTGAATGCTAAACACATGCTATCTCCATGCGAAGCAATGACATTGTTGTGCGGGCAGCTGTCGGGAAGGAAGGGTCCTAGCGTAGGGTAGTGTATAGCCATTATTTAGTGTTCCTCACAGACATTTACACTAAAATTAACTGGAAATCATGGATGGAATACTAAATTATCTTGTACATATGTCTTTTTATACGAGGAGAACAACCCGAGACTATATTTAACACATTTCTTTCCAATTTCCTTTTTGTTACCAAAGCTGCATGAGCTTTAAGAATAATTATGCACATCATTCAATTCTTAATAACTTCTTCTGTTTCTTTACATTCCTGCATTTTGCTAATTACTTATTACCTAAATCTTTGAAATATGAAAAAAATAAGAATGCAAATACTTCACCTCTCCCCAGTCATCATCATCATCATCATCATCAACGAAAGACCGATCATCCAACACCTCCAATTCTTTTGAGAGTTCATCAAGCCTGCGTTTATAAAATCTAGTCCCTGATGGCTCAATTTCTGAACACTGCTCCAAAGTTTCTGAAACACTTCCAACTGAGACCTAAACATACAAAAAATTGTAGAATAGCAAAATGGCAAAATGGAAGTGCAAACACAGGTAAAAAAATAGAAAATGATGATTAAAATAATTTGTTAAGAGTAAACTTGTAATGAAACGGGATGGACCCTAGAATTCTAAGATAAATGAAATATCATAATCATTTAAAAGCTTAATGTTACAGGCTGAGAATTTTTGCACTTTACCCATTTCACAGAAAATTACCTTGCAGCTGTAAGCTACTTATAAAGGTCTGAGGGGAATAAAAAGGGAAAAATGAATTGTCATTACAAATTTAACTGCTCATTGGTGTAGATGCAGTGCCAAGTGCACTCTAATGTTATAAAATGTCCATTTGATATGCGACACCTGAAACACTTTCCCAAAATAAAAGATAAACTAGTTTTCAGAATACAAGCCCCAGTCCCCCCCCCCCTCAATTACCTTTCTGTACATGCTAGGCTGATGTAATCTGTTGGATACATTTTTGTGGAGACTTTTGCGAGTCCAGCGACTGCATTGCTGTGAAGAGCTGGAATCGACATCATTGCATTGTTTACTCAGTTCTTGGCAGGTCAATGGAGGCTGTTTCTCAACTGTTGACATTATTATCTGTATCAGGCAAGAAACAGAAAATAATCGTGAGAAATGCCATGGAAATTAACTTCAACTGCTTTATATAACTTTCAAAAGACATTCTGATGAAATATTAACATATGATTTGATTTGTTTCCACAATCAGTTTACATAATGTATGTACAATGTGAAAGCAAAATATAAGCATATGACTCAAATGACATACAAAAGATAATACATATATAATAACAGTTCAGTATAGTGAATATTTTTCAGTAGTTATAGTAAACGCATACAGCAAGGCTTGTTGAGTCAGTCAATAAAACTGAAAGCTTGTTTTGTGCGGCGTGATGCAGATTTTTACTTTTGCTAGACCTCAAGGCCCTGATTCAATTCAATTAAATAACCATTTAAAAATTAGACCAAGGGACTTGTCCTTATGGAGTGCATACTTTTTCCATGAGGAATCTCCTTATCTAAAGAGGGGAAACATAATGATAACTCCCAAATTACAAATTGGCTAATTTATAGTCTAACTTAGTCTACATCTACTGAAGATTATCTGCTTGGACTTCTACTCAAAGATGGGATGTCCAAACTTTGTATAAATTTAAAAGTGTTAGGAATGTAGATCTATTTGATTCATGGTATCTCATAGATCTACTCTAAAAGTCTAAATTTATTTATTCAGAATTATTTATACCAAGCAGAAAGCTAAATTTCAGACAATAAATGGGTAAAACTGGAAAATTTATCAACAAAGAATTCTAAAGATGTCACAACCTCAAAGTCTATGTTGGTTCGCACAAATGCAAAAATGTCTGAAAAACACCTCTACGGGTCCAAATTTTTACGGACATGATTTATACAAAATGGCAATCCTTAAAACAAAAGAACCGAGTATAACTGCATCAGATTAGAATTAACGTTACAATCTTCATACAATAAATTAGTTTAACTTTTTATGTAGAATTTACATCTACAACTTTGATATCTTCTCTAAGTAAGTAATAGCAGTGAAGATTACAATTATCAGATCTATCAGACCCTTGCCTTTTCAGGAATTTCATATAGCCTATTTGTTAAACAAAACACAAATTGCTATTTTTTCATTATTTTCATAATTTCAGATAGACCATTATAAGTTTCATTCTCTCTGTATTGTCGGTTGTTCCACTGTCTGAGGAGACATCTGGGGGAAGGTTGCCAAATGTCAAATAATAAATTATTCCCCATATTAAGAGATGGTTATTTCCGTCTAAATTTCAGAGAAATTTTGTTACAACATAATTTTAAAAATTAGTTTCCTCTTTCCATTCGTGATGGACTCTGTCTTTAACTGATAGGTCTAAATTAGACTCAACTGTATAGTGTTAGATCTAACTTAGACAAGACCTATGTAGTAAAAGTACTAACGTTAGATCTTAGATCTACAAGATTTTTGACATCTTATCAATTTTTTTTATACGGTACCGTATACTCCAAAGTCCACTCCAAATTTTATTAAGTTAAACCGAAATGGAAATTCTTTTTGCCCAATTGATCGTGAGCCCGGCAGCCACTGAGCAGCACCAGATCGACGTTGCTCTATCCCTTATTGTTGAACGCCAAACAAGGTAGCAGCAACTCCCATCTTTTAACGTCTTTTGGTATGACGCGGCCGGGGTTCGAACCCACGACCTCCCGGTTGTGAGGCGGACGCTCTACTGACTGTACTGACTATACGGTAGCGAAACTGATGGTCCACAAAGTTTGATCACAGCCACACGCCCAAGGCATAGAGAGTCTAAGCAAAATTAGAGTTTTAGACCGGAAATTCTGTCTCTCGTTCGTTAGCCTCTTATTTTGGTTTGGGTCGGCCCTCACTTGGAATTTTCGATCCAACGTTAAGGCAAAATATGTATGGGGGACACACCATCATCCATGCCATGGCAACGAGTCCGACTCCAAGCCACATGTGCATGTCCAAGGCCAAGGCCAGGGCAAGGCATGAGACCGTCAGTCAAAGACAAAGTCAAAGAAGGAAAGTCCAAAACAGTTTAACAGTTAAAACTCTCGTTCTGTGGGATGACCAAAACTGAAAAAGCCCCTGACCCACTCTTGCTGACGTCTGCCGGGAGTGAGATGGTAATATAGGACTAGTCTATAGTCAACCCAAAGCCTACATAATTACAAAAAGCTAAACTTAGATCTACGGTAGACGTAAACACACCACATCTGCCGTGTTGGGGCCTGACCATAGGGCCTGACCATAGGCATAGTACCTGACAGCTGCCGTACGGTTGAAGCATAGGGTTGAAGCTAAGCAGGGCGATCTCAGACTCAGCCCAGAGAAGATCGAAGTTACCGAGATCGAAAAAGGGCCGAGATTCTGTCCCTAATTTAAAACTGAATTTCAATTCAAGTTAGTATATGTTAGTAGATAATAACTGTCTACCTACTTCTTCAATGTCATTGGCATACGACACAGTAAAAACTTTTAGGAAAGACTTTCCTGCAAAGCTAGAAATGAAATTAAATCGATGTGAGAGCCCAAAATATGAACAAGTAGTACTAGTACAGTACAACATCTAGCTCAGCGCGCATGCGCAATCAATTTTCGCTAGCGCGCGCACGTACTCGACTCCTCTGATCCAATTAATTAATCAATTACTAGTAATTCATCACTGGTAATTAATTAATTGATAATATTCAATCCAATTAATTAATCAATTTAATAAATCAGTTAATTAATTGAATGATAATATTCTTCTCTATATAGCTCATCGATCACTACCAGGATAGGATAGAGCTATAGCTAGCTAGCTCTGACCTCGATTTTGGACCCAGGGCCAGGGTAGGCCTACCCCCCGGGGGGGGGGGGGCACTCAGGTATATTGGTGTACACATGCGCGTCCAAGAAAACGCGTAAAAAGGGGTCTTTTTTTCATCCAGGACGCGTAACGCGCGTTTATACGTGTTAAGGGGTCCGAAAACACCGATTTTCAACAAAAAGGGGGTGCTGAACGTTCGGAATGCGGCCATTTAGGGGGGTCATTTTCACTCCGGCGGCAATGGTACGAACAAAACATTTTTAATCCGATTTTCAGAAACTTTAACGTCCTTTGAACGGTGGCGTGCGCAGAAAAACGGGTGTTTGATCTCAATTACAGGAACCTAGGGAGTTGTTAAATGGCTTTATGTGTGTGATTATTGTGCATGGATTTCTTGCCGATACAGTTTATTTCTCTGGAAGTAAATTACAAAAGTTGTTTTTTTTTTCAAAAGTAAGCAAATGGTGATCGTGTATTAAACCTAACGGAGTACACAGTTCATGAAACCTGTCCTACATAATTGAAGTAAATAATAACATTTGTAATTTAACCAACAGCAGTTCCTATATGTGCAGTTTATTTTGTTTGCCATGTGTGAAGAATTTATCCACCAAAGGTGAAGAATATGTCAGTTTGCAAAAGGTGATCTTGAATTCAAGTGGTGTATTTTTTATGTTGGTTAAGTTAATCTTGTTTAGGGAGAAATATTTAAGACAAACTTGTTTAGGGGATAATATTTCAATCAAACCTGTTTAGGGGGGTAATTTTTAAGAAAAAACACGCGAAATCCTCGTTAAGGGGTAATTTTTACGAAAAAAGCACGCAAAATCCTTGTTAAGGGGTGTCTTTTCACCAAAGTATGAAACTTGTTTAGGGGGCATTTTTTAAATCCATGGACACGCATGTGTACACCAATATACCTGAGTGGCCCCCCCGGGGCCTACCCTGGGTACCGGCCCAGTGGCGGATTTAGGGGGAGGGGGCACATCCGACCCGTGCCCCCTTTGAAATCCAAGTTTATGCCCCCCCCCCTTTGAGTTGATGACTTTTTTTTGCTTAAGTCTTTTAAAGATGAGGACATATAACCTCGTTTGGCAAAGCCAATAGGCCTATTTAGGGAAACACTCCAGTGTTAAAATAAACCACCCCAATATATATATATATATATATATATATCAGGGGCCACGGAGCGTTTTTGAGAGTGGGGGGGGGGGGGGGGCTGATCTGATTTCACTCATTAATGACAATTTTCGAGCCTTTTTTCCGATATTTTTTTCAACGTGTCTACTCAAAAAGTGTGTGTGTGTGGGGGGGGGGGCTGCAGCCCCCCAGCCCCCTGTCTCCACGGCCCATGTATATGTATATATAATGGATTAAGCCTATACTATATACCCCTTGACTTATTTCAATTCAGTTCAATTTAATGACATTTATTTCCCACTTTTCAATATAAGTGTTTAGAGTAATACCTATAGGGATACCTAGGGAAGATACTGAACGCAGGCACTATGCCTTTGTATTCAGTTCCAAGTTCTTCCTTTTTATGATGGCTGGATCGTTTCCTAGTGCAGGCGACTCATTTTCCAGGACCTATCCAAAGCTACTACTTCAAAACTGTGCACACTCGGGGCAGTAATGGTGTCGTTGGAACAAAATAAATAAAATGAACAAATGAACAAATGAACAAATGAACAATGAACAAATGAACAAAATAATGTACATGTATTTGAAACAAAAACAAGACAAAATATACATTCATGTGGTATACATAGATGGAAGACACACCTCTGAAAGCAAAAGCTTGGGGTTGGGGTGCTCTTATAGTACATATCATATAATAAATATATAAAAAGGATATAGTTACAAAACAAAAAAAAAGAAAAAAAAAAAAGAGAAAAATAGCATTCCTAGACCACTGAGCTTTGATTGGAAGGAAACTAAGAAAAAAAAAAAAAGAGGGGAAAAAGAGGAAAATGGTGGGGGGGGGGGGGGGGGAGAGAATCGGGAGGTGCAAAATAAAAGGAGTACAGAAAAGAGAAATATTCACGAAGAAACAGAAAGAAGAAACGGAGAGAAAAGACCCAATGGAGGGTGGGGAAGTGTCTTAAACCATGATTATTTGTAAGATGAAGTGAAATGTTTTTTTCATCCTTCTTGAGAAGCTGGCATCTGAGTAAATGGAAGAATAAGCTAAAAGCACAACAGATAATGAATGCTGCGTAATTTGTCCTTGGCTGGTCACTTTTACTATCTTGGGAGAGGCATTTATTTGCTTGGAAGGGCCACTTTTTATCGTCAGGAGGGGCACCTTTCTTGATTTTGTTAAAAGTGTCCCCTAGTTCCGCCACCTGAGGGAGAGAGAAAGAGAGAGAGATAGAGAGAGAGAGAGAGGGGGGGGGGCGTGGGGGAGAGGGTAACTAATCGAAACAGATTTAATGAATTATCACTATTAACTGAGGCATCTGCCATTCTCACAATCGTCATGCGGGAGTGAAATGCAAACCATAAAACATGACATTTAATAATTAGGACTTAGGAGCAGAGGGACTCAGGGACTAGATCTGCATTACTTTTGTTGATTTTGAAAGGCCGTTTCCTCAGCCCATGTGAAACAAACATGGACTATACTCTAAAATCACGCCACTGAAATGCTGAAATCAAATATGACCTATTTCATCAAAGTTAATTTTATTTAGAAAAGAAGAAAGTCTTAATTAGAACTTTTATGAACTTTATGAACTTTATTGAAAAAAGACACCTTTTGGCCCCAGGGGGGCATATAAAGGCTTAACATAAACAATATAACGTATGTACAAAAGGAAAAAAACATATTAAATTGTCAATAATCATCAACAAGGCAGTGAATGAAATTTACAGTATGAACATTAGTTTCAATAATCTGCATCTGGGCAAGAATCGCAAATACATGTACATGCTATCAAATATTGAAATACCTTTAAACATCTTTGGTCTTCCAAAAGGGAGAATATTGGGTTTGAACATTAGTAATAAAACCAGTGTACTAGAAACAGTTCAGCATACATGTAGACAAACAAAGATATAAACTGTAATATACTATCACGAAATTCAACACAGTACATAAAATTGAACACAATGCCTACAGCATGTAAGCAAAAACATGCAAAGTATGCACGAGAGACAATAGGGTTACTCATATAGTCTTTCAAATGTCCTGACCTGATGAACTCATACTGTAGTTATGTATGGGATTTCGAAATTTAAAGTTGGGAGAGGGATATAATACTGTGTGAGTGGGAAGAGGATTATATGGGGCGGGGGGGGGGGGGGGGGGGGGGGAAACCTAGGGTGGCTTTGAGGATCTGAACTTTGTATTAATAGCACCAATCAACTTACATAACTTAAGCAGTTTTCCTTTACTTTTGCAATTAAGCAGTTTTTCCATTTTAAAAGTATTCGGATATCTATAATAATATTTGGGTAACAAATCCTGCCTCTGAGTACTGAAGAAGCTACATTCAAACAGGGTATGAAATTCTTCACCAATCTTATTCTGATTACACAATGTACATAATCTTTCGTCATAATTTGTATCATCATATCTTCCTGTTACAACTGGAAGTTGGGTGTTTGCTAGTCTAAACTTAGTAAGATTAATAGCCTGCTTGCGGGGGAGAATCAAAAGATATTTTTCTAAATTGAACTTATTTTTAAAAATTCTATAATTAACACATGTATTACTTGATTCAACAGTGGAGAACCAAGATTGAATAGACTGATCTGCTAATCTTTGCTTGATGTTCTTTTTTAGCCATGGGATACTGCATGTTTGAGATAGCCAAACATCATTAAAACCACAGTTAGTGATCACCTTTTGTACAGCAGACAACCAGTCTGATTGAAAATCTGGGGTATTTTGCATATTAAAAATAAGACAATACATGATATTTGCAGTGGAAGAATGATCTTTCTGAACCAATTTAGACCAAAAGTTAACCATTCTATATTTCACATAATTCATAACTGGATAACGCCCAAGTTCTCCAAGGACCATGCATGTAGGAGTTGACTTTTTACTATTAAGAATGATTTTACAAAATTTTAAATGCAATTTTTCAGCAAAAGTACATTGTGAATAGCCCCAAATTTCACAGCCATAAGTAACAATGGGTAGTACAAGGCTATCAAATAACTTAAGTTGAATATCAATAGGCAATACAAGTCTTCTACATTTAGCAATTAGGGAGTACATTGCTTTGCTAGCCTGATCATATAATTTTTTCTCAGCTTTAATTAATCTCCCATTATAATTAAAACATATACCCAAGTATGTATAATCATATACTACTTCTAAGCAAGAGTCTCCTAAACAAAAGGAGGGTTTTTTCCTTATTTTACCCCTTTAAAAAATAACAATTTTAGTTTTGGCAGTGTTAATAGAAAGATCTTTATCAATACAATAAGTATGTAATGTATCTAAGGCACTTTGTAAATCATCTTTTGATTCCGCCATAATAATGGTATCATCAGCATATAATAGTGTGATTAGATTACAATAAGTGACGGTATCCTCAGTCTGTAATAGTTCATAAGAAAGTTCCGATATCACTTTTAAACCATTACAACATTTCAAAAGTTCCCTTTCCAGATCATTTAAGTACAAAGCAAATAAAAGTGGTGAAAGATTATCACCTTGTCTCACACCTATAAGGGAGGGAATAAGTGAGAAAGCTGTCCACAGTGCGACTTCACACATGATTTTGCATTCTTATATAGATTAATAATAACATTCAGGATTTTACCATCAATTCCATGAGCGATCATACATTTCCATAGTTTGGTCCTATTAATAGAGTCAAAAGCTTTACGATAGTCTATAAATGCACAAAAAAGTTTTTTCTTTCGACTTAAGAAAATATCAATAATTGTCTTCAAAGTAAAAATGTGATCCAAAGTAGAATAGTTGTGCCTAAAGCCAGCTTGCTCACTGCCAAGAGAGCCAGAGCTTTCTAAAAACTTTGTTAGTCTGTTATTAAGCAACAGAGTAAAGAGTTTCCCAAGACAACTTAAAACTGATATGCCCCTATAGTTATCAGGGTCAGAGGGAGAACCTTTTTTAAAGACTGGACAAATAATACCAATGGTCCACTCCTCAGGAATACAACCAGAGGATAAAATCAAATTAAAATATTTGACTAAAACAATGGCCAGTTTAGATTTAGCATATATAATAAATTCATTTAAGATAGTATCCACACCGGCTGCTTTGTTAAGCTTAAGTTGACGAATCCCATCAAGTACCTCTGACTCTGTAAAGTCCATATTAATAAATTGGTTAGTACACTCCTGGTCGACTTCAGGGAAAGGGTTACTACATGTACTATAGTCCAATCCCTTCGGATTGTTCAATTTGATAAAATGTTGAGTAAGTGCATCAAAATCAACAGGATTCTTAATATTAGTACGAGGATCTTTCAATAAATTCCAAAATTCTTTTGGATTCTTTGCATTAAAGCTCCTTAATTTACTCACAAAACGCTTATTATACAAAGCCTTGGCCTTCTTTAGGGTTTGCTTATATTGCTTTCCAAATTCATTCATTTCATCAAAGTTCTTACTAGATCTATTATTTCTATATCTCACCTTAGCATGATTAAATTTCTTTCTAGCACTTTGACATTTATAATTAAACCACTTTTGTGAGTGATGTTTCATATCACCTTCATTCAGACGATTCCCAAGACTTTTAGGCTTAAAACAACCAAGGGAGTCAGCGGGTCTTGTAAGTATATTATTCAGTCTATAATTTAAACTGTTAATAACCTGTAAATCTACAGATTCCAAGTCTAAGAGAAGATTATTAAGATCAAGGTTAATACTCTCAATCTGTTCCATATCAAGTGCCTCTTGATACGGGATCTTCATTGATGAATCCCAGAGGGGTTTGACAAATAGAGTAAATGTCTCAACATGATCCTTATAATAGGTATTACAAACCTTTGTAATCAGCGAGTTATTATTACATAAGCTAAATAAGATAGGGTTATGGACATCCGATAGTGTGATATCAAAATCTAGTACTTCAAACTTTGAAACAAAGGGCATCATTTCAGGGGACATGATGAAGTAGTCTACCACACTACTATTATTACAAGTTGGTCTACCACAATACCGGTCTACACCCAGCCTTCCGTTTGCAATATACAAATCAAGGTCTATGCATAGTTGAATCAACCTTAAACCATAATTGTTTGTGGCTTTATGTGATGAATTACGGGAAGTATGCCATCTTGTGGTATCATTGCTACCAGTTCCTAGTTGAAAAGTCCCTGGTCAAAGGTCTTCAGTCATGCGTAATTTCTGTAGACCAATTTGCAGCCATACGACGTAGAAATCGATTTAATGCTACAATACTCCATACATTCTCGACACCATAGCACGTGCACTGGATTTCTTAGAGCTTTGAACATATTTTTATTTACGTGTTTATATGGCCGATCGTCGAGAGAGACCGTTCGAGAGAGAAGCCAAAGGCGAATGTGGGAACAACTTCCAAATATTATTGAAATTTCTCAGAGAATGGCTCTATCACACCGTAAAGGAGTCGGAACCTTTCTATGATGTAAGTAGACAGAGGGAACCAAGTAGTTTGAAGTATTGTTTTCCGTATGTCTGCTGATGATGCAAAATATTGTTGATAAAAAGTAAGTTGGGCGTTCATTTTTAATCGAATCCTGAGCTGAGCCTTACCTGAGGCTGAGCGGGTTGTGTGTGTGCTAACTCGCAATCTGGATGTTTGTCATTATTGCAAAAATGCTGGGATTGCCATGATGTATTGTTGGCATTCTCGTGAAATAAGCCACCCCGCATTCACTTTGTACATGCAGTTTATTGCGTGTAAATGTCTATGAGGGTTCACATCCTCCATTGACTTTACACGGCAGTGTGTGTGTATAGTCAAGCCTCAAGAATTGTAATTCTGAACAGATTGTATTACCGAACGTGTACAGTTAAGCGCCTAAAATGGGTTTTCATACGCGTAGGATTACGCGTATGAAAACAACAAAGGTTGTGTCTTCTAGGTTTCACATGTTCGGAAATAGATCTACAGTAGATCTAGACCTACCTTTTTCAAGGGACCAAAACGCCGTGTCGTTGGGAAGGGGTTCACTCGGAAGGGAATATCGTATTAAATCTACATTGTCTTTTTAAAATTCCATCAACTTCTTTTTCTGTAGGACTTTGAGCATTCATTATGTAATTTTGACAGATATTCGTTTGATATTTTATTTGCTATCGTTGATTTTCTGAAAAGTGTTCGGACACTGGATCGACCACCATACACATTCGATGACCGGTGGCTTATTTCACGAGATGGCCGTATTGTTTAAATTAGCCAAAAGTCATGGGAATGATTTTAAAATCAAACTTAAAGAGGGATAGTCATGTATCCGATCTCATAAAAAGGTGTAATGATGGGATGGGGGGTTGCATTTCCGGACACTTAACAAAAATTAGCCTGTCAATTTTGCTGCCGGTTTTCACAAATAACATGCATCAAGTAACACTAAAACCAGTGAATATTTGCAATTCACATGATTTTCAACCTATCCTGTGAAAGATTTGTGACAATTTGCATAAAAAGTTGTTTGATTCACTGTTTAAAACTGACCTGTCCGGATTAACAACCTGTCCGGAATTACGACGTCTGGGTATACTAAATAGGAATGGTTGTAGATCTAGAGCTCTGTACGAGCTCCTTCTCAGTAGAGGTGCACGGCCGATATTGGAGACTGTCTTCTATTTGGGAGACCATCTCTATTATCAGAGACTTATGTCAACATTTTTGATGGCCTATTTGGGAGACAGTCTCCCATTAATAGGAGACCAATTTTCTTTGTTTACATTTGCAGCAAAGGGATTACCTTGGCTTAAAATGAAAATGTGATAAAATGATTCCTCATGAAAAAGTACCCCTTTTGATTGTCTCCTTTCAAATTCCACCTCTACTTTTGTTTTCACATTTTTTGTTATGATCCACACACAAAACAAATGGGCTTCTGATTTCTGAGGGGAAAAAATTTGGCCGAGAAAAAGCGCCTTGTTGTTGGTGTTGTTTCTATTATCCTCTTGTTAGCAAATTTTCCAATATCAGAGACTGTCTCCCAAATGGGAGAGAGTCTCCCAAATCGGCCGTGCACCTCTACTGTCCTTTCCTTATCATTTGCATATCCCACGCGAGTGCGAGCGAGATGGTTTATTCCTGATATTGTAAAGAGTAATTTTGCAAAAAATCTCATCTAAATTAGAGCAAGAACAATGCCATTTTCACAAGAAACGGTGGCCGTGTCATTTCAACATTGAAAAAAACAATGGTGTCCATGTCTGCACACTCATTCATTTTACAGGCAGTTTGCGAGTTTAGACGTGAAAGACAAAATTTGGAGGTTTGTGAATAAAATTTCTGAAATAAGACCTTTTTTTAATATTTTGACTCGTTTTTTGCATGAATACCTGATCACTATGGTAAAGATGAAAAGATTGTGTTTGTTGTGTGTTTTTTTTAATCGCCCAATCTTAGATTATGGGGTACCGGTTTATAATGGTAATTTAACAAAAACTCGTGTATACTTTAGAGCGTATTCAGTGGTTTACAATGGTAATTTAACAAAAACTCATGTATATACCTTAGAATGTATTCGAAACGAGCTTGCAAAATCATTTTAGGATGTCAGTATGAAAGTTATGAAGCAGCATTGGAAACGTGCAATTTACGTTCATTAGAAGCAAGACGTGAGCAATTATGCATAGACTGCCAATTCTTTTGCCAAACACCCACATTTTAAAGAATGTTTACCTCTTAGACAACAGAGTACTTACAGGGGCAACGAAAAAATACATGGGCGACAGGCGATTCGCCCCCTAAACCTCTGAAATCGCCACGGTAAAATTGAAGAGGAGCGCAAAAAACCCCCCATATACATTGAAAAATAACCCCCGCCATGGATTGATATTCCCTAAGAATTAATATATTAATTCATTGCTGTGTCTAAGTGAAATCTCTGTTCCAACTACAAACTCTTATCGTATTTTGCAGTTATTTTTGCTCAAACCTTCACTGGTCTGTTTCTTTGATTTTCCTGCTTCTTTTAAAACCAACTTGTAGTCCGGGTGAACTTCCCCTTTAACATGCAGCATATGATTAGGAACATGTATTTGCAGTGTGACATAAATTTACTGATATATTCATATTTATTTTTTCCACCTACCCTTGGTGACGAGTATCTCAATTCACCTGTTATACATGATAACATGATTTAACATCTGTGCACAGGTGGATAAAATCTACCTTTCCTAGCAGTTCAGGCAAACCTCATGTATATATGTATTTTACATGGTGTCTATAAATTCAAATTCAAACTCAAACCCATGGCTAGCTTGCACAAGGCGTTTCAGAACAGCTTTTGTTCAAGAAGTATTATTTCAATGAATATTTACAACTTCACAATTTGTGTAAATATCAGTCTTATATGAGTTGTAATTTGTGAGTCATTATATATATCTTTTTTTTTTCACTGAATGTTGTGTATATCATGTGCCTTGCCAAGTACATATTGTCACTGACTGATTTTACGAACTGGCATACAAATTCTAGCAGGGATTAAACCAAAAATACTGCTGATTTTTACGAAACTGGCATACAAATTCTAGGGGGGATAAAACCAAAAATACTGCTGATTTTACCAACCGACATACAAATTCTAGCAGGGATTAAACCAAAAATACTGTGTTTCTTTTTTTAATATCCAATGTATATGAAAGAAAATATTCCACTCTCATCACCTGTTCAATTCTACGATGATTGGGTGAAAGTAAGGTATTCGAATTAGCACTATAAATGGACAAAGCCTTTTAAACACTATTATCTGAGAAACCTGTTTTCGCGCTGTGAGGCTTCCTATGCTGGTTCGTAAAATCAGCGACCATATAGAGGAGGATATAAGAAACAAAATCACCACTCAGAGAGTGCAGCAGTGTTGTCACTTCAGTGCACTTGTTATCTATTTTTTATTTGACGAAACCCTTTTTTCTCTCCTTTTACCTGTAGAATACATTATGTAGTAAACTGAGATAATAAATAGTACTTTCTGTAATACCGGTAATTACCTTTCACAAACTCAGTAGATCTACAATGTAAGCCTGGGGCCCGGTAGAAAATTACCCGGAACGGCCCGGACCGGTAAAGATGTCAAAATTTTTACCGGGTCCTGGCACGGCCCGAAACCCGGTAAATTTTATGTTTGTTTATATTTTCCTTATGTTTTTATTTTAGTATGTTATTGCGCAAATATGGTGTTTCCTATTTAGCTTCCTGAGCGAGGGAGACGCAAGTTGAGGATCATTTACTCGTGATAACAAATTTTGGATTTATATCTTTTATTTTATTTTGCGTGCCTCCGCGATTCCACGTTAGTGTTTTCCTAATCATCTACCTGAGCGAGAATTTCGAGAAAGAATGAAGTTGGAGATGATATAATCATGATTACAACTTATGTTTGTCTTCTTGCTAAGTTACAATCACGATAGTTTATTTGACTTCTAAAAGCTATGAAAGAGTTACGAAGGTGTGAGACCTAAATAACAGACATTCCGCTACTCGGCTCCGCAAAACGAAGCCAGTGTGTATGTCGGACTGCCTGTGTGTGTACAACGCTGTTAGTAGCGCACACCTCGTTGTGATCAGCGAGGATCAACAGGAGAGCTTGGAAGAGAAAGAGCGAAAGAGAGATGGCAAGCCGCGAGAGGAATATTCAGAGGGTAGGGGCAGAAAATATACAATTATGTTATTGCTGGTTACTGCATATTTAAATCCAGTGTAATGATATAAAAATAATTGAAACAAATCAATGAAATTTACTCCAGAATGAAAACTCAGTGAAGAATTAACAAAAAATAAAATCAAGTGACGATAAAGGAAGTAAGTCTAAGAAAAAAAAATATTAAATGAAAAGAGAGCTTACATGTCTTTAAATTTTTTTTTTAAATTGTGAAAGTACTTCAGGATTAAGAAATACATGGCGAGTCTTTTAAGAGAAGGAATAATGCTAACAATTTTTTAAAAGATTACCGTAAGAGGGAAGAATGAAGAAAAATGTTGGTCACATATCAAGGGTCAACCAGTCAAAAATCATCTCGCTGAAAAAATATATAATATGGAAGAAACTGAAGTAAAAACCCCTCCAAAATTTGAGGAAACATATATTATTAACACCACAGTGACACCACAAAATAATAATTTGAGCTAAGCTACCCATTATCAATCGGAAAAATGAGTTTCGTTCGTTTGGAACCACAGAAAAACATGGCGCCTACAGGCCATGTGAAAAATACAAAAAAAGGAACATGACGTATAGCGCCACCTCCTGGTTATACCATGCACAGTCATCCAGCAGCCAGCTCGCGAAAACTTGAAAAAGACGAACGGTTTTCATCATTACAGCGCAAATTCAATATGGTTTTCGTCATTACAATGAAATTGAAGCTTGGACTATGATTACCCTAGTCATGTGCGTAGAATTTTGATAGTTATTCCATAAAGTGGAGTTTTTATATGAAAATCAGACATTTGTGAAAGCTGCACTATACACAATAGACTCTACAGTGCAGTGACATGCGTGCGATGCGGCCTCGAAGTCGACTCCCTTTGGAACCGAGACCTTGTGTCGGAATCGGAATCGGTTCTCTCTAAAAACAGAACCGCCCAAGCCTATTATTTACCACTATCAAGTTTTTATTAAAAAGTCATAATTAATACTCATAACGGCTTTACAGCACCAATTATTTACCGGGTTATTTTTACCGGGTTCAGACATTTCACTCAGCAACCCGGACCCGGCCCGATCCCGGCAAAAACCCCCAACCCGCCGGGTTCTGTACGGGTTGACCGGCCCGACACCCAGGCTTACTACAATGTTTTTATGTTACATTATCTATTAAGAAGAAAAAGTTGTTGAAATCATTCTTAATCTGTAATTGTCATTTTATTATCATTATTGCTAAATGTACTTCCTTTGTTTGAAATTTCTTCTCACCCCTTATAGGGTACCTTCTTAAAAAACAAAACAAAACAAGCAAACAAACGAAAAATGCTATTACAGCAACAGCACCGCCACACCACTACCACCACCACCAACAACAAGGACAAAAAACAAACAAAAGTCATTTAATCTGTGAATCAGGTAGAATTAACCCAAAATAACATTGACATCTACCCACCAGATTGCAGTTATTGATACCTTTTGTGAGTTTAAAGGAGAATGAAACTCTGGGGGAAATATCCATTTTAATGAAAAGAGAAGATAGAGAGAAGCAATTTATAAAAAAGTTCAATCAAAATCGGTTACGAAATGAGAAAGTTATGAAAGTTTGAAAAGTCTCCATTTACTTTCTATGGCGATCCTCAATTTGGCAATGTTGCTTCAAAGTGACAGGTTTAATAGTACAACTCTCCATATGTTTTGTACACAGAATTTCATATTTTCTCCATTATCTCTAAAGATGCTGCTTTTTTGTGAACTCAACATATGTTGTGTCAAATACATTTCCCCATGATATATCTTGAGCTAAGAAGGAGACAAGCAGCACCTTGAGAGATAGATAATGAGGAAAATATGAAATTTTGTGTACAAAACATATACATGTATATGGAGAGTTGTAGTACTAAACCTGTCACTTTGAAGCAATATTGCCAATTTGAGGATCATCATAGAAAGTAAACTGAGACCTCTCAAACTTTCATAACTTTCTCAATTTGTAACTGATTTTGATGGAACTATTTTTAAATTGCTTCTTTCTATCCTCTCTTTTCATTAAAATTGATTTTTCCCCAGGGTTTCATTCTCCTTTAATTGTGAGTTGGTAATTACCCATTATATCTGAATAAATAATACTCAACTCCGCAGATTATATTCCAATGACACTCTTTTAAAGAGGAAGTAGAAATTAAATAAAAAACTTTGATGTAAGTTTCAGTGCAGCCAGAATCAGGAACATGAAAACACTGATAAGAAGCAGGGATTTGAATGAGAAACCTGTTCAAGTTACATGTAATAGTCATTGGTTGCTTACTCGCTATGCAATAGTCAAAACCCCCAAATAGCTTGTAGTGCAGACTCCACATGAACTTGTATGTTAATGCAAAATTTCAATCCAACCTTGGTGACAGATGAATTGTGTGAAAGCAGAAAAATAAGAAAAACAAGATGGTGAAAGTTTGAAAGAAATTGGACGAGGAATGAGCAAGTTATAGATGTTTGAAAAATGAGATCACTCTGCGAATCTCAAATTGGCAATTTGGTGAGTTGATTGTGACATACTTGTGGGCAACCCTCCTGTTTGCCGTACACAAAAATATTACTTTGCAGTTTTCTCTGAAGCGCCTTTACCCTCGGGGCACTACTCAAAATATATTGGAGATAGGATATTGTTCTAGATCCTCATGAAAGAAAAAGATCCTACTAATTTATACATTCTTAAAATAATGACATTTTTTTCAGTTTGTGTGTACAAATGGGGGAGTTGTCTGCAACTACATCACAGTGACATTATTACCTATTCAGCCAATTTGAAATTCCCAATTTGTATGGTGATAACAACTTTTAACAATTCATAGATCTCTTATTGCTTGTCCGATTTCATTCAAACTTTCACCAATCTGCTTCTATGATTTTACCTCTTTCTTTTAGAGCAACTTGCCATCAAGGTTGGATTTCCCTTTATAGGCTTGAGCCATGGCTTGACCAGTTTCATAAAGTTCGTGGCAAATACATGTACATGTATAACATTAAAATCTTTTGCTCAGATTCTTTGTGGTCTTGGTGTTAGTGTACGGCCAAAATACATGTAGTTCAGACGCTTCACTTTTTTTTTTTTTGAGTAATGCAGGGTATTTGCTTGCAGACTAACGATGCATTGTGACATCATTTTCTAAAATCTCATGAACGTTGTTGCATTCATGAGATCTCAAACATGTTTGAAACTTACAACATTTGGCAAAAAATCTTTTAAAGATTACCACAAACATTTTTCAAAGCCTTGGTTCTAGGCTGAAAAACAAACTCATGTAAGCAGTCTTTGTATACTAACGTGCAGAGAAAATATTAGGGAGAAGTAACAGGAACTGTAGTGTACCATACATATTTACTGGTACTTGGAGATTGTAATCTACACTTGCTACAATTGATTATTGTAATTTATTTGGTACAAATATGTTAGGAGCAGGAAGTACAGTTTTTTTTAAAGGAGACCAGGGAATAATTTTCAGCAAAAAAATTGCATAGCAAAACTGCTATACAAAATAATTTTTGCATAGCAGTTGGATAAACTTGTATAGCAATTTTTTTTTCTCATGTAAACAAAGACTTTAAGTGCAAATTTTCAGCCCATTTTCAGCCATATTCACACTAACTTAGGCGCAAGAGATTTAATGTCACAAGCGTTCGCACGCGTTCAGAACGCAGATTAAAAAATGAGAACAAAAGAAGCGTTCGAACCCGCTCGAACGGGTTCCGAACGCAGTCCGTTAAGCGAGCCATGGGAGAGCCCCAACTTTCATTGTTCTCTCGAACAATAGAGGTGCGTTCGAGAACGGTCCTGCGAACGGCCCGATTAACAATCAGTGAACGAATGCGAACGGCCGGATTAACGATTGGTGAATGCGTGCGAACGGCCGGATTAGAGATGTGCCTCTGATTTGAAAGGCGCAACTTGACATGACATTCGTCTACGAAAATCCCTAAACTCCCCGAATCGGTCCCGGTGGGTCAGCGTCGGATGTTTGGGGCTCTCCGCAGAGCGAATCTAAAGTAGTTATTCCTTTTTTCTTCTTTTCTTTTTTCCGTCTTGCATTATGGTGACAGAGCCAGTACAAAATTCGCAGATGAAAAGGAAAATAGCCGCGTTTTAGTAATAATTATGAACGCCAAGTAAACAAGTAGATGCTTAATTTTTAAGGAAAATGAAACATTATTGCAAACAGATTTTTTAAAAAGAGAAGAAGTCCAAGGTATTTTATTTGCTTCGCCATTTTATGACTTATTTCTAAAATACGATGCGACTTTCGTTGTGCTTTCGGACCCGATGTTCTGTTTTATGGTTGGTTGGTTTGTTGTTTTTTTCTTTACAGAAAATGGCTTGGAATGAACAACACACTATTTAAAAAGAAGAATATCCGAATATCCTGGCCCTGCCTATACTCTATGACGTGCATGTAGGTGTGCATGAGAGTGTAGAAGAGATGTGGGAATTACGAGCGCGCGAATGAAAAAGTGTATGTGCACGTCGAGTGAATCAGATTCGGTGGTACCTTTGACCTAGCTGCCTTGTGAAATATATAGCTGTTTGAGCAAATACTTGTAAAAAAGGAAGAAAAGAAAAAAAAAAAAGGGGGGGGGGTGATCAGGACCTGCTTAGAACCTCGAATATGCGAGGTCCATAAATAAAGGTGAGGTTGACTATACACCAATTAGCTACCAAATATAAATCAATAAGGGGTAGTAGTACTTGTAAGCGAGTTCTTTTTTCTCTGATGGCACTGGCTTGCCCGTCTCGATCATCGCAATGTTCTTAAAATAGAACGAAATATCTTGAAATCAACTTTTCTTGCATGTTTACGTTATGTTCGCGTTGTACGTAGTAACAATAATATAACTACATTATAATAATACAATGTATATGTAATACCCCCATGCATGCTCAGTTGGGTAATGCCAAAATTAGAATTTGATCAAAATTTCACCCGCCTATGATCTATCATTATGTTTCAAAAAAAATCATTAAATCATCTCCCTTATCCCCTGTGCTTTCCCAAGCTAACTTTATACCCTAAAATCCTCATGCCGCACGGTTTTGCACTTTGTTGCTCGCTTGTAAATGAATGATAATCATGTGAGGGAAACAGCCCCCCCCCCCCCCCCCCCCCCCCCCCCCCCGGTTACCAAGTGCGTCGCTAGAACATTTTGAATTGGGGGTGTGACACCCAAATTTGCAGACAATTTTTTAGGGTGAGACACCCAAATCGGCCGACAAAAATGCTGCACCCTAATCTCCTCCCCAATAATAATGTAAGAATTAAAATCGCAGATAGATATGTAGAAATCTTGATCATTACGGTCCCATTTTATTCCAGAGTTCATGAGCAAGCGAAACGAGCAAAAAATTTGGCCAGTTTTTCCTTCTTTTTCTTTATGTTTTTGTTTTCATGTCCTTATCTTTTTCCCTTTTTTTTTCTCCTTTCTGTTTTCTCTTTTTCCTTTCTCTTTCCTATTCCATATAGCCCTCTCCACTTTTCCACTTTCTTTGCCGACAGCATTTTTTTTTAGGGGGGGGGTGGGGGTGTGACACCCCTACATCCCCTCTTGCGACGCCGCTGACGGTAACACTGCACAAGCTACGTTCTGTAGTGTGCCCGTCTGAGTAGTAAAGCATTTTGCCCACCCTTCATTGTAGACCCGACATATTTTTCAGCTGTCTGAATTGTCCAACCTCCTATTTTTAGTTACACATTATTATGCTATGGTTATGATAATCAACTCCCGTTTTTTTTTTTTTAATTGATTTTATTTCTCTAAATCTCCCAATTCCTTCTCCAGAGAATCTGACACATTTCCGTATACTTAATTTATAACAAAATGAAGATAAGTTTGGAACAACGATTTTGTCGTCTTGATGAGCTAACATAGTTTGCTACATGGGCCGCGGATCCGGGGGCCTGCTGCCCCCCCCCCCCCCATTTTTGAGTAGACACGTTTTTAAAAAAATCTCTGAAAAACCCTCGAAAATTGTCATTAATGAGTGAAATAAGATCATCCCCCTTCCCCCACTTTCAACGCTCCGCGACACCTGTGCTATTTCGTTAATCTTCATGGTGATACAGTTATTATATCTTGTTTCAGAATATACGTTATAGTTACACTTTAAATATAATTCTAAGGTTTCAAACAAACACGAGTCTTTCTTTTGATTAAAACCTACGACCTGCCCCCAACTGCCCCCATGCCTTCCCTCTCGGGTTTAGTGCCTTCTCTAACCACTTTTAATCCCCCCCCTCATTCTGCACGTGTGAATACGGAACAGGTTTCGAAAAGACTACAATGTCGCCTGTGCATCTGCCCTCCCACATCGATCTACTGGAGATTATTTTTAACCACTTGGATTCACATAATCACAATCCATCCCGCTCCTGTATCACGTATTTACAAATGCCTCTTGAATGTCCAAATCGCGGGGACAACGTACAATATCAACGTTGAAGGTTCAAGTTTCTTTTCCTCAACGCTGTACATGTACTTGGTTACGTAATCAGTAGGCCATTGATAAACTAAGAGTCACTGAACATGACGGACAAAGAGAGTGGACAAAGAGAGTGGACAAAGAGAGTGGACAAAGCAACAAATTCTTATTGTACCCTTCACAGTGGTTCCGGGAGTCAAAAGAATACCCTTCACTGCTTTTATGTAAAAGTATGTAGAACAGGTGTCACGTGCATGTTCAGCTGTTCTACTTATTTTACATAATAGCAGTGAATACATGTCTTTTGTCTGCCAGAACCATTGTAAAGTGTAGAAAGACGAGTTCTTATTTTGTCCCCTATATTTGTCCGTAGAGATAAAAGACGTCTGTTGTGGAGCTGACGTTCATATTTGTTTAATGTCTATATATAATGTAATGGAAGAAGTGTGTTTTGGGGAGGGGGGGGTAGGGGTCGATGGGGTGCACGCTTACAAAGCTTTCTTCTTGGTTACAAAATGTTCTTTCACTAACATTGTAGGCCTATTTGGTTACGTAATCAGCAGGGGCCGCGGAGCATTTTTGAAAGTGTGGGGGGGGGCTGATCTGATATCACCAATTTTCGAGCCTCTTTTCCGATTTTTTTTTAACGTGTCTACTCAAAAAAAGTGGGGGGACTGCAGCCCCCCCCCCCCCGGCTCCGCTGCCCAGGATCAGAGTATAGGCCTATTGATATTGGGGGGGGGGGGGGTGTTAGAACGGCGGCTATTATTATGATGGACCATAAGTCAAAGTCAACTTTGACAAGTAAAAGCCATCAGTTTTTATAGTTAATATATAAACAGAAATCACGAAATCACTGAATCGGGCCATTGAAAGTGTATTACCTTTAGAATTAACATTGAGAAAATCCGAATAAGTTCGAAGATCAATAAACCAGGAACTCTGTTATTTCTTTTGAAGATGTACATTATTCACTCTTAAGAGTCTAATTTAGTTTCGATGTCAAATGGGGCAAGTACATATTTAGGACGAACATCTCATTGGTTTGATAGAGGGGAAAAACAT
The DNA here is from genome assembly GCA_025618425.1 of Heliocidaris tuberculata. Classification (NCBI taxonomy): domain Eukaryota; kingdom Metazoa; phylum Echinodermata; class Echinoidea; order Camarodonta; family Echinometridae; genus Heliocidaris; species Heliocidaris tuberculata. The sequence continues at coordinate 18,141,219 of CM046837.1, forward strand.
TTCTTGGATAAAAAGGTAATTTATGAAAAAAAATATATTGAATCAATATCAAAATCATACGGAAGAATCACATGAAAAAAGGCAAGTATCATAGAATATTATAGAGATTCAGTGTGGTGGTATAGAGAAATCGAATAACATAAATTAGTCATGAATGAATGGAAAGTTACGGTAAAATGAATAAAATGAAAATTTCACCTTTGTCAGGCTCATGTAATTGATCGCAGTATACATGTAATTGTTTGGAAACAAACAGGTAGAAAATAGGGAAAAAGAATGCGCGCTTGCCTCATGTAGATTGCGTGTTGATAAATTCACGTAGATGAAAGGCACCGCGAGTGCGGCGAGGCCAGTGAGCGATGACAGACAAGAAGCAGGCCATGACCATGTCGTTACATGTTACGCAATACTACTAACACTAGTCGTAATTTTCAGACCCCGCAATTTCTTTACGAGCATGAGCCATTGAACTGAAATTTTCGAAAATTCCGGCTCACTAACACAAACCTTCACCACATGCTCAAAATTTCACAATGTTAATTGTTTTTAAGTCATGAACAACGAATATGAATATGAAGTTTAATTGCCAGCTATATCTGGGTGTTTATACAAGACAGTGTTTGTATCTCCATGGGTACATCATGTTTTCTTCATCGATGTTTTCTTTTCATAGTGAACGCGGTTCATGTTCATTGCATTTCATTCGTTCTTCTTTGACACCAGTGCCCTCAGTGCTCCCAGTGTGTTGGGGGGGGGGGGTGGTCTACGAGGTAGATGAAATACGAGAGAAAATGGATATGAGGGGAGGGTGGAGAATAGTCTTTCTTTCAATTGCCTTTTGCATCTAGCCATCTACCACTTCTCCCCCCCCCTCTATTTCTTCTACTTTTCGGCCATTCTATTAAGTGCCAAGTGTGTTTTACACAACTTAAAAAAGTACAATTTTTCCGGACCAAACAAGGGACTTGAATATATATGACAACCTATTTATTGATTGGTTTATTTTGTAAGTCCAAAATAGTTAACAGTGCTTGTCTAAACATTTCCAGACTTGTGCTACTCCCCTTGTACGAACCCTGGATATGCCCCTGTTCCTGTGAGGCCTATTAAAATTGATTCCCGTTATATTTCTATTCTTCTAGGGTCCCTTTGGACCTCAGAAGGCACAAAAAGGAGCAAAAAAAAAAAAAAAAAAAAAAAAAAAAAAAAAAAAAAAAAAAAGGAAGGATGCGGACGGGGGCGAGAAACTAGGAATAATTTTTATTTGGCCTGATCCCCTGATCCCCCCGAAACTAGGCCAAGCATTCGTGGCGATATGCATATTTCTGATAATGAGAAGACAAAAATAGCACAATCATGTTCACTGTTTTTCTTAGAAACACCTCTCTTTCAAAAACGCTCTGTGGCCCCTAGTTATAAACTTATAAGCACAATTGACATGCGTGGTATATATTGGTAGATCTTCGGGCGGCGGCCGGCGGGTGTGGTTCACGAGATCCATACGGACGGTTCACTGTAACGTTGTGTTTGGATCGGTTTGGATCTGTGTTTTTTGTTTTTAAATTCCATTTACCGATCTCAAACAAATACAAGTACGATTCGTGAGTAATAATCCGTCTAGCACATGTGATTCGGTGGTGGCATATGAAGTCCTTATATATCCTTTCGTTCTCAGATTCTAACGTTTTCGACCGATTTATACTTCTACATTATGTCCGACGAGCCGGACTTGTATTAATTTTCATTCGATTAATGCCTGAAATAGGAATTTGCAATTTCCAATACATGTAAGTAGTTTATAGTTTTAGATGGCCGACCCTGTCAAAATAATATTAAGAGGCTAATGAACGAGAGACAGAATTTTCGGTCTAGAGACATTCTAGAGCGAGCGCCATGAGCGCCCAGCACAGGTGGACACCTGCGCTATCATCATTGATCATTATCAATCATCATGTCATAGAGCAACTAGAGTCACACTTTCATGCATGCTTGATCAATAAATATATATTGTTATTGTGCTTGGACTTAGCGAAGCCCGCGAACTTATTCTCTCCTTGCCCACCGGTGTTTTTGCTTCTCGATGACAATCTCGTCTGACTACTTGAATTTACGTGCTCGCGCCGTCAAACTAAATTTTAACTTTACAGTATTAATAATTTACTGGATTTATTTGATTGATTTTTTTTTTTTTTTTTTTTTGCTCTGTATTGTTTTTCTTTGAATTTTTTCAAATTATAAGATTAAATTATACAGATTTCCTTTGTTTTAAATTGAATAGGGCAGATATACAAATGCAACAACAATAGATATTACGACTGGCATAGAAATAACGATACCTAATTTTAATCTTTTGGGGGAATTATTTTTATGGGCAAATTACACAATCATGGTTCTTCAATCTTCAGAAAATCACAGCGCGCTAGAGCAACTGCTCACTAACGGCACGCCGCTCTAGTGCTCTAGCGGAGTTGCAGGCCAGGCTGAACTGGCGGGCTACTAGTATTTGATCTTGACCTGGGGAGCGTTTCATCAAGTGTTTTGTCAGTGATTTTTACCGACAATTTGCTCTCATCCAATCAGATGCATGGATTTCAGTAGCTTATAGCAGTTTGTCGGTAAAAATCACTGACGAGATATTTAATGAAATGCCCCCAGAACTCTGATTTTGCGATTTTGGCGGCCCCGAGACGTACGCACCGGGCAATCGCGATCGAGCGGGAAAAAATGGTAGTATTCCTTTCTGGGCGGCGGCCGAGTCGAGCCTGTACGCAAGTACAGTCAGGGAGATAATCCAAGCGTTCGAACGCACCCCGTTCGAGCGCATTCCGAACGCAGTACTTAAAGCAATTTCTATAGACCCTTTGTCAGGAGTTAATCCCTGCGTTCGGGTGTGTTCGAGGCCGTTCGAACGCGTTTGTCATGGGGTTAGCAGAACAATAGGAGCGTTCTGAACGCGTTCGAACGCTTGTGACATTAAATCTCTTGTGCCTTAAATCAGTCATATATGTCCCAATAGAAAATCCACAAATCACAATAAATTCGGAATATTCTCACCGTCCCACGGCATTGATTAAAAATTATCAAACGATCGAACTGTACCGAAAGTCAATAAACAACAACTCCAGGTATACCGCGCACATGCGATCGCGATGCATATAATTAATCCCATGTGCAGTGTCATTGCACTTGTGCAATGAAACGTGCATCAAAACAACACTCACGGTTAGAAGGTGATCGTAGCGCGCCATGTGCTTGTGTGACAATGGGGTATGTGTGTATTAGCTCACGGTTAGAGAGTGACTGCAGTAAGTAGACTGCAGTGACTGCAGTGAGTAGTACTAGTATGCTTTGCGCGCAGTGCTTGGGATGGGAGTATAGTGTGCATGCAGCCATATCCCGAGTGTGTAGCTTTGCGGTCTGTGTGTGTATCCCGAGTGTGTAGCTTAGCGGTCTGTGTGAGTACATGTTACGCTGTGTTTACAGCTGGCTTTAATTCACTCACTCGCGCTTCGCTATAACACTCGCATTACTGAAGTGTGAATGAGTTCGCCCTTAAACATGTATGTTTCCGTTTGCATCGCAGCAACTGCGATTCATAAAAAAAAATGTGTAGCAAATGGCTGAAAATGCGTCGCAAATTGCGATGCGATACCGGGAAAATTATTCCCTGGAGACTGAATGATTTTGAAACATTCTTTTTAAAAGGGAACTTTCTATACAGGTATTTTTTTTGTAAAATATGAAGTTTTGATATTACTTGTGTAAAGAGACGTTACCATTTTAAACAGTGAGATTTCACTCTTTACAGAGGAATAAGTGTCTTGTGAGTTGACTAACTACATGTATGTACTTGCATGAACTTTCAGCGTTACGTTTTCGTTACTTCCATGTGGGCCTTATTTAACACTCCCCCCCCCTTTAATGCTCTCTAACCGTATACTATTTATCATTTGAAAGCATCATATCGATTTTTGTGTGTGGTGACACACTCGCAAATTCAAACTTTTCTGTCTCCAAATTTTCAATTTTCAGAGCCTTGTAGGCATATATTGCAATTTAAGTGATGACCTTTTTTGTTTACTTGTTTGAAATTGAAAAAAAAAGTGGCAAACGCATCAGCAAAGTCACTACATGTATCAGCATCCCTTTTCACAATGGTCTTGTGACTCCCTCCCCCCCCCCACCCCTCCCTGAGTGAAATTGATTTTATGATGCGCATGGCAATGCCATAGAGTCTTTCGTTGTTTGAAGCCTAAATGCAAGTTTGAAACCCAAGACCCCATAGAGTCGACAGGAAAATGAAATTTGAAGCTGTGGTGTCAACACCGTAAGAGCCTTACCAATAAAGATAGCTTCCCTAAGCGTCCTGGTGTGGATGAATTTTCTAAGAAATTGCCTCGGCCAGTGCGTGGGGGTTTTGTGGTTTTCTTCCATGCCAAATAATACGCTAGGCCCATTCACATGCGAGGAAAGAAAAGAAGTGAGATTTGAGTTCAAATCTACATGTACATCTAGATATATTGTGCCCTCTAACACATATAATATATAATATCAATTTTCTTACCTTACTTCCACTGACCCTGGTGGTAACATAAAGCACACAAGAAAAGGAAATTATCTCTGTTACATGTTTGTACAAAAAAGAAAAAAAACAACCTTGTGTGAAATTATGTTGCCCGGTGGTTTCACCTCATATTCAAAGGTGTAAACACAGGTCACATGACCGTTAACAGAGTCAAAAAGTTTTATACTATTTTCATATACTTTCAAGAACATTTTCCAATTTCCACCTAATATGACCCCTTTTTGCTGAGAAACAATACAAAATGGGCTCTAGATATAACCATATTCTAGGCTAATCGTGTACATGCACACATTCACTATTTAAAGGGCAATCCAATCTTAGTAATGAGATGATTTGTATGAAAGCAGAAAAATAAGAAAAACAGGATAGTGAAAGTTTGAAAGAAATCCGACAAGGAATAAGAAAGTTATGGATGTTTGAAAAATGAGATCACTACACCTATGCGAATCTCAAATTGGCAATTTGGTGATTCGATTGTGACATTTTTGTGGACAACTCTCCCATTTGCCGTACACAAAAATATCATTAATTTGCGGTTTTCTTCGAGGCGCTTTTACCCTCGGGGCAGTACTCAAAATATATTGGAGATAGCATATTGTTATACATGTAGGTCCTCATGAAAGAAAAAGATCCTACTGAGTAATACATTTTGAAAAAAGTGACATTTGAGTCATTTTGTGTGTTGGATCGAATGGGGGAGCTGTCCACAGCTACATCACAGTGGCATTACCTATTCGGCCAATTTGAAATTCCCATATGTATAGTGATTACAACTTTCAAAAATTCATAACTTTCTTATTGCTTGTTCGATTTCGTTCAAACTTTCACAAATCTGCTTCTCTGATTTTTCTTCTTTCATTAATTAAGGTTGGATTTCCCTTTAAAGTGAACTAAAGTATTCACTATTAAAGTACCCAATTGCACTGAATTACATGTAGGCTATGTTAATCGAGTTGCAGGTTCCTTTTTGAAATGTAGGACGCTTTTGTTGTGAAATATCTGGCACTTGCAAACCCCCCCCCCAAAAAAAAAAAAAAAAATAAAAAAAAAATCTACCCTTTTTCACTGAACCATGGTCATCTCAATCTTCACGTACATCATCATAAAATACCATTTTTTTAACGCTAAATTTCTATCATTTGTACTCAAAGTCAATATGAGGTGACACCATTGGGCATTTTGCAAAATTTCCAACAAATTTTTTTTACTAAATTCTTACTGAAAGGAATTTGGTGTATAATTAAGGAATTGCAAGTTTCTGTCATTGGAATGCAACAAAGGAAGTCCTGTTGAGTCTTTTTGAGCAAGTACATGTATGGATGTGGTCATGTGTGACCTTGTGCGAAACCTTGTGGGAAACCATTTTACAAAATTAGTTACAAATTTGAAGTCGAAAGGAAATACATGTACATGCATAATTATGAAATTTGCAAGTTTCAGTTATCAGAATGCAGTGTAAGAAGTCGTATCACGTCATATTGAGCAAGTGTGGATATGGCCATGCTATGCAAGGCTTGTGTGAAACTATAATGCAAAGTGCAAAGTTAGTGACAAGATATGTAGTCAAAGGAAATTTGTTCATAATTATTGGATTGCAAGTTTCGGTTGTCGGAATGCGTGGAAGGAAGTCCTTTTCCGATACCACTACAGCGCACGACAAGTGCATGCTGTGCAAGATTTAAGGAAATCTAGGAATGTGAACTTCACACTTATTTTATTCAAAGAAATCTGTGGAATTATAAATCAGAGATTTCCATTCCTCATATTTCCTTGAATTATCAGAAAAGCCAGAATTCCATAACCCTGATGATTGTTTTACATGAACTTTCAAGATATTAAAGGGCAATCCAACCTTTGTAAAAAGCTGATTTGTGTGAAAGGACAAAATTAAGAGAAACAGGATGGTGAAAGTTTGAAAGATATCGGACAAAGAATAAGAAAGTTGTTTGAAAAATGAGATCACTGCATCTGTACGAATCTCAAATTGGCAATTTGGTGAATCGTTTGTGACGTATTCATGGTCAACTCTCACGTTTGTCATATACCAAAATATCATTAAATCCTAGTTTCTCCTTGAGCGCCTCTTCCCTCAGGGCAGTACTTAAAATAGGTTGTAGATACTAGATAGCATATTGTTATAGGACCTCCAAAAAGAAAAGGATTCTACAAAGTAATACACATTTTGAAAAATTTACATTTTAGTCATTTCGTATGTTGGAGCGAACAGGAAAGTTGACCGTTGCTACATCCGCGTATCACAGTGTCTGTACCGATTCGACCAATTTGAAAATCCCATATTTGTATACATGTAGTGATTACAACATTCAAAAATCACAACTTTCTTATTGTTTGTCTGATTATGTTCAAACTTTCACCAATCTGTTTCTCTGATTTTTCTGATTTCTTATCAAATTATTACAAAGGTTGGATTGCTCTGTAAAGTGTACCAATCACCTGAAAAAATAATTTGTGTACAGCTAGAAAGTATAAAATCAACCTCAAAGAACTTTGTCTGGTATTCTATAGGTCAACAGTTAATGAGTATGAAGGAAATAAAGGATAATAATGCTCGCGCGGAACCGAACTCTGAGTTGGGTTCTGTGCGAGCCTTTATCTTGGCGAGCGCGTACGGGTGCGTCGAGTAGTCTACTCACGAGTCGCTTTTACGCTTATAGAGAGTGTAATTAAAATTGCAATATCGCTTTATGGAATTAATATTTGAAGCCCATATTTTGAATATAGTATAACGACATGAAACCTCTAACATACAGAGCAAAATCATTTTTGGTGATTGGTACCCTTTAAACATGACAGAGATTTCTCTCTTTATCAAGTAATGTACATGTATAGTGAAACACATATTTTTAAAGTTATGGATATTTCAGTGCTAACGACTTGCTTAATGCAATAGTGCGCGTCCGCGTTCATCAGAACGGAGCAACGCCCTTATGCCCTTTTGCCAGCCCAGGGCATAAATTAATCGACGGACATCCGCGGCCAGGCCGTCGATGCCCCTGTTACTGGCCGAGATGCCCTCCCAAAAATCATAAATTCACGGCCAAAAAGGCAGTGCCCCTTTTTTCAAACCGGCCACCCTGCCCTTTTCCATAATTTATAATATGCTCTGCAAGTACATATAAGGTATAATACATCAGGTTTGTTTCATCATCAAAAGTAAATAAAATCTGCGCGCACACGCCATGCGTTCGCTGTCACTGATTTAAAACGCAGCTCGCGAAAATATCGCAACCTGATTTTGACTCGATGTATTGACTGCACTAAGTTGAGCCGCGTTTAAGAGGTGAAACCTAGCGGGCCGCTTCCTCTTGAAAACCCGTTCCGGACCTCGGATCGTGATCCAGGATTGTGATGCTCTAAGCCCAGTTTTTCACCTACTTCCAGGCCATTCAACACCACATTATATTTAATTCATTTAAGAATTTCATGCATGCTAGCATTGAATTTGTCCATAAATTTTACTAAGTAAAAGTTGGTTAGACACTTCAAAAATTGGCTCGAATTCAACTTTTATTTTAGTCAACGCTAACGCTAAAATCTCATGATACTACAACTCATCCTCCAGTAAAAGATAGTTATATTCTTCCATTTAATATGATTTTTTATTGGATTCCAGCTTCAAAAAGTCTGTTTTGGTGTCAAATTATTGAATTTCTCCGAATATCCTTCCTTCTCAAACTCTTATAGTCACGTATCTCATGTTTGCGATCGCGATCGCAGATTTTATGATCGCGATCACGAGCATGAGTCATGTGACTATACATGTTTGAAAAGTAAGAATAATCGGAGAAATTCAATAAATTGACACCAAAAACAGAGTTTTTGAAGAAGGAATCCAATAAAAAATCATATTAAATGGAAGAATATAACTGTCTTTTACTGGAGGATGAGTTGTAGCATCATGAGATTTTAGCTTTGACTAAAATAAAAGTTAAATTCAAGCCAATTTTTGTGTCTAACCAACTTTTACGTAGTAAAATTTATATGCAAATTAAATACAAGCTTAAGATTGCTATGTGAATTCCTCTAAAGAAGAAAGGAATTCGTGGTGTCGGAAGGAATATAGAAAGGAAGGGACACCCACGGGATTTGTGTAAAATATTTATAAAAAAAAAGAAAAAAAAAAGCGATATAGAAATTGTGGTGTGGTGTCGAAGGGAAGAAAATGAAATCAGGATTTGATCATTATGAGCTTGTGGATTTTAAAACATCACCATGACTTAGGCCTAAATATCATTTTTCTTGTTTACTTCACAAATAATAAAGAGATTCAAATCATCAACACAATAACCAAATGAACAGTAGGCCTAATTACAGGGGGCCTAATTACAGGGGGCCTTATTACAGGGGGGGGGGGGGGATAAAAAAAACAGTCAAAACCAAGACTTTCCATGGTCAAAAACAAGCAGAAAGGAAACGGTTAAAAATGATTGGTATATGAAATATATAACATATTTTGAGATATTTGACATTTGAAACACACTAAAAAAATAAGCAGAAAAAAAAGTTGGCCTTCGCTGCCCTTTTTTAAAAATGACTTTGGCCTTGGTGCCCTTTGTAGTGGCCTTGGTGCCCTTAAAAATTATGAGGCATTTAAGGCCAAACTGGCCTTGCCCTAAAAATGATGAAATTTAAGGCCTGCAGCCTCACATCAATATTTCTATTTGCGGAATAAATGTATGAAATCCAGGATTTGTGAGTGTGAATGAACCTGTTGAGAGAGAGACTATAATCAGTTCTCTACCTCCTTCCCGTTCACATTTGAAAAAAATCAAATGTTCTGTGATGGATTAAATTGAATTCAAAGTGAGCATCAAAATAATCTTTCATTTAGAACAGGGAAATGTAATTAAGTTACATTTCCCTGTTTAGAAGATCATACTATTTTAAATAGTGCAATTATCAGACAGGAATATATTCAAATGTACATGTAGGTCTGGATATACATTTTTAAATATGATGCAAGTTTTTATTAGATCAAGTGATCAAATGGCTACTCTGTCAACAAACAAAAAGCTTGCGGTTTTCATTTTCTGCATGTTTATCTGTCTGCTTGCTACTGAGCTTCTGGACTTAACCAGACAGCAGATTGGTTTCACAGTGGACTCGGGCATGTATATTTTGGGTAAGGGGAATTTTAAATAGGTTGTATGAAATATGTCAAGAAATTTCCCTTTATGTAGCCAGACCTATTTACAACCTACATTTTTAACATGTTCATTATGTTGGCGACGGGCCTACATGTATTATGTCTCATTGTAGACCACTTATGTACATTTATGTAAATGTCGAGTGGAATGTCTGAACATCACAAATCACAATATCAGTTTAAAAACTTTAGACACAATATGTGCAGGTCTGCACTTGTACAGTGATGTTAAATATGTTGTAGTTGAGGTTGTGCACGTTATGTTTTGTAATGTTTCAAAAATAATTGACAGTATCAATGTTTTTTTTCTGTAAGCTTTTACAGTGAACTTACAGTGACATGTACAATGTTATAATAGCCTTGAATGCAGTGATTACTGCATTTTCACATGACGTACAATTTGTAATTTCATATGTCATGTGAAAATGTCGTAATTACTTGCAGCCTTGTGTATCAATGTCACTTACTACAAGCAGGGAATTTTTTTTCTGGTCATGTGATTTCCTACACAACACACTGTGCATTTGTACTGTTGCAACACTCCATTGCTTATGCATGGGCAGTGCAGTTACACCAACAGTGTAGGGGTTTTAGGGGAATTCCCAATCACGGTACAAGTTGTAGTGTTGTTCATTTCACGTTTTGTCTGCTTGTAAAAGCAACTGGGAAGTGTTTTATACTTACAAATGCTCTCTATATAAATGATACAAGCGCTTGCCTGTGCTTCAGAAGTGTACATGAATGAACATGAATGGGTCTCGTAACGAATGACGTTAGTGTGTACGTGTAAATTTGCTATGTCCTGTGGTAAGTTGATCTTTCTACTGTACTGGATATATATGAGGCTACGTACATGTACATCCTTTACCTGTGACTATAGTGTGAGTAGTGACAACATACATGTAGATATGTACATGTATACTTGTATGTAAGTTTATGTACATGTATTCCTCATATTTACACTTACATGCCAGTTACATGGTGTGTGTACATGCACACTGTATGTGCACTGTTAGTACTTGGTAAAATGTGAAGAATTTAATTCCTGTTGTACTTTTGTTTATTAAAAATTTCTCATTTTCTTACAACTGCTATATTGCTAATAAATGATTATGTAGAAGCATCCCAGTGTAATATATTTATAAGACCTACATCTACATATAGTAGACTCCTTTCTGCTTTTAACGATTGATTTGTTTCGAGTCAGGAAAAAAGTGCTAAATGAAAGAATGGAAGAAAAATTAAATGTTTTTGAGTGATCGATCGACCATGTAATGTTCAAATTTTACTGTGTGTATTTAATAGTGCATCTACAGTTAATAGTCAAGATTAAGCAACAACGATTATTAAAACATTTGTATAATTAGATTATCATACACTAACCGGCACATGATGTATTTTGAGATCAGTGACAAAACATGAAAATGTTAACAATTGTGAAAGATTTAATAGTGAGTGTTAATGAGGGACTAATCATTGACATTTGATTGTGTCCAAAAGTTGCAATTATAAGGTATACACATGGAATCCTTTAACCGATAGAAGTTCAGAGTTTTCTTAAAGCTCACAGACAGTCTCGGTAGCAAAAACAAGGCTGGCAAGAAACTTATCTAACATAGTCACATACTATTCTCCTTTTATCATAAGACACATGTACGAGATTATTTAACATTCCATTCACGATTTCGAACAAATTTTAGTGTAAATATCTGTAAGAAACGCTTGGTAACGGCTTTTCACTGCCTCACGCTAAGACCATATCCACCCGAAGGTTCCCCGCACAATAAACCCAGCGCTTCGCACTGTGTGCAGCGTATTCTATAACACACAGCAATCCCTATGTGCGTAATGTGTGTGGCCGTTGTTTGAATTTACATCCCCTCTTTTTTGGGCCAGGGATTTTTATTACTTTTCACCTCTCATTCGATAAATATTTCACTTGAGGAGGAAAAAACTTCACAGCATCTTAGTTATGTTAGTACCGTGCTGTTTATTAAGTAAAATCAAAGAAATCTCACGAAAAGTTTTTGAGAGCTTCCCAAAACTATCTTCTACCTTTAAGGTTTGAATAAATCTGCTTTTCCTCCTCAAATTTGCACTAATTCTTCTTATTTTCCATTCCTTCATGGTTTAAGAAAATAAAAATGTATATTAAATGAACCAATATGAATAGAATTACAAATTTGTTAAAATAATTGCCAATTTGTAGTTTTGCACACGAAAAAAGTGATTATAAATTTCACACCGCGTTGCCAGTTTTAGAGACTTACATGATTATTTACAGTTAGCAATAACATGTACATACAGCATACATACATGTTCTCTTGAATTTTAGTCTACAATATGATGTGCATACATGTATATACGTGTTTGTATCTGGTGTAGCCGAATACCACTCAACCCGCCTCCGTGGTCTAGTGGTTAAGGCGTTTGGCGTACAGTGCCAAAGACCCGGGTTCGACTCCCGGCGGAGACAGTTTTTGTAAACCCTGCAGTTATTTCCACAAAAAGGAAGTCAGTAAGGAGGAACAAATGTACTGTGTTCACATTATTTCTAGCTGTGTCTTTGCGTAACCTGTAGGCCTATGTCATTTACAGTACGGTGTATGTGATATCAAATTTTGGTCATGTGACTGATATATTGCTCTATAATTGTGCTCTATGATCAACAATAGATCATATACAATGTGTGAAGTGTATTACATATAGGGGCCTTGTAATATCACTTGCATACTGTATATTGCAGCATATCCTCATGTGTGTGTGTGTGTGTGTGTGTGTGTTTGGATTAATGTGTTGTGTATGGGGTGATTTGACTTGTGATATCTTTCATAATGAAGATAAATGACAGCTTTAATTAGTTGCATTATGAGCTGCTGGCATTTTCAGTTTTATCTCATTCTCAGTTAATTGTACATGTACATGTACATGTATGTATTGGCAAATTATCTTCAATTACATGTATGTGTACATACATGTGTATGTACATTTCTAAGTGTAAATTGTATCTTTAATTTGACATCACCCAAATTTTATTAACATCAATAACCGCAATTTAATGAAATATGTTAATGCACTTGAAGTTTCATTAAAAAAATAAATAAAACAAATGTACAGTGCTTGAGGAAATCTAGTGCGATCTATGGGGTGACCCCATAGATCGAACTAGATTTCTGAATGGCATTTGATGCAGATCTAATGTTAAAGCTATTATTGCCAGTTTCAGAAAATGGCGTTAAAGAGAGACATGTATATTAAAGCTTTTCGTCGTGCACTCATCAGAGTATAGTGCAAGAATGAACAGAATGGAACAGTGTCTGTAACGTCTTGTTGTAGTGAATAAGCATTTGGTATTTCGTTGAGAATTTGTTCCAGCTGGCTGTCAGTATAGTCAATTTTTCCAATGTTGGTATCCTCCGTATCAACACTGATTGATGTCGACGGTTTGTCTTTTGCGTTGTCATGGGGCTCGAAACTAGACCTAGATCTAACGTTAGATCTACTTGCATTAAGTTCCATATATATCGTATCAGACTTCTTTTTTTTTTTGTGTTCTTCGCTTGTGCGAACAGTTTTTGTCTCGCTTGCGTAAGCAAAAAGGGAGACATAGGTGCCGCCTTTCCGGCGGCGGCAGCGATGGCGGCGTCAACAATGGGGCTCAGGGGCAGCACTCCTTACATGTACATGTAAGTGCCCCTATTATGAAAATGAGATATTTTTTTAATGCATGACTGGGTTCTAACCAAACTAGGTAAGAATCATCCTTAGGCAAAGATGATCTAAATTAATGCAAATAGGGTACCTATCCCTTAAGGAGGGAGTGGACTGGCAGGGGAGGGAAAAAGCCCCCCCCCCCTCTCTTGTTGCAAGCTCCTGCGTAGAACTGGGAAAGAAGTACATCCAGTGCTTTGTTGTCGATCTCTTCAAAGTCGTCGATCTTTACCTGACTACTATTCAACTCTTTGCATGTTTTATTTGTTTCTTAGCATTGTCACTGTTGCTACTGTTGATGAATTCCTTTATTTCTTCTTCGTTCAGCGGATCAAACCTTGGTAGATCTTCAACTTTGTTCCAGAAGGTCTCCGTTGTTTTTTTTTATTCAGTGAACAGTCATAACAAACACACAACACACACACACACACACACACACACACACACACACACACACA